>JAZHYW010003427.1:137500-455027 GCA_037355805.1 Ixodes ricinus
TACGTTTTCAGAACCGCTTTTCGTGAAGTTGAGAAATACCTAATTATCCAAAAAAGTAAAAACAGAAAATGTCTGTTTTTTTCTTAAACAGGTTTCGGTTAAAGACCATTAACAGATATTTTCTGTATGGCAACAGAAAATGTCTGTAAAAAAGCTTGTAATTTCACACACATTTTTTACCACTGATCTCTATGACAATTGCTGGATCGCGCTTCCCCGCACCGAAAATGAAGCCACCGTCGGCCATCTTACGAGATATGCTCTAGCGCTGTCAAGCCTAGACAGTTACCATGGTTACCATGTGTAGGTCACGTGACAACAGAGACAACCGCCGCCTTGACAACGCTTCCACGGCACCGGTAAGATGGCCGACCGGTGGCTTCAATCGCGCAATGGGCTCGAAGCGGGGAAGCGCGATCCAGCAATTGTCATAGAGATCAGTGTTTTTTACAGTGCAAACCAGTAAAATACAGGTTCGTAGCTGTAATTTCGACATCCTCCTCTTTAAGTTGTGGAAGCGTTAAAATGGCTTTGGCATCATCTGTAATTACAGATGATGCCAAGTCCATTTTAACGCTTTGCACTGAAAAGAAAAAAGAAACCGCTAAACAATGTCTAAGATTGAATGTTTAAGCACAACAACAGGGTATTGTGACCATGTAGTGCCAGGATACGTCAGAGGCAAATATGGCCACCATACACGAGCATGCGGTCGTCGACCGGCTGGCGCTCGGTATAAAAATCGCTTCGTTTGTTAATAGTCGGCTGGTTAACCAGCGCCGACGGAAATCATCAGCGAGAATGTCGGGAGCACAATTCGTGCTCCTAGTGTTTTCAATCCGGGACGGAATGTGACATACATTGAGGGCACGAACCGACGAAGGTAAATCTGGCAGGTTACAAGCAAATTTTCACTTGCGTTTTCTTTAGCAATCAGTACGTGAAGTTGAAAAAGAACGCATGCTACTATATTATGAACACCATACATTATAGCTATGCAACATTTAGCAGTAGTGAGAACAATTTACGCTCATTTAGGCTGGCGTTTACTGGAAAATATATATATATGGAAGAACGTTATTAAATCTACAGCACAAGATACATATTTTACAGCAGAGTTCACATTCAACGATGTACAGGTCATTTATTTGGGTAAGAACACTTTCCTCGTCTTTATGATTGGACTATTAGATATAATTACCGTGTCGCTCAAAATAGTCTATCCGATCACTGAAACGTTGCTGAAACCGATACGTGTATGATATATTAACGCGATTATTGTAACTCTGCATTAAAAGGTGAAGATCACCATTTGTTAGTGCAACGGCTGAGCACGCTGCGTTTGTGTCATCCAGAAGTCATCCTAAAATTACCGACGTAGCTGAAAAATAAGGTGAACTACTTCTTATTCCTCATTATGAATCAGCATTGCCACGCTATTGAAACTTGCAATCGAGTTGCGACCACTCATTCGATACGGTTCAGGACTTCACAATTTCTTTTATCAAAACTTGGGAAACAAACAAGCAACACGCCGAAGAATATTTTCATGAGAATTACAGACAAATAATTAGCAATACAGTTAAATCATCTTTCTCGTGTTGTCTTGGGACGGGTTGAAAACAATGCCGACACCAGCCGACCTGTGAAGCATTATATAAATTAGCCCCATTCTGCAGCTCCGTATATTCTACGCTTCGTCAGCGTACGAATCCCTTCAATGCAATCCAAATTTTGTTGTGGCATGATTAACTTTCTTCGAACTCGAACCCTGGAGAATTCACTACGAAGGTTATCCGCCATTCGGATTTCAACGAGTGGTACATCCCCTAAGCAGTACGAAGGACGCGGAGGCAAGTAATGCACTGTGATTTACGCAAAAAATACTGTTTTATGGCAAACACCAGCATTTTCTGTCAATTGGAGAGAGATATATTATGTCAGTTTTGTTTCACGCAAAATTCTGTTATAAAACAGACAATCTCTTTTAATATTTTGTTATAATAATGAAAATCATTTTCGTTTCAAGAAATTTTCTGCTTTGTAACTTAAACAGGTATGATCAGTTTATTCGGGTAAAAAAGTCCATTTTCACTTCTTACAAACATTTTCTGTAGAAAAAATAGAAATTTTCTATTATATGTATGTTATTTAACAGCTATTTTTTACAGTGTACAACGAAATTTCGGCGCTTATTTTATGGTCTATATGTGTTCAAAGGAGCAGTATCACATCGAACACACCAATATCTTGTTAAAAAAGTCACGAAAAGGAATTTTAAAACGAATTAAACGATTAGCAAAGAGCACCTGGTGGATGTCGCTAACGCCTCGTTTGTAATGCCCGTCTAGGAACCTTGACAGCTAGTGACGGTGAGTGTCTCGCCTCCGGCCACGACGAGAGAAGAGGGGAAGGAGGAACTCCCGTCTTCCCGAGAATCCCTTTTGTGTGTTCCAGAAGTAGCTATTGTCCCCCTACAAGATTATAAAAGATTAACCCGTCACTCAAAATTCGTACAAAAGCAGCCGCTTCGGTGGCTGGAACGACTAGGCCATCCCCTCGACGTCAGCCTCGCCGTAGCTTTGCTCGTCCCGAGACGACCTACGTCACGATTGCGTCGGATGTCACGTGCTCTAAGCTGGGCCTTCTCCGAGCGCTTGCTAGAGTGGGCCGTTTATAACAAAAAATACAGCCACCAGGCTCAAAATACAAACGTGCGATTGTCATTTACGGATATTGTGGATCATATTCAACCTATTTTTGAACACGACGGATATATTTTAAATTTCGTTGAAGTATTCCTTCGAGGCCCGTTCACACTTTGGACCGAGTATGACCGAGAGAGACCAGACCGGTTTGTAAGCCTTTCTGCGATCTCTTAGGACCGGATGCGCTACAGCGGAGCTGGTCCTAAGAGATCGCAAGAGGCTTAACAACCGGTCTGGTCTCTCTCGGTCGTACTCGGTCGCAAGAGTGTGAACGGGCCTTTAGACTGTTGAGCTTGTCGAGTGTGCCTGGTTTCCTGTGTACGGGTACGATCCGGGCTTGCCGCGGCATTAGCGACTGTGTTCTGCACTCACCTCATCAGCGACGACAACCCCACCTCCCCCTCCCCTCTCCTTTTTCAATCTCACAAAAAACAAAAAAAAAATGTGACCATTTTGAAGATATGTATGCATTTTTTTATTTCTTTATAAAGAAGTTTAAAGAAACAGTAACGTGAAAAGTAAGAAATTACTTTTTGGTAATTTTGAAATACTTTTGTGATGAAGTAATCGACTACTGTAATCAGTTACGTTTTTCAATCAAGTGAATTGTAACTGCAATCACGTTTTTTTTAGTAAGGCGTACAAGTCTGGGTACGATGGACCCAGTCAAGCATCGGCAAAAGTGCATCGTCACGGCGCTTACCGTCTTGTTTTAGTTTGTCGTCACCGACTAAAGCAATCACTCACAGAAGAAAAAAAATCAGGATCACGGCGTTTTTATTGTGCGTGATTGGGTTTTAGCCGGTGATATCAAACCCACTAAGACGACGTGCTTCGGGTGATACGTTTGTGGTGCTGCTCCATTGCTTCCATCGAATCGCAGTCGTCGGGTGCGGTCGGACTTGGAGGGAAACGGAGTACGAGCCGCGGATTGCCACGGCAATAATAGAATCCAGTTTTTTTTTCTTCTTTTTTTTTGCCTATTTATGGTGCCGAAGCCTGAGTCCCGAGGCTTGTAGACAAGGGCGTCTATCTATCCAAAACAAAAGCTTCTTCACTTTTTTTTATTATTAAAAAAAGCTTGGCTTTTTGGTGTTAGAACTACTTGCATCGTCACGTGACTGCATCCTACAGCTTATGGCGAATTCGCGTGGTCATTTCCCGGCAAAATATTTTGCCATATCTCCGGCACGGGCGTTCGCGTGGTCAGTTAGGCTGGCGAGTGCGCGCCGTTCGGGTGGCGCTTCTCCGGCGTGTGCCGGCAATTTACCGGCACAATTTTTGCCCGAGCTTCTAGAGGTCGGGCAGCTTGTCTGCCAGACTGTATCCAGTATCGTCATATCCGAATCGGGAAAGGGAACCAAACGAAACAATGATCGCCGATAGCGGGTTCAGTAGAAAACGAAGCCGTTAAGGAAGACACCCCTTTGTGGTCCGAGAGAAGACAGCAAAAACAACGGAGATAAATATACAGTATTTTAAAGGAAGCTTGCGCAAGATCAATTTGCTATGGGACACAGCGTGTTATTACACCGCTGTAAAAAATGTATTGATAGTGCTGCAGCTCCACACTTGAACGCGCATTACTATTTCAAAGGGCTGGGCCAAATGACAATGCTGAGGATTCCGGGGGAAAAAAAGGTAATAAGAAGCAAATAGAATATAAACAGTGACGCTGGTGAGCCTTCTGGGATTCTTGAAAGATGGCAAACATTTCTTCGGGAATCCAAACAAAATATATTAAAATTTGTTTACCCATATCTCAGAGTCTGAAAATATATGTTGCTGATGCCTACAGCGTGCCTATTGTATCATAAAATAATCGAGGAAGAAGTTAACAAAGCTCACGCGCGACCCAGGCAAATGAAAACGCCAGTTGCAGGCGCTTTGTGTTCGGGTGGAGAGGGTCACGTGATGCGCCGCTGGCGCGGTTTGGTTGCCTGTGCCGCCGGCGTGGGCTCGCCGGCGAATGGCCACCCGAATTCGCCATTAGAGGAGCCGCCGACGGATTCTCGTGCATGAAATGGACAAGATGAGGAACGGCCAGTCATTGTGCACTTCGTAGACGAAGTATTATGTTATCTGGCGGTGGTGGGCTAAATTACAATTGCTTGCTTAGGGTTGCGTTCTTTTCCCCCTTCATTTAGTATCTTTTGTTTGGACCCATTAACCCTAAAGCCCCCTATTCTGGAAAAAGTGGCGCCATTCATTGTTGCGCAAACGCTCGCTACACGTGCCGCTCGCCACTTCTGGGAAGAACGTGGCGTCTGAAATCCAGCCCAGTGCTGCGCTGTGCCGCCATGACCTTCCCAAGGGCTGTACGTTGCACGCGTCTCGTGCATCGACGCACCTCGCGCTACTTTTGAAACATGAAGGGGCTTTAATTAACCCGGGAGCAACAACTCAAAATTCGTGTCGGTCCGTCCCTTTTTTGTCCCCTCGCTTCGAAGTTATCGTGTTTATCCTTAACCAGCTCGCCTGCCTACTTGTTATAATTTCAAGAAAGATTTCTTTTTTTCTTTTTTTTTATCTCCGCGCCGTGCGCGCTTCAATAAATGTGGCGCCCTTTGTCCCGAATTTGAGGATACCTGCGCTTAGCGGTGGTGGATCAAAATGCACCTTCAAAACTGATCACTCGTCGTTTGCAACCAAAGCCGTTCACAACCAAGCCGACGGTGGATGTGAGGTATGATGGCGTCGCCACTGGCCTCAAAACTGCGAGAGGAAAAACAGGTCCAAATATTATACATGTATATTCCGTAACAACCTTCTCTACTGCGTGAAATGCACCGGAGCTTCTACCATGTCTTAGCTGCTTTCATTCGTTCGACATGAAGTATAGCGCTCCAAATGCACAATGTTTTTCAGGAGCAACATTTCGAAAATGCGATAACGAAAAATATATATATATATATTTTTTTTGTTCTGAGACTAGATTTTTGTTATTTTGTGTTATAAATCCATGTCATGGCCTTGCAGGTCTCAAGTATTTCATGTAAAGTTTTGGATACCGAGATGCAAAATTTCGCACCCAAGTTTTTTTTTCTTTTTTGTTTATGTCAAAGTCTGAGAATTGCCCAATGTACAATTCCTAGTAAGCACTTTATGGCATGATCCAGGTATGCGGGCATTTTATTTTTTATCTGTTGTAATCTAATCTCTATGACCTGTTCATTTATCATGAGAGATATTCACAGTTTCTGGCAAGCGCACAGCCACTGAGGGCCACCAAACATTTCAGTCTACGAAAACATCACAAAACTTTGTTATTTGTAAGTGAACATCTTTTATTTTTACGGGGTAAATAAAGTGTTTTATAGGGCTTATACATATGAATGCATCATATTAGTAACCCTTCAATGTAGTAGTACAGTCGGCTTCAAAATGAGCTGCTTTGTCGTAACAGCGGCTGGAGCGACAAAAATCCCGCAAGTAGTGCGCCGCTGTCGCAAAAGCCGCCAAGAGCTGAAGCTGGCACCGACTGTCGCTATTTACATGCATGGCGAGAGGGGGGTGGGAATGATAAGTCGCGCATCCAGGGTGAACTTGACGCCTCTTGTTGTGTGGCCGGCTGTTATTGCTGATGCATCATCCCGACATGTTCTTTTTTTTTTTTTGCATGTGTGAATCATTTTTACAGCGGAGCTGTTAAAGGGCAAATTCGCTGTCATTTTTGGTTTGGAAGAATACAATGCAGTCTTCAGTATCGCCTAGGAATACCACACGTCAAATATTACGACGCAGTTCCGTCTAAATATTTCCTAAACGGTCCGGCAAACTTTGCAACTCACCAAGTCGCTCGCAACCGGCTGACTCCGAGCGGACGAATTCAGGCGCAACCAAAAGCGCAGTCAAGGCTGCGTCGTGGGCGTAGCCAACTTTGAGCTAAATGTCATGCCCATCGCCCTCTTTTGCTTGTTTTTACTTCTCTGTGTGAGCGTAGCGGATGACGTCGGCAACGTTACCTCTCGGCGCTCAGCGGTGTCCACGTGGCTGGCGTAACACGCCTGCGCAGCGCGCTTCTGGGAGCCGCATGGCCGACTTGCCGTGGTTCTGCCGTTACCGCCGTCTCCTGCGTCACAACCGCCACCGTCGTCTCACCGTTTGTGATTACTGTCTCTCGGAGTTTAGTCCACACTACGGACACTACGTGCGCAGACATATGCCGCAGTTGTGCAGACGTTGTCGTCGTGTCGCTGCCACTAAACGTGGCGAAGAGTACGGAGCAGACGACACTTGCGGCTGGCACACGCCCGCCCCGATTGCGGCCGTCGTTGCGTAGAGAATCACGTGACATCTCGTACCACATGATGGCCATCAACCCATCTATGAGCAATGGCGACAACCAGAATACCAGTTTGCCGGTTATCTGGTTGCCGCCGTCGCTCACAGACGGCGGCCATCTTTCCAGCCTTCCCACTCTGGCTTGCCGACTTGCGGCCGGCCATTACTTTATTCGCCCACAGTACAGCTCGCTGGTCTTTTTTCTTCACCAGAGTGGGAAGGGCTGAAAGTTTTTCTTGTTTACGATCACTTGTCGTTGGCTAGATGCCCGGCTTACCTTCACGACCAACCTCCCCCGTGCATGAAATCAGTGCAGTCCCTTCCAGCCTCGCTCTCATCGCCTTATCGCGATAGGGGCTCCCCATGAGGGATTTTCGCAACTCTGGCCGTCGTTCCGTCGAGCCAGCTCATTTTGATGCCGACTGTGCATCCTCTATCGTCTTAAACTAGGGCTCTGTTGAATTAAATATCCTTTATTTTTGAAGGTTGTAAAGGGTGTGCGTAAGGGTGCTTTTGTGCAGTGAGGCGAAGCGACAAAATACCCGCCAGTAACCTTATATTGCTAGGATGGTCATCAGCAAATGAGTACCTTTCAGCTGTCGAGCACGTTGGTGAAGCAGTCAACGTTATGGCCGGTCGCGTGCATGCTTCGTTGGCGTTTACATACATACATACCTGCATAGTTTTATTGCATAATGAACTAGTACATGAATTGTCCAGGCCCACAAAAGAACGAGTGTGCTTGTGCGCGGGACATTGTTGCAATAGGTAGGATGATATTACTCTTACACAAAACAAAATAAGGTGACGGCAAGCTTTCGACGCAGAAAAGAAAAAAAACACCTTTGTTACATGTTACAAAACCCAAGAGGTTACAAATTCTGTAACTTTGAAACGTAAATGATGAAGATGCATACACAGAACAATTTACCATCTTAAAAACAACGACTAGAGGTTACAAATTCGGTTAACCAGCAAAGTTTCTGTACCACTCTCTCAACCCTTTTTTAACAATCCTAAGTGACTGCAAATCCAAAAGTCGATCTGGCAATATGCTATAATATGGAACATAAAAAACCGTACCCTTTTACCGTATTTTGTGAAAACCCTTGACAGAACGAAACGTTCTATTTTACTCTGGGCCCTTTCCTTCTTTAGTCGCTGCTTAAACCTGCATCTGTAGTAATTGTATACTAATATGGTATAGATACACAATTTGTGAACTGGCATGATCCGTAGCGATAATCTTTAGGTCAGTTTCGAGTTCAGAAATTTTAGCTCCATACGCGATGTTTCTTGCTATGTTTTGCTAAATAATATCTATTTTCTTTTTTAATTATTACGAGCAGGAATCATAAACCGTTATTTCGTATCGTAGTACAGACTCCCCAGTACCTGATATGTCTTGGATCAAGTACTCGAATAGGTCAGAAAATGAAGACGTTATATATAAGCAAATACCGTTCGTAGGCGCCTCGCCAGGTAGTCTACATGCGCCCCCACGACAGATGTTTATGAAAAAGCGCACCCAGATACCTTGTAGATGACACGTATTGTAGTGGAGCGCACCTGCAGTTTTTACAAGCGGATAAGTGAAAGACTAAGAGGGCCGACAATTTTATAATTTTGGGCTGGTTATGAAAGCACATTAGTTTGTATTTATCAACGTTTACACAAATTTGGTTGCTAGTGAACCACTTCATTACGTGGAATAGGTCATTTTTAAAAGATGAAGTAGCTCCAAATTCGTCATTTTGAGATAAAACTAAAGTGGTATCGTCGGCGTACTCAAATACCCGCGAGGGGAAGTGAAGCTTTTCGGTTTCATTGACGTAGATGTGGAAACGAAGAGGTCCTAAAATTGACCTCTGGGGATCACCGTACCTCAGTGTCACTAACTTACTCTTAACGTCACCAATCTTTACTAGCTGCTGACGCCCCGAAAGCTAGTCGGTCAGGAAGTCATGGAATGGGCTTCTGAAACCAAAGTTCTCTAATTTATGTGCAAGCAACCCATGATCAACTGTATCAAATGCCTTTTGAGGTCTAGAAAATTGTTACGATCAATATTTTCCTGGATGTGATCGGACAGGTCTTCGCGTAATGATTGCGTGCGTGCGTTTTGGCGAAAGCTGTACTGGGAACTAGACAGTAAGATTACTTCTCACAGAAAGGCGTCATTGTTTTGAAAACAAACTTTTTTATGATTAGAGGTGCCACAGATAAGATATAAATGAGCCTTTGATTCAACATGTCTTCTTTACTTTTTTTCTTTAAAGATAGGCCTTACAACAGCAACTTTAAGGGCGCTGGGGATTCTATCCATTGAAAGAGATGAGTTAAATATTTTCACCAGAACTTATCTAACATGATTCGAAAACCCCGAAACAGCAGGTAACGACACATACACTCAAAAGTCTCAAGTCTTGAGACTTTTGGGTGGGTGTGTCGTTACCTGCAGTTCCAGGGTTTTTTTAGTCATGCTTAATGTGCAACAGCTCGTTTGCGCCCTTACATTTGTTTCACGTATCTAAGTTTGTTAAAGTGAGCCAATATATATCTGAAACGAATACCGTCATTCCCAGGGGCCTTGGCCGCGGACACATTACTTATAATCAGACTCAGATCCTTTCCCGTCATCTGCGCAAATAAACAAATTGGCGCAACCCGCAACCCCCCCCCAGGACCGGTGGAAATATTGCTGTACCTAAACCTCTTTGAGATGTGCGGAATTTCGAACGAATATTTTATTGAACCTTTCACATAAAGATTGTCGTTCTTGTGTATGTGTGGCTTGCTACTTACACATACATCACACATGGTTGTGTAGAGTACAGCCTCATTGAGTTTGAAGCTGTATCTAGGAAGCAGCAAGGTTTATTAGCGCAAGACTAGGACCTAAAATAAAGTACATGTTCTGAAATAAAATTATGTACAACTTGAAGAGTATGAATCATTTTGGTTATGTGCGCGTTATTCGTGTCGGCAAAGTAAAATAATTGCGAATATATAATTACCTCAGAACTCAAACAGTTACGGGGAAGAAGAAAGCGAAACGTATTCGACGCACTATATTTTCCTTACCTTTGTTCTTGAGGTGTCTTATGATGTCGTCTATCGCCCCTTCCGCCTGCCGTAGGAACATTAATGGATGCGATGGGAATAGTGATTACCTGCAAAACGGCGTAATATACACGCGCAACCATTGTTGAAGACGAGGTTTTTTGTCTTTTATTACCCAAAATTATTGTCCACGTGTAGGGTGTAAGGGCCTGACGTAAATGTGCTTTTTATGCACGTGGTGTAATCATGAATCGCGTACGTGTGATACTGAATGAGGGCTGAGGCATTTTCGTTAGACACGGTAAAAAAAAATAAAGAAACGTTAGTGACTAGCGTAATTGCGAACAACTTTCTGTAGTCCACTCACAGGCAGTGTCAGGCAGTCTAACTAAAAACCTCAGACACATGACGCCTTCTCGTCTACAAGATTTGACACGCTTTCTATTTCGCTGCTTTATTAAGAACACGGAAAAACTGCTAGGCACGATTTCCGGAGTTGCTTTCTGCGTGCTGCCGTCTTTTTTTGCTGGGCTGTGGGACAGGTTCTCAGCATGTGGAGTAGCTTTCTTCTGCGAATAATCAGGCGACGCTGTGCATGTGCCCACAGCTCACTGGTTGGCTGAGTGGCTCCTCAGCCAATCAGAGTGCGGCATTATTTTAAAAGAATGCCTAAGCACAAATGACGAGGCAAGGAGCGTGCGCATAATAAGCATCGCCACGCGTTTCTTTAGTTGGCATAAACTGCAGGCTCTTTGCCCGTTCTCATACGGAATGTCATGCGCAACGACCTGTGTCACATAAGGAAGGGCATTCGCCCATTTCTTCGCAGTTTTGGATGCTTAAGTAGTCGGATTGAGCTTGCGAATTCTGAGACGCATATCTCGGAAGATGGCCTGGACTGGCTGCGAAAATTAAAAAAAAAGACTCAATCTTGGAATACGTTTGCCTGGAAGTCATAAAAAGTTTATAAACCAATGTTAATTCATTAGTAAATTGTCAGCTACGACTATCTCGCACTTGTGCCTGCCTAAGTGGCAGGCACAAGCAGAGCGCAAGTTGGTCTCCTTCTTGCACAGGGTTGCGATGATGTCAGAACGACGAGCTCTTATTGGCTGATTGAAAAAAAAAATAGTGGGTAGACCTCAAGGCATCTAGCGTTGAGAACTACCCACTATCCTTTCAATCTAAGCCAATCAGAGCTCGGTGTCGTTCTGACGTCACCGCAACTCCTCTGCATGAAGCGGACGACTTGCTCTCCGCATACTTCGTTTCGGCTGAAGTCCAGATACAGCCGACGCTATATCAGCTAATTGGACCAATCAAGCAGCGCTAAAAGTGCAAGTCATTGGGCCTTTTCTGTTTAAGATTTGTTTAGCGATGATAAAACATGTACAGAAACATGACAAACACCATGATAGTGCGCTTTGACTCTGTCTGATTATTCGCATCATCCTCATCTGGACTTAAGGTGAATTAAGTATAGGCAGTGTTGCCAACTCAAAAATCAAAAACGAGCTGTAGGAATCCTGGAAAAACGCTAAGAACCGGCAACTTTTTAGGTTGCCAGTTCTTAGCGTTTTCACACAATTCTTTGCTATAATCAGCTTAAAATCGGTAAATATATTAAAGGGACCTTAGCAGAGACCTACGTTGTTCGACGCAGATCGCTCTCACGCACAGAACAATGCCCATTGCATGATCTTACTGCTACAAAATATTACAAGGTGTGTGTGCCTGGTTTTTTTTCCATGTCGGCCAATGTGCACGCATCCATCGTTCCAAAGTTTAGTGTAATATTTTGTGGCAGTTCAAAGCTTGAGTGACCAAACTCAGATGCTTTGAAAGAATTTATATTTTCCAAGGCGTTTTACTTCTCTATCGTCGCTTGGAGCTTCCAGTAACTGGTGTCGAAGTTTGGAAGCTTATTGCCACCATGCTTTTTGAACTTTTGTGCATAGTTCACTGGGCCAATTTCATCTGACAGACTGGGAAAACAAATGCATACATTCCCGCGCGCACAAATCAATTGAAGGCATGTTTCGAGGTTCGTCGCTGAAAAATCTCAATGGCGTCGCAAGCGTTACTCCCCTGACACCGATTTCGCTGCCAGTAAACAAAAATTACGGAGCAGTGACGGTAACTTACTGCTGAAATTAAGTTATGTATGACTCATAAACGTGAATTCGAGAACATTTAAAAGCCCAAGAAAAAAGACTAACGTGACTGGAAAAGCGCTAAAAATACCGTCAGCCATGAAAGAGACATTTCTCACGTTTGACAACTCAGATTTGGCAAGAAGGACGCTCACTTGGCAATACTGAACGCAACTCTAAAACTTGAACATCACGTACGTCCGATATATTTTTTGTCAAAAAAGCTGGGAAGTTTTTTTTTCTTTGTTTATATATACCTTGCATGTCGACACAATATTCGAACGCAGCCATTTTCACATTCCAGTATATCTATATACAATTACTAAATCCAGCCGGGTTCGAGAACATTGGGAAATGGTAATTTGTTTATCAATCCTATTTATCACCTCCAGTAGACCTCAACTCAGTCCAAACGCATTGCTCGTGAGTCTCGATGTAAAACCACCGGTGCGCGTTAATTGTCTTCGTTGGGAACCATATAGGCAGACACGAGGAATTGCTGAGAACCAAGGAATCGTCGAACAAATAAATTGGGACAAATCTTCTAGTCGGTCACAAGCTTCGCGAATTTATTATCAAACTTTCGGTGATAAACATAATCTCTCGGAAATTATGGGACTAAAGTCGTGTCTGATAACACTTTTGAAGCCAGAATGAAACTGTTTCGATCTATAAATAAAAGTGTGAGAAGTTGTTTAACATGGCCGTTATTGATAGCTGCCTTATACGCAAGAAAAGTCATGTTTACCCATGTTTATATCAGTTTAATTTGTTCACTGTTGGGGATCCCATCGCTCATGATAATAGCACTGTAAAGTATGGCGTTGACATCCAAATCTTTTCGCATGAAGATGAAAAGAAATGCTTCCACAAAATAATAACTTGTTTTTCTTGAGGGGAGGGGAGAGGTTTTGTGTAAATGATCTCGCGTTTTCGCTATCGCGACAACATTTGTAGACTTTTATTTACTCCTTAATTAAACAAAGAGCATATATTTCGAACTTGCGTTGGGACGTTTCAGTACTAGAACCAAAGAACGACGGAAAAAAAATGCTTTGTCAATCTAAACTTTTATAACGCATAGTTACAAGAGATCTTAGATCCACATTATTGAAAGTAAATTAAAAAAAAACATATTATATATTTTCATTCTATACACAACGCAAGCATATTGTACGGACACGGGAACCTGACACGCAGTGCGTAAACTCCTAGAAATTGGGGGTGCATATTGGTACACCCTTGTTTCATATGGACGTTGAGTCCACTTATGTCGAGCTGGCAATTCCAACTTTTACGAGCGGCTTGATAGCTGTTGGATATACCACACTAAATAGCTAATATGCGTATGAAAGACTAGAAGAAAAAACACTGAGGTTTTGCAGCAAAGCCAAAAAATCTTTGATTGTTTTACTAAAACCTTTAATGCGTAGATTAGCTATTTTGATGAGTTGTATCGGTCGACTACCAAGCCGCTCTTGAAAGTAGGTATCGTCGGTTCGACGTCTGTGGAGCGAACGTCGAATTGTTGTTCTGGGTTGTTATATATGGGACAAGGGGTGTACCCTATACAGCCCCTATTTCTTAGAGTGTACATTGTCATATATATTTCTTTTAATTGCGACTCGCAATTAGGCTGCATAGCGGGACTGTGGTTTCTTCATTGGCCCAGAAACCTAGGCTTTGTAGCTACCTCTATAACAGCTGCATGGTTTCTTCATTGACCTAAAAAAATAATTGCGTAGCTCACTCTATAGCAGATGTGAGAAGTTTTAACTATGACATCTACTGTGTCTTCCTCATCTACCTACCTACGGTAACATGAAGTGTGAAACTACAATAGACCCAACCAAGCGCTGCTGAGTAGATTGCAAGCCTATTTCTACATAGGTTTAGTGGAAAGAAATCGGTAATTCAAATTACAAGTTGTGCATGCGTGCGTGTGTGCTCCAGTTGTCTAAAAAGAAAACAACGATGATCCTCCAATGTGGCCCTCCAGTAGGACAATCGTTTTCTGTGAGTCTGTGCCTGTCGAGGTTTTGCATAAACCCTAATCATAATAAAGCTGCAAAGGGACTAAAATGGGGGCAGATAACGTAGTATCATATTTTCCCGTCAATTGCTCGCATGCCCGTTGTTTAAGTGGCATCCCACTATGAACAGTCCTTCTTTTTCCTCCACAAAAAAAGTGGGTGCGTAAGTTGAAGCTTCATGTAAGGTGCACTTAGTTATGAAGCGCGGCGCAGGATGGCGTGGTGTCGCTGCAGCCGCGAAACTATACACCGCCACTCTCTGGACCGTCTTCAGACCGCCGGAAGAGGAGGACATCGGCGGATACTCTGCTGTTCGGGTTTTGTCGTATTCGGAGAACAAGTCGTCTGCTTCTGGCGCGGGGTTTCTGGTGACGTCAGAACGACGCCGAGTTCTGTTTGACTTTGACTGGAGGAATAGTGGGTAGACCTCAATGCTATAGATGCTGTGAGGTCTGCACACTATTTTTTTTTCAATCAGCCAATAGGACCTCGGCGTTCTGACATATCATTACAATATCTGTGCAAAAAGCAGACGAACTCGCGCTTCGCATTGTTTCTGCCCATGCGCAGTGCCCCCACCTGGTGTGGGCAAATGCGGGCTTGTTTGTTGACAGAGCGCTGGCCCATACAACGAACCGATGTATATTTTTGGGGAAAATATCGTCACTCATACACAGGAAAATAGAGTGTATTCTCGATAAATACGATCCGGAAAAGCGAGTTGTGCTTTGCCATGCGTCGTCAGTTCACATCCGCTGAAACGAATGTCTCGAACGAGTGGCGGAGCGACCCTTGGCAGTTTTAGAGGCTCGGCGGCCACGGCAGATAAGAAAATTGGTTCAAATTATAAAACTAGCCGCAGAAAGCCGTTGGTGAGGAATTATTTTGTCACCTTTGTGTCCGCTTCCTTGACCCGTGAGATGTAGGGACAATAGCACGAAGACGACATTGACTTCAGGGTTATGACGCAGTCAACGCTCGACAATAGTTTTCTGTGTTGCACGAGCATATGAAGGGAAATTTGAGTAAGGTTATGCCACAATGCGGGAGTTGTCATTATTTTCGCCAAGCTAGACATATGAAGAAAAATAAGAGGAAAACGTTTGCATCGATTTGTCGTAAAGTCTAGAGGTTAGGTAAGTCTCATGGTACACTCCCTAGAGGTACACTCGCAAGGTGTACCTGTACCTATGCAAGACTCATGGTACACTCGCTAGAGGTACACTTGCGAGAGCGAGCAATTTCAAGTGAAGGGTCACTGAACGAAAGAGTGAGAAGTCACCTACCGCCTGGTTCTCTAGAAAGATGACGTCGAGTTAGAAGGACAGTAGTAACATCAAAAGGTACAGTAAGAAGAAGGAAAAGGTCTTTCATTGCTCATTGCCATGATGTAAATTAAATTGAGACTGAAATAAAAGGAAAAAAAAACAGGTGATAAAGTTCCACAAAACAGACAAAACAGCAAAAAACTGGAATGGCGGGTATGGGGCGCGGAGAGGGGGGGGAGGGGCAGGCGAGAGAAGACAATGTTAGAGTTCATTTAGGGAGTTATTCTGTTTCGCATGTCTTCCAGGATTTGTTCTGACATATTGGTTGGTCAATATAGTTCAGATCGAACGTAACAGAGGTTCGTATACGGGCGCATGACAAGTTAGCGGGTTCCTTTTCTCTAGGGGGTTGTCAATATTGAAAACGAGAATATATGAGGTGTTTAATTAATAAACGCTCTTGCTCTCATAGAGATGTTGTATATCCTCCATGGTCATTTCAATTCAGCTCTTTTGAACTTTCTTTTCTGACGTGAATACATCTTTAAAACCAAACCGACACATGGGTACCAGGACGAAAACGGCGATAAAACGTTTGCAAAGAGATCCATACCGACGCTTACTTCGTGACTAATTACACGATTGAAACAAACGTGATTTTGTTCGATTGGGCAAACGACTACTATGAGAGCATAACCTTGAGTAGGCGCCGTGAATGCGCGAGGGTGGGAGAGGGCCCGTGGTGACTAGTGTCCATCTTGAGCGTCGGTGAAAATTTCAGTTAAGCATATCTCGTGACTTCTATGAGCTATGGCATTGATCTTGGTGCTTAACGAAATATCTCGCCTAGATCTGTTGATTTAAGCTATAAAACGTTGAACTCAAATTTTGTATGTGCCGCTGGCGTCAGGGGGCGGACCGCCCGGTGCACCTCAGGGGTGTCGCGGCGGCACAAGCGGGGGGGGGGCGGCAGGGAGAGGGGGTGGGGCGGGCTGCCGCCCGAGTACCGCTGACCTCGTGACCACTGTGCCAAGTCAAAACATAAATCGTGAATGATTTAACACTTCAATATGTGTGTCCATACTTTCCGAAAAAGCAACGCATCTGATTGGAAAGGGCGTCCAACACGCCCGTGGGGGAACGACTGAGACGGCTTTGGGAGCATCAGAAAGTTGACGCGACATGCGCGGAAGAGGGGGGGGGGGAGGAATAATGTCTTCTTGGCACGGCCACGCCCTGATTCTTCTTTTCACCCAACCTCATGTTCAATTTACATCAAGATAATCATCGATAAGTTCTCTTGCACTGCAGCTCTTTTCGGGTAATACTTGCATCCCTCAAACCCCTAAAAACAAAAAAGAAATCAAACAAAAAAACAAGAATAAAAAAAAAGCGAGGATAAGCGTGTGGGTGCACATTGAGTGCACATTGAGGGAGCTAATACAGAAAACGAAGTGCACATTGACGAAGCTGATACACAAATTACGGACGCACACACAAACACATTTACTTTGCGTGTAAGTTTTTGTTTCTATGTGTCTTTATGCACGTTTTCTTCGAAATATGTGAAGTAAAATAATGTTGTTTTTTCTAGTGTAACTCAATGCGTTAGCATGATACACGAAATTTAAATTCTAGCCTACGCTGGCAAGAACGCAAGACCTTGGCTCATGGTGATTGCTAATTTTCAAAAGGGATGATAACTTGTTTGTCTCACTCTAGTGACCCATAGGTTTTAGTTTTTGCTGACAAACAGGGCGCCCACAACGCACTGTTTGTGCTCGGAAGCCAGACTCGCGTGAGGCATCTGCGCATGCGCCGGGCATATATAGCAGTGACGTCAGAGCCACCCGTTGGACTGAAATGTGCGGTGCAAATGCGAAATCGGTCATTCTATAGCCGTTCAAAGCTCAAGAAGACCAAACGTGGCGCGTACCAGCGTCCTCCTATCGCTTCTTAGTCAGCGTGTCTGTAACTGCGGAGCAGCTGGTGAAGAATTAAAAGTCTGGCAAAGAAAAGCAAAAGGATGAACCAGCAGTTCAGCGAAACAGGGCAGCCGGTGACAAATAAACCGCGGGAACACGTTCGTTCAACTGCGGTCGGGGAGAGCCCGATCCCCGATTTCCTTCTAAGAATTCTGGGAGCTACCGAAACGATAAAAATAATGCCTAACGCGCACGGATTTCTTTTATTTTATTTTTTTTGAAGCTGGCACAGCTTTGTTTTTTATATTTTATTTTTAATTTTATTTTTGTAGAAATAAAAACCTCGGTCAACTTTTAAGGACTCTCGTAACAAAGCCAACTCCTCCGGAACAAGCTGCATTTTTTTTCCTTTTTTGTTTATTTATATATTTTCAAATACCCTCAGGGCCCCGAGTGGCAATACACCCTATGAGTCTGTTTAAAGAAATATTGATCAATAAAAAGTTTCCGTGACTTTTGTTCGTGTCCTGCGAGGATATTTAGCTTCTGGGTTGGAACTCACAGCAATCAACCTTTTATTATATTTTTGACTGTCATTTCTTTTTATGGCTGCTGTCCCACATCCTTCATATACTGAACAGGATGTGAGCCCTCTACCTCACGTCCTGTACTCAATGGGTAAGAGGAACTATTACACTTGTTGGAATTAAGAGAAGTCAAACGTATACTTAATCATTTACCGTTGTAAATCCAAAAAGTAAGCAACAATCACTCTAGCCGTTCGCTGCTCAAGAAGATCGGGTCGTGGCACGCATACTTGCATCTTACTATCGCTTCTCAGTCAATGTGCCAGTAACTGCAGAGCAGCGTTAAAGAATTAAATGTCTGGCAAAGAAAAGAAAAAGGTTAAACCAGCAGTTTAGCAAAACACGGTAGCCGGTGACAAATAAACCGCACGGACACGTTCGTCCAACTGCGGTCACGAAACACAGGTCCCCGATTTCCTTCTAAGAAGTCTGGGAGCTGACGAAACGATGAAAACAGTGCCTAACGCACAGGGGGATTTTTTTTTTGTCTTTTAAGTTAACACAGTTTTGGTGTTTTTATATACCTTTTCTTATTTCTTTTGCAGAAATAAAAATCCCGGTCAACCTTCTACGACTCTCGTAACTAAGCCAAATCCTCCGTGACAAGCTATTTTTATTTCTCCTTTGCGCACTCCATGAGTGTCTTTAAAGAACTATCGGTCAATAAAAAGTTTCAGTGACTTTTGTTCGTTGCATGCGAGGATATTTGGCTTGGAGGGTGAAACTCACAGCAATAAACCACTTATTATGTTTTTGACTGTCATTTTTGTTTTTAAGGCTGCTGTCCCACATCCTGCATATACCAAACAGGATGTGAGCTCTCTACCTCACATCCTGTATGCAATGGCCATGATGTATTATTACACCTGTTGGAATTAAAACCAGCCAACCGTATACTGAAGCATTTAACGTTGTGAATTCAAAGAGTAAGCAACAGCCCTCCAATGTGATAAGTAAAACGAGAACCGAATCCTTTTCAGAAGGCACCCACTGAAGGGAACGTACACTACGCGACGCCGTCATTGCAAACAAACGATCGCCCTGTCATCAAAACTACTATTTGGGTGGAAACAGCTCAGTTTGAGCATCAACCTAAGTGGTAAATCTTGATACCTTACAAAGCACCCTTTCGTAGGGAAATCGAACAAATCACCGATCTCGTGTTCTCAACAACATCGTTGCTCAATGCTCATTCATCTGCATATTTTAGATTATTTCCTCTTTAGAGACCACGCACGACGATGAAAAGTGCCCGTGATATATATGTATATATATATACATATATATATATATATATACACGCATACACACGACACACACGCACGCACGCACGCACGCACACACACACACACACACACACGTATAAATATATATATATATATATATATATATATATATATATATATATATATATATACGAACATATGCAGATGAATGAACCGTACTTAATCAATGAATCAAAGAATTAAAGTATTTCAGGAACCTGGCTCCGCCCTTTTTTCGGCTTTCTGCGGGTTCCTGAAATACTTTGATTCTTTGATTCATTGGATTAAGTACGGTTCATTCATCTGCATATGTTCGTTTATTTCCTCTTCGGAGACCACGTACGATGACGTGAAGTGCCCGTGTTGTATATTCAATAACGTGGCTCTTGATTCTCGCAGATGATGATGATACCGTGTCTCTAAAGCTCATAAACAAAGAAGACTACTACATGTACACGGGACGAGACAAACAGTGGGAGGACTTCTGGAGCACAAACGAGCACGTACCACGTGACACCAAGCGTCGTACCGCGTTCCACGCGGCGGCGTGTGTTTCCAGAACACCTCCGATTGGATACATTTCGTTTCTTGTGCATTAATAAGACAGATAGGAAACGCCAGAGAGCCGAGGTGGAGTGGTGTAGTGGTTAGCACACCCGACCGGACATTGGGAGGCCCAGAGTTCATATCCTGGCTCCGCCCTTATTTTCGGCTTTCTGCGGGTTCCTGAAAACTTTAATTCTTTGATTCATTGGATTAAGTACGGTTCATTCATCTGCATATGTTCGTTTATTTCCTCTTCGGAGACCACGTACGATGACGTGAAGTGCCCGTGTTGTACATATATATATATATATATATATATATATATATATATATATATATATATATATATATATATATATATATATATATATATATATATGGGTGTAGATACATAAAGAAAATTTATTCGGGGTCTTTTTTACTGTAAAAATAAACTAGGCATCGCCGAACGCTCATTCTCCGCCAAAAGTAGAGCTAGGGGTCATAACAAGGTGCCAAAGTTTCAGCCCAATCCGATAACTTAATCAAAAAGTTATGCGTGATTTTCTGAAAATTTCAATGGGAAAATGGGAGCCCATTTTTGCCCGTTTTCGGTTTCTGGTGCCATAGAGCCCCATGTGTTTGAAAAACTTCGTCGGCCATCATTTTTCCATTGAAATTTCCAGAAAATCACGTATAACTTTTGATTAAGTTATTGTATCGGGCTGAAACTTTGGCATCTGGTTGTGACCTCTAGCTCTACCTTTGGGCGGAGAATGAGCGTTCGGCGATGCCTAGTTTAATTTTGCGGTAAAAAAAAAAACGTGTAAATTTTCTTTTGTATACCCTGTATATATATATATATATATATATATATATATATATATATATATATATATATATATATATATATGCATATATGGGCATGATTGGCATAATGTACTACCCCGTTGGAATTAATAGAAGCTTCAACACTTTTCTTACCAAACTATCCACTTCCCGCGTACTGGCCTCCTGCTGCTACAATTGAACATATTTGTTTTCGTCAGAACCTCTGTCTTCTTGCAAGGTTTATTGAAAGCATACAAACAATATTATATTTTTAGCGCTACAAAGCGCGATGTTCAGGTGCGTAAAACTCTCAAATAAAAAATTAAAAAAACACGCCGAAGACCTTTAAAGGGATACTAAACCGAAATTTGAAATTTTCAAATTTCGTTCGGAAATGGGTCAAGCATGACGTGTAATAACCGTAATTCATAATCGCAGGTTTGTATTTTGAACGATTGGCTATATTTTTCGTTCCAAACGGTGCACTCGAGCGAGCGCTCGAAGAGAAGCGAACGGAGGGCGCGATGCGTCATGGGATATCCGGCGCAAACAAAAACAGAAAGAAAAGTTTCCCCGCATTCGTGACGTAGCAAGGCTGGCGGGATTATGAGCTTTGCCCTTGGTGGCGTTGTCAGCGTTGTGGTGGCGTCAATAGCGTCATCGCGTTACAACCGAGCCGTTCGAAGTGCCCGTGGGGTGACGAGCGTGTGGCTGGCCCAAGAAGCACGTAGCTTCCACAGCACTGTCAGCTTAGGGCTGAACGGGGTGGGAAAGCAACTTTTGTCCGAGTTTTGAGCGACTGGCTAATCTTCTAGGGGGAGAATGGCTGCATCCGGCTGCACAAACGAGGGTCCGAGAAAGAGGAGAGTCCACCCTTTCCGTCTTCTTGGACTGTTTGGTTCAATTCGCGATTTGTGAGTTGGGGAGGAAAGCTAAGAAGGAAAATGTTGAAATGCCAAAGAGCGGCGCTGCGCCAGAGGAATCTGCTACGTCACGACTACGTAGCAGATTCCACAACGTTGCTAGACTACCTCCCAAATAGGCTCCGCATGCATCCACCAGGTGCACATTGGAAGATCGTTTATTTAGCTTTAAAATTAGTTTTCTTGTGCCTTTCAACGGAAGACTGGTGTTTTTGAGGTTAGGGTGCAACATGCAACACATTCAAGCTAGAAAATGAGGCGCTGAAATTTTCGTTTCCCTACACCTTTAAGACTGTTTACATGTAGGAATTCGAAAGACATTATAGTCCCGCGGGGGAATTGTTTTCGAGTAAAATTTCTACATGTATTAAAGTTGTTTCTGACGGTATTGTATTCGGTATGTGTGTGTGTGCGTATTCGTTGGCCACCAGACCGTAAACATTCGGACCCTCATGCTGCACAGCGATGAGGTTGACCGAGGTTGCATGTGGTGGGTAGCACGACGTAGAGGTAGTTGTTATTCAATGTGAGTTTATTTCACTCTATGAGATCCTCGATATCTATCGGTAGGTCGGTTGTGATGATGTCGTCTTCTGTGGCGACACTGTCCTCGTCATCAGACGCGTATATGTCCGGAGCGCAGTCCTAACACACGGCGCTCCGGCGGTGACATCCTGCTCTCCCACTGCGCAGACGCAGTGCCCCCGCCGGCTTCACGGCTTCCGTGACGAAACATCTGCGTTGCTGTGCTTTTCTTTGTGTTTTATTTCTGAGGCGCGTCCACGTTGACCTTGAAAGGCGTGTGCTTGATGACGTATTTTTATGGCCATCTTTCGGGCACAACGCCGACGCCGCCTTTTCGCGTAATGGAACATATAGGCTTTCGCATTAAAACTATTAGGCTGATTTTCGGTCAGAGCAAGAGCTCTGTGTCGCAACCGGCAGCTGGGATATCAAAATAGACACACGTTCTTCAAAGGGAAATAGCGCGGGCCTAAACGCCAGCGCACTGTTTACGAACATGGCCGCATGTGCCCACGTCAGGTGTGGGCGCTGCGCGTGCGCACAAACCAGATCCACGGAGGGTATAGCGTTTGCGTATGCGCCGTGCGCGTACCATGTATATACACTTCATAGTTGTTCCTAGAATGAAGAGATACTACCGCTAATCGGGCCGATAAACCTGGCGATCTTCCAGAGCCTTTCATAGTCGCGAGCTCCTCTCCCTCTGTGCGCAGTGGTGGTCGAGCTCCTCCTCGCCTAACCCTCTGGGCACATGACCTCCCTGTTAACCATTCTGCGTCGAGCATTTTACTCCTCCTCTCCCAGCCGTCAACCAATCAGTGTTGAGCCTCGCGGCCAGGCTTTTTTCTGGGCTTCACGAAATGCTGAACACCTAGACACAGTACGTTTCGTGTTAAAATCTTCGGCAGATTACAGAGTTTGTATTTTGCTTGCCGCTGCTTTTTTTTTTTTCAGAGGTGCTTTAAAAAGGGTGTTTTGAGAGCCTCTAAGTGCCACACTGCTAATACATCATACAAAGACAGTATTCAGGCAGTGTCTGAGGCGAATTCCTTTCTTGTATGTTGGTTCTACTGGTCCTACAAAACGGTCGGCAGACACGTTCGAAGTATACTAATGTACAAACAAAATATGCTTGTGACACTGTTAAGGCGTGTCCGCCGACAACACTGTCGTCATGTTTCGAGGAATACTGTGTCTTTTGTGTGACGCATAGACAGCGTGACTGCGGCTCAGGGGAGAACTTTTCTGAACCGGCATCACATTATTCCTAAATAAATATAGTGTGCAAGAAAAGGATGGGTGAATGAAAGGGGTGCAACGAGAGTGAAGGAGAATAGGTGGGACAGTATTTAGAGTCGACATTTGGACAGAGATGCGAACGATATCCAAAGGTGGTGAATTCTATAAAATACCAAACTTCCCTTGAAAAAAAAAATGCTTTGCACTATACTTAATGCATAAACAGAAGGCGAGCGCAACGAACCGCATCCTAAAGTCGCTTAGTGAAAGAGATGCAATCAGAATGCAGACGGCAACACATTGAACAGCATCATAAACGTTCACCCATCTGAAGCATATAATAGTCAATCACAAAAAAGAGTGCGAAAAGTAATAGAAAACGCCAAAAAAGCTCTTGAAAGTTTTAAAGTATGAGTGTCCAATTTGACAAAAGACTCCAATTTGTAAAACTGTTCATAGCTAATCATCAAATATTCCTTTTTAGCGTGAAATACAAATATATTGCTAAATATCTTTTTTTTTAAGGTGGTGCGTGATGGATTTAACAGCACTAGTTCGGCAGTTTCTTCTTTTTCGCACATTACTCATTCAGGTCTTTAACAGAAATACCAACATGCCACTACATCACGAAGTAGCTAAGCACCTTTTTCACCGCGCAACGTAAAAAACGAGAGAAAAAATAATGATCGCGTGTTGGGGATAGTTGTAGGTCATGGTACTCCAATAAGCTTAAACACGAGCTAATTGTAGACGCTGGCACGATTCCGACCTGGGGATCAGAATCGACCTCCGACATGCCGTCTCGTTTTCCGCGAATTTTCTTCCTCTGTCTCGTTAGCGTTCGTCCGAGCAGCCGGTTCAGAGTTTAGTCATTGCGCTTGCACAACGTTGCCTACCGTAACGGTTTCTTCCCCCCCCCCCACCCTCTCTCCTGACGGATGGAAATGTACCGTGCAACAGTCGGTAATCCCGTCGATAGCCTAAAAAAAAAAATGCTTGCAAAGCAAAAAAAAAAAAGAAAAGTTGCTAAATTGATTGCGCAAATTTTAAGCAAATGCAATGGCATTTTACACCGTCATTTACTGCGTTGGCGTTTTGCTAATAAACTTGTTTGGAACTGCTGTGGCAATCCTAGGAATAATTTGCGTTAACGTCCATACAGTTTTTTTTTTTGTTTAATAATATTTAAAATCAATTTACACGATTCGCTCATGAAACCATCTACTTCCCGCGGACGAGCTTCCCTCGGCCAATCAACTTTTGTTGTAGTAGTAATGCAATAGAAAAGTTTCACTCTCACTACATGTGTATATGCATAATACGTTCGCGAACATAATCAATAATAAGTCCCGCCAGAACCGCCTGCATCTTACCGCCTACAACGGTGCTGCTTACACTTTGAGTCCCAGTCTGCGCGCGCCGCATCAATATGCCATCGCATTGCTGCGTACCTTTGTGTACGCAGGATGGATACGTTGACGGAGACGGAAAAAAGGTACGTGTCAGACAAGTTCTAAAGTGTTCAAAAAGAAAAACCGAGTCCTCGTGTTGTTTACAAAACTTTCGCGGGTTAAACAAGAAAACGCTCTTATCATCCGTAAGTGGAAGCGTCGCAAACGATTATATGTTGTAGTATAGTGGCCGTGTGTCGCGTCCCGTCTTAAACTAGAAAGGTACGGCCGCGGTTCAGTGCGCGGCTTGCATGCGCGAGCGGCTCCCTCCTTCAGTGCTTCTTCACTGCAACCGAGGCCATTTTAGGTACTTGTTCGGCGTGTAGATGCATGATTACTTCTTCCGCAAGTTCGTTTCCTTTACTCACGCCGGTAAAGAGTTTTCCAGAAAACAGACGTCGGGTGGAGGTGGTGTACAGACTAAATGCAGTGTACACCGAATCTGAAGATCACTCGAACCCGCCTTGCGATCGTGGGAACTTTTGAAGTGGTGGCCTGAACAGAGTGCCAAGGCCGTACCACTAGACGTTTAGGGACGTTACGCTTTGTGAGGAATGCCACAAACCGCTTAACTTCTTAGTCTTCAAAAGGTTACCGAGGAAGGAATTTAAAATGCTGCCTGCCAGCCACCCCTACAACCTTTTCCGCTGTTCTGTACGATTTGCGATTTCGATTTCTTGAACACTCAATGTTGTGACTCGTGAGGAACCTTCTGCAGTTACTGGTACGCGGTCGTAAGTTTATTGGAGGGGTACGGAAAACGAAACGAGCGAGTTCTCGGCTGTCACCGATCGACAAGCTCACGACGGGGGCAGCGTACCGGGTCGTTCGGAGTGGCCACGCTAAAAGCGCGATCACTATGATTAACTGTATTAAAATTATGGAATGTTACTAAAAAAAAATCACTACAAAACAAGAAAGAACTTGCCTGTTCCGTGAGTAGTTAGCCCTTATCGATGCGGGGACCACGTATGCTTCGACGAAGAAGTTGTAGCTTCTTTCCATGCACCGGTCTTTGCCTGACCGGCTCCTGTAAAACTGCTCCACCTCTCTGTCACTTATATGTGGCAGTATCGATAGATCATTAGACCAACAGATGATCGGGAAAACAGCCGCACAAGCCACAGCTCAAAACGCTACGGCGGCTACGCTGCACGCCGACCGGTCCAACGAGTCCAACCCTGCGTAATGGCGACGATCACCCAATGTTGCTAGATGTTTTACTATTCCGGCTAAATTTTTTTCAGTGTTGCCGAAATTCCGAAAGGGGTTTATATCATGTCACACTCGTCACATAAAAATGACGCCAAGCTGCGAAGGCACACGGACCCCGTTTGGTGGGGTCGGATAAATACAAAAATGACACATCCGACTGATTTTCTTTTTTCATCAAGGTGTGATTTGCGTTATCCCCTAGCCCCGGGGGATAACGCGAACGACGTGCTGAAAGTTCGTTTTCGCTTGAGTCTCGTTGGTTTCAAAATTGTTTTATTTTTCCCAGAGAGAAGAAGAACTTCACTGCCAGGGATAGGTTGATATCTCCCAGGCTTGATCCCTCACGCAAAGTTGAACCAAATAATTCACGTACAAACTTGTTCACTTTCTCTCCTTTATCATTATAGATAAAAGATTCTAACAGACTCCCCGCACACGGAGTGACTCAACCCGCTCCTATGTTACTTAAGTAGAGTTGTGTAGATTTGTTTATTTGATTTTTTTCTATCCTAAACGTAAATTACAGGTACACTTAGCAGAGCGTAAACGTAAATTACAGCTTGGCCATTCAATTACTACTACAGCAATAGGATCATCAGTGTGTTGTTTCATCTATAAAACCTATTTTATTCATTTTGAGTGATGTGTTTTAGCAGTCTGTCGTTGGTGATTATATGAACTGTTCGCTTGTTGGTTTTGTCTGTTTTTGTATGTATATGTGTTAACTTATTATCACGACTATTCCTCCCTCCTTTTTGTCACTTCTCGTGTAATGCATCCAGAGATGCTTTTCAGCTAAATAAATGAAATTAAATTCAATTGAAGCGACTAGAACTTCGGGGAAATTAATCGCGTCTAAAAACCCAAACCGGTCCGAAGACCCAATTCTGCAGATGGGATTCGTAAAAGCATTTCGAGCCTGGCAGCGTAGCCTGCTGGCGTCACCGATTTCCTGCGTCAAGTTGTGTGGCGATGCCATTTGAGGAGAGAGGGAGAGAGAGAATATCTTTATAAACAGAGAGTTTAGTCTGAGCTATGAGCTCTAACAGGCTTCATCTGTAGTAGGGAAGGGAAAGGTGACAGAAAGACGATCAACAACAGGTTCAATGGTGATGATATGAAATGTTAAAATATATACATGTTATAGTGTCTAGTTTCAGAGTAAGAAATGATAGAAAGATGAGCAAAATAATTGTAGCACTGTAAGCGAGTCAATGTCCTCTCGGAATTGAAAGAGACCTTTTAAGGCTACTCAATGTTTCTTATAGGGCCAAGGTCTGAGAAGTTTTGGTAGATCAAAAGGCCTACTGCCCAAAGCGTCCGTAGAGTTCTTGTAAGCTTTGCGTTCATTTTCATATGCTTGACACGTGAGTAAAATGTGTCTGATGGTTTCCGGCGCACCGCATTCCTCACAATCCGGAGTCGCGCGTTGTTTCATTTTAAAGCGATAGTTCTTCGTGTACGCACAGTTGAGACGAAGTCTATGTATGAGAGTTTCTAAATTTCGTGGTAATGTCGCTTGGTAGTCGTGTTGTTAATAAAGCATCTATGTCATAGAGAAATGTGTAGTTAGAATCCGTTGAGGACCAAAGCATCTCACGTGCCCTTTTTTGCAATTTGTCTAGTCAGGTATGCACAGTCGCCTTTTTTAAAAGGACCAATTTGTGTTGAGACGTGCTGGTGGGCCCTCTTGGCTAATTTGTCAGCCAAGAGTAGAGAGGAACACTCTTTCATGCGCACACAAATACAGACCAAACTGTCAAATCACGTCCCCCCTTTTTTTGGTGTCATCTTACTAAAGAAGATCACCTTCCTCCTTTTCAAATACCCTGTTAAGGTATTTGAAAAAGGTAGTTGAGCATCGTCATTTTCTTTCAGCGAACTTTTTGTTTGAGTACCTGTCCTTTGTCAGTAAGAAAACGCTTTCTCAAAATCTTTTTACCTGTCTTTTTTTTTTTGTTACCTGTGGAAAGAAACACCTTTTGTTTCAAAGTGGCGAACGTGCCGTTCTGTGAGAAAAAAAAAGGAAGATGTACCTTGCCCTATTTGCAAAATCCTTCTTGAATTAACCTACATGGTGGTACCCTCCAGGTCAAGGTCTAGCTGCGGGAGAAAGGCTTATATGTGCCACAGACTGTCGATTGCTTAGTGTGCAAAAATCCTGAAAGTCGAGAACTTGTTTCATATTTTTGTTGGGATACTGTATTCTTCTGAGATGTAATGCAGAGGAAACCGAAGAACGAAATATTTATTATATCAAGGACAATTCGATTCTTAACTGTGGAAAGAAATAATGATGTCCTGTACGATATGTTCTGGCTCCTAGGTTTATACTGCATTTTGAAGTCCCAAATGACTGTGCGACATTCTAATATAGACTCAAAAGAGCTACACGTAAACTTTTGTCTACTCTTGCAGCAAGTAGAAAGCGCCTTTAAAACCCACGATGCTGTTCCAGTTCGGGCAGGGACTTTTGGTGCACCTACGCAGATGTGGATATTGTAGCGTTTACCACCCGAAGAGACGAGGTATATTTTTGTCGCATGATCAAGGTCTTATGAGTGACCTAAATTGACTTTTTCCTAATGAAATAAAAAAAGTGATGGCGTGGCCATGTAGTTTAATACGTCAACCTTGCGTCTCGTTTTAGGGCGTTGCGGGTTCATATCCACCTGGGAATTATGTTTTATTTTTCTACCTTCTGTTACACGAGATAGCACGAGATAGCGTAACGAGTTACAAGTAACTGGTTACTTGTAATCAATTACAATTTATTGTACCTTTTAACGCTTTAATTACTTTTCTTCTGCGGCAACGTTCACTGTATATCAACTACCATTTTTTTTTGTAATAAATTATGTGTTTCCGAAAGACCTAAAATGATTGAGTTGAGTTTTCTTTTTACGTAAAAATATCGCTTTGTCTGCCCGTGTGTCACTTTTGCACCAATGCTGGACACTTTTTTCCTTAACAAGTAAAAAAATATACTAAGATACCAGAAGGATCAGAATGTTAACGCACTTAGCGACGTTTTGGCTGTGGACCTTTCTATGGTGTCTCGTTTCTTGTGCACGGGTTGTTACGATCCCGGTGTGCCACGGCATGGATGAGTGTGTTATGCACTGACCTCATCTGGCCACCACAAAGACGCCCCTCCCCCTTTTCTTCCATCTTAAGAAAAAAAGACAAAAAGAACAAAATATATCCACTTCGTACATACACAGTGATGCCTCGCTAGTATGGACACCTCCGTTCCCCAGACAATTCGTCCATAATGCGAGTTATCCATAATATTTGAGATAAAAATACATGCATTTTTTTAGTTTGTTCCCGAAAATGGTGTCCCTATAGCGGGGTGTCCATATTAACGGGGTCGATATCAACAAGACATGACTGTAAATGCATTTTTCATCTTGTAATAAAAAGTTAAAAGAAGTAACGTGAAACTTAATCACCACTTCCTTGTAATATTTAAACTACTTCTGCGATGCAGCAAATGATTACTCTAATCAGTTCCATTTTTCAATAAGGTAGTTGTAATTGTAATCGGTTACTTTTTTCAGTAACGCGTACAAGACTGGTGCAGTACGACGGATAGCCTAGGCCTTTCGACGCGATTTGCGCTGTAGTGATAACACGACAATAGACATTCATAACAAAATAGCGCAAAAAAGACAGGACAAAAAGACGAAGAAGCACACAGGACAAGCGCTAACTGGCAACTAAAGTTTAATGAAAGCTTCCAACTTTGCTATCGCCGTACACGCGCGTAGTCCCGTCTCAACAAAAACATGGCGTACCGCCAAATAAGCAGATACAGCCCTCCCACCGGCTGGTCCAAAAAGTCAGCAAAACAGCTACATCACTCCGCCGCACAATCCGAACGAGGAAAGGAAAAGCAAAAAGCGCCTCGTTAATATTTACAAGTTGGAAGCTTTCATTAAACTTTAGTTGCCAGTTAGCGCTTGTCCTGTGTGCTTCTTCGTCTTTTTGTCCTGTCTTTTTTGCGCTATTTTTATTATGAATGTCCATCACCAACTTGCCCAGCAAACCAAGCTTTTACGACAATAGAGAGTAAGAACTTGCTAACTTTCAACGTGCTGCATTCACGTACCTCTTCGTCACTCCCCAAAGCGATAATCACCTGGTGCAAAACGATCGCCAACTGGAGCTTGCATCTATTTTAAGACAGCAGATAATAAGTGCTGAACAAGTATTTTGAACGTTTTACAATGAGGGCGACAATACGTAGAGATTACAGACGTGACAACAATTAATATTGAATTAGAGAGAAGCAGTGCTGGGAAGTACTTTAAGTACATTGCACTTAAAGTATCGTATAAACGCGTGTAGCGGCCGCACTCGTGTAATAGCCGCACCCCTAACTTTAAACAAAGAACGCCGAAAAAATATATTTAAAAATTACCCGTGTATAGGCCGCACCTACGATTTTAAAAGCGTAGGTGCCGCCATTGTTTTTTCAAGTACTGCCGGCAGATGGCGCTTACCCGGCTGCTGCAGCCAACATTATTGAGGCACTCTATCCTGTTTGTTTGCGCCTCTCACTTTATCTCAAACAATCTCGAACCAGACGCAGTGCATCTCTTTGTGTTTGCAAGCACCCCGGTTTCCTGCTGTCACCCACTTCAGGCTTATGGATGGGAAAGTATATGGGTTACACGGCCGGTTTTAAACTCAAAGTTATTGCCTTTGCTCAAGACAACAGCAAAAGAGCAGCTGGGCAAAAGTTCGGTGTCGACGACGCTGAGACGCCGGACGCCGAGACAAGTTCCGAAGATGAGCGATCTACTACGGACGATTGAAAAGGACTTTGCACGCCTGTCTACGCGATACACATAAATGTCTTCTCGTTCTATCAAGGCGTGTGAGTACTTACATTTAATGAAAAACAAGTAGTGAAACTTTTGGCGAAAAAAATGATTTCCAAAAAACTTTTTTTCATTTTTCTCCGTGTAATGGCCGCACTCCTATAGTTAGCGCCCGCAATCATAAAAAATACCTGCCGCCATTACACGCGTATAAACAGTACTAATTTAAGCAGGTATAAAATATTTGTCCCTTACTTGAAGTACATGCTCCGAGTATGTACTTGCACTTTACTTAACTCTTTTTTTCTGGTACTTTCCGAGGAAAGTACAACTCCCAAATTCAAAGTACATTCACTAAACTTGATCATGTTAAGTTTGTAGCACAAAATAATTCTTTGTCAAAGTCTGAAGCAGTACTGGGAGGGATATTCTACTCATCAGAAACCTTAGTAGACGAAGCGTCGTTGGGTGCGCCACCTTGCGGGCGCTCTCCTGTGACGAAGCGGTTAGGATGCGAGCAGATGACGCACCATGTAAAAGAACAGAGTGGCTATGTTAGTTCTCATCTATGCCGATTAAAACAGTTTATTTATTAAATAAACGTGTATGATGTTTTTGTGAGTGATCTTTCTAATAAAAAACAGCGCTACGAAGTTGTTGTTTTTATTAAAGACTTTAAGATGTTGAAAAACAAGCCTGGTACTCCACATTACAGCTTGCAAGGCGTGCGTCAAAGCTATGCACAGCCTCTGCGATTCAGTTTTTCCGGATCTGTGGAGGCTTTTGTAGAAAAAGGTTTTGTATTCACAGTAAATGACGTGCTGTCATCTTAGCTGCGCACTCGTGCGCAGTCGTGTTGTCAAGTGCCGCACACTTGTTTTAGATACATTGAGCTTGCCGATGCCGACCCTTCTATCCAAGTGTGACTCGACAGTTGTTAGCACTTAGCTTCTCCCGCATCGAATACATAGCAGAGGAGTTCGTCCAATCGCGACTTCTGTTCGAAAAAAAACCATACATTTTATAGCTTCCTAAATTGTCTGCCATGGCTCGGCAAATTCAGTCGATTGATTAATTTCTTCTATACAATGTTTACTGAGAATTGTTTATACATTAAAAATCGCTCGCTCAAAAGAGCATCATGCATTATGTGCCATTTTTTTGGTCTGCAAAATTAAATGTACAAAAGGTAGTAATTCACAGCAGGTGTATCCCTCATTTTAATGGCACGATGAAGTGTATAAGGTAACCAACTTACTAGATTTCACCGACCTCGATCGCAAAGGGCATGGCACATTTCGCGTCGACCGGGTGAATTTAAAAATGAATCAACTTGGAACTAATAAGAAACCAGCAATCACAGAACGCATTGGAACCAACACGATATACAGAGTCGCTTTCATGGAACTGTTCACTACACACGCGAGAGGTTCCCGAATTTCGATTTCCTATTTTCAAGTTCATGGGATATTCATATATCCGTTTTATTTAGCTCAAAATATGATAAAAATACACCTTAGTCGCCGTGGCAGATGTAGTGGGGTAAAGCGCTGGATATTCAATAGTCATTCTTCAGTTTTTTGTACTGGGGTAAAGAACAGCAAACAAGAACAACACGCCAGCATCGTAGCGCTTTGACACCTCAGCGTCAAAAGTGCTTGTGAACACAACTATGCTTGCAGCGTTTCCAAGCTTTGGTAAAATGTCTTACTATAATCCATTTCACGATAACTTGGCGAACTGTGGAGACTGCGGCCCCCGCGACCCAATAAGGGCGCCGGAGCAAGGCACGTGTTAACACTCCATGGTCGAGGCCACAGGGGCCTCGTTACCGCCACAGCAACGGAACCCTCCGCGACAAAGTGTAGTTGTAGGCTTCTTTTTCTTCGAACGTCAATGGAATTTGCTCGATGCCATCTCTAACGAGAAGATGTGAAAAATAAAGAACAAATAATCACAAATTTATGTGTTTCAATTATATTTAAACCAAAAAAGTAACGACACATCCGTATCCGATCGATGTTTTTCACCTTGTAGCGCCGTGGCCGTTGGAGATCGCCTGCGAGCGCAGCCGTGTAATCGAACGTTTCCGCTCAAAACATCGCACTGTGCCATGGCATTAGCACCTGTCGCAGATTCGCGGCTAAATTGAGCGTATGGTTATTTGATGAACTGTTGCCGAAGTGCTCGCTATCCTAGCGGACGAATGTGTTGCTGCTGTGGACGTTCTTCCGAAGTTGGTTGGTTTCGGAGCAGACGACTCTTGGCTAGCAGACGACAGTCGGTTCCTCCGGGTATGGTGCCTGGAGCGCTTCTTCGACTGGTGCGTTTAGCGTCCTGTACTGCCCATACATCAAAAGTGGTCCCCAAGTGCCAACAAATGACGTCACAGAAGCCGAAGTGTCATGCTGTTGCATGTCGCGATCCTGGCGGTTGGTCGTAGAAATTCTAACGAGAAGCTGCGAGTAGCACACCTGAACGCGATCGTCGCTGTCGTCACGGCGTCCCAATTTCTGGCATTTTGACAAACTATCCGTGGACTGCCACACTGAAGAGCGACCTGCAGAAGAATAGGCGTCTGGCCACATACACCACAGCTGTTGGAAAGCCGCTAGGATCGCGAGTGGCGCGACAGCATGACACTTCTATGACTTTATCTGGCGGAAATCGAGGGGCCAATTTTTTGGAAGCGGTAAACACACCAGTCGGAGGCGCGTTCCAGGTAGTCGTGCGTAAGTTACTTTTAAAAAGTAATTAGGTACAGTTACAGATAGTTTGTCAAAAATGTATTTAAGTTACAGTAACTTAAATATAAAAGTAACGCGTTACAGTTACGATTACTTCGTCATAGTAACTTGGTCACTTTAAAAATACTTTTTTAAATTTAAGTATGAAGATATTGATGACAACGCACAATGACTTCAATTATTATTTATTACCTTCCTCTTTCTCTTAAGAGCTCTATTATTCCCCTTTCTCAGCTGAAAAGACAGAAATACTAATGAACAGATGGGTCCATTACAATATCAGGGAGTGGAGCAGAAGGCTAAACCATTTGGAACTGAATAAAGTGGAAAAGGCCGTTAGTATCAAACAAGGTAAAGAAAGGAGTGAACAAAGGCAACACAAGGTCGGCTCGGAAGGCGTCCAGCTTCTCTTTTTAATTTCTTCTATGCAACGCAGAACAAAGGACTCGACTGTGGATCACGAGCTCATGGCCCCTGGGAGAGGGCAAGCCGACCAGCAGAAGCATCGTCTGTCTCCCCGGTCAGACAGTGCATGTCTACCGGCAGCGCCTCGTTTTCGCAAAGAACAGAGGCTCTCGTTCGGCAATAAACAGTTCACCGTTAAAGCTCTGTATAGACCGACGTCGAGCGTAGCCAAGGCGCCGTAGCGCAGCGCACACAGATACTGATTGGTCGCAGATATCGAGTTCCTGCTCTCCGGAGAATGAAACGCGCGCGTTCTGCACTACTCTGCGTTATCTGCGCTCAACGTCGGAGTAAAACAACATGCCTTGGCGTGTCTATGCGTTGCGTATTTCCACGAGGTGGCGCTGTCACTTGGCTGAAGAAGCGGCAGTGTCGATGAGGCCGGAAAGGGTGAAGACGGGGCGAGAGAGCCACGCATAAAAAAGTTGAAATAAAGCAAATGCTAAATGCACTTTTCCGCGCGATGAAAAACAAAAAACAGAAGTAGAAAAACATCTGCGCTCTCTGCGCGGGCACTTTGCTCCGACGAAAAACGTTTTGAGTTCTTGTTTTATTTTGTCGCGTCTAATGTGCGGCCCAACCCCAGCACATGGTCGAGCCCGCTCTTATGATTACAAAATAAGGCCATTTTTTCGCGAAAAGTATTTGTATCTTTGAAGATACTTTTTAGTTACTCTTTCAAAAAGGTAATTAAGTTATCGTTGCAGTTGCTTAAAAAATGTATAGAGTTACAGTTATAAGTTACCAAAAAAGTAAAAGGTAACAGTATCGCGATTCAGGTATCGCGATACTACCCAAGACTGGTTCCAGGCACCGTACTCCGGGCCTCGCGCCTCGCATTTGGCTTGGTGACAGAAATGCTCCCGTGACGTCGTGTCACGTGCCTCGCTCCGACGCTTTTATTGGGTCGCTGGGCCCTAGCGTCCACAGTTCGCCAAGTTATCGTGAAAGGGAGCATAAAAAGATCACTTCACCAAACAAACACAACGCGTGAAACAGGCTTTGCCACGCGTTGCCCGAACAGAGCATGAAACAAGCTGTGGAGCCGAAGGATCCAAGATCTGCGCGGTCTGTCCTACTTTCGACGTCACAAACGATGATGATGATAGGTAGAGAAGCGCCCCCTGTAGTTCGCGCACGCCGCCATTAAGACAGATACAAATAAGTGCCTTAAAAGTATTGTTTCAAAATAGTTCATTAGCGAGAGAAAACCTCTATGGCCACCTGAGTTTATCCAATGTTCGCCGCAATTTCCGAAAATCTCCGATTACCGATTACGGGATGAAAAAGCACCATGACAGAGTGTGTTAAGAAGTACTTGTGCTTTACTTTGAAAGTACATTATATTTATAGCACCTTCATGTACATTACGCCCGGTGTACTTACTACTTTACTTGAAGTACATAACCTCCGATTTACTTTGTACTTCAAGTACTTCTTAGATGTACTTTACCCAACAGTGATGAGAAGACGGTAACATTCTAGCTCTTGTTGCGAACAGCAGCCGCTTTGAGTTCGTATGGAGAGACGCGTGGAAACTTTTGTACAAAATGTATTCTACGCTTTCGCCAAAGTTCCCAGAAAAGTGCCTCGTTTTAGTCAACGAACTGCCCTCTGTAGTTTATTTTTCCTTAGCAGTTTTCCGAAACGTTGCGGGAGACACTCGCGCCTTGGTGTTGTCCACATGCAACTGCGTGCGTCCGAAACACGCGGCATTATAACGCGGGATTTCCTCCGTAATTACAGCGTACTGGAGACAATTAAAAGCGTGTAAAGAAATGAATCAGGGTATTCCCTCTTTTCTTTTCTTCTCGTATCACGATGTGTTATTTTCTACTCAGAAGAAGCAGAAGCAAACAACCAGTTTGAGTTGTACAAAGTAAAAAAAGTAATAATAACAATAATAAAAAACGTGTTTTTGCAAGCGATCGAAATCAAGATGAGAGGGGAGGGGAAGAAACAGTGTAAAGCATCTCTTTCTTTGTTCAATCAGTGTTTCAATTTCTTAAAAAAACAATAAAAAAAACTTTTGTTTTTTTTAAGTGGGTAGGTGGGACGATGGTGACGTCAGAGCTGTGTCCATCGTAGAGAGACAAAGAACACCACAATACATGTAATTTACTTGGAGGTGGACTTGGCTTCGCGATGCAAAGTCGGCTGTAAGGGGGGAGGGGGGGGACGAGCACGTATGACACGTTCAACACGTCACTTTTGGAAACAAAGGTCGGCGAGGGAAATTGGGGGAAGAACAATGGAAGAAATAAAACCTAGCGGTAAGCGCCCCGAGGACGGATTAAAGAAGCATTCATAGTTGGAGACAGTGGCAGTTCCTCGGCATCTTCTCTACAGGAGTTTACCATCATGGCAGTGGTAAGAGATTTTTTTTTGCTCGCACACGCAGGCGAACTTCGGCCACCTGCGCTCTGTTCTCGGAGAAAAAATGTCGTCGCCGAAGTGCCGTAGTTCTTTTAGAGGGCTACTGGATATATGGGCCAAGTCGTTCGATGTTCGCTTCCGAAAATTGGTCGCGGAGGAAACTAGATTTGGAAACATTGGTTTATGAAGTGTCTTAAGACATACAAAACCACCGTGTCAGAAAGTAACTTTCTTTGGCTACAATTACCTAGATTTATAAAATAGTAGAATATTTCCATACATTGTTTTGAGTTTTTGTTTCGCTTGTGAGGCACTTCTCCTCGGCTTCCCAGCTTACCAGTCATCTGGATACCTTGCAGCCGTAGTGAAAAACGAGATTTTCCCTTTTCCTTTTTTAGGATATGTTGGGCTTGTTAACATATGACAGTGGTTATAAAAGTCGCTCATATCGGCGCGACAGTACCCCGTTAAGAAAATAGGGCAAATAATCTAAAAAGAAAAAGCTGAACAACTATTAGTTTATATTAGATCAAAATTAAGGTCTACTTAAGTGTTATTTTTTTGCGCAAGACAAAAAAAAGTCACTGTAAGTTTAGCAAAACACAAAAACATTTCGAACGGTAAAAAGAAAAACCTGCTGACAGCTTTAGAACGGCCCGGGGGGGGGGGGGATTTCCTTAGGAGACGCACCTTCTTCTATTCTCGATATCTAAATAGTTAGACTTTATTCTAAGGAAAGTATTCGGGTAGCGCAAATGCGATCACGACCTCAATGATTGGGCGACTTCTAAAGCCTGGTTCACACGGCTCATGCATCATTCGAAAGACAGTCCGCAACAAACACGAGTCGCCGCGATATCCCTGGTTCGAATGCTAAGTGACAAGTTTTGTCTTGAACTCGTTCTCATGCGGCATTCGAAGCAGGGATCTCGGGGACATGTCTTACTGTCATACATTCGAATCTGTTTGCAGATTGTCTTTTGTATCATGTATCAACTGCGTGACCCCGGATTCAGAAAATGAATTGCATATTTCATATTCCATCAGTGAAACGGTACGTTCTAAAAGGGAAACATTCACGAGCATAGTGCATTTATGAGGTCCGTTGTAAGTTTTTACCCAGCGACGGGTCTAACATCAAGATAAACACTGCGTGTCATTGCTACTTCGTTATTTTTGTTCCTTTGAAACGGCACTGGTAGGCCCCAAATGTGAGACCTAAGATTAGTGCCCAGAATTTCACGAGAAGATTCATCTGTGGCAATCTTTTTGTCAATAATCCAAAATTGTGATTGGCCAGTGTTTTCCTAAGGTATTGACGGCTGTTTACAGCTTTCCTATGCTAGACGCAAGCCTTTTTTCTTACTTTTTGTATTTGTTTTTAAATATTCTAAATATCAGTCAATATTTCTGTGCACAGAGAACAAAAAATAGGATCCAATCAGGCGTTCGGTCGTTTGTCTCGAACTACGTTCAATCCAATCATATATATGTATTTTCTCTTAACGGCGCCCCAACTAAATTAAGTTTGTGAAAAGTCCTTTTAATATCTATAGAATTACAATGCTACATTGGAACTGTCAATATTGACACTTTTTTTATAAGATTTTCAGATATACTATTTTGTGTTTTGGGACTGGCTTTTAAAAAGTTTCCGCTGACGCTTGCGGTCATCTACTTAGACTTTGATGAGATGCCCACTCGCTCTCAGATGGTCAGAAGAAGTTTGGTTCCCATTTTGGAGATTGCCGCCATAGTTTTCGCGTGATGTTTATTTTTCGGATGTCTTTAGAAGTATGGATGTGAACTGGCTTTGTTTTTTAAAGGGTACTCAATGTACAATTGCGGTCGATATCAGCTGAAACAGTCCTTAGTGCGCCTCTGGCGTACCTGCCAGTCTTTGAGAAAGCTCGGAACCGAACTAGAACGGAATGCGAAGTTAAAGTTCCGTACTTTGGACTATTTGCAACATTGAGAGATAATAGAGCTTGTGCGGACCACAGACAGAGAAAAAGACGGAATCGGCTGTTTCGAGCTCGTATCATCCGCAATGGGTATACCGCCCAAAAGTTTCATCGTACACACTTAAAAAATAAAATAAAAAGTACAGTGCGTCAACTTTCCCACAAAGTACTATGAGAAAGCCGACTGCTGCAATGTATAAAGGAATCTTGATGAAAAACAAGAACAAAATAATATTTAAATTAGAAAATAGCAGTTTGTGCTGGGATACTGAACATGACGAAAGTCCGCGAAACGTCAAGCTCAATGTAACAGCGCAGGCTGTTTCTTTAATTTTTTTAAGCCTGAACATATTTTCAGCCTAGGGATTCGTTGAGCTACCTCCGTAGAGTGCAGCGATTGGATCTATAGAATAAATTGTGGGGAAGTAGATACACAATTTTTGTTCAGAGAGTTACTGTCTAGACAGGTTCTGTTTCTGGAAAAGGGGGGGGGATAAAGAATTACTGAAGTCCCATAAACAAATAACAAAACAATTAAAAGAAAAAGAAAAACCCCAACTGTTTTTGGTGCTTGGGAATACTCCCCTGTTTAATGTTAGAATGATCCCAGAAGGAAAGAAAGAGCTGCTTTGCCAATGAAGTCCCAAAAGTCGAGCAACCAGAACGTGATACGTAACCCAAAAGAGGTCATCTTTCCTGAAAAATATATAAAAATAGAAAAAAGCGTCGTCAGGATTGTTCAAACGTGCATATATGATGCGGGATTCACTTGAACCTGGCCTTCAAGTTTTCACCCGTAAATGCTGATTATCACCAAGAGTTTTCCCACTGTTCCGTCACGCGGTAGTGAATAGGTAATTTGAGACAATTCAAGCCGAGCTGGAGGCGCTCCTTGGTCGGAGTTGACACGAAGGAAACTTTGAATGTACACGAGGTCGAAACAAAAGGCCGGAGACACCTTACTTCTTTTTCCTGATACGAACAATGAAAGTGAGATCACCATGCACCGGAAAGAAGGCAGCCTCTTTTGTGTTCAGATTGCAGTTTTCAACTTATTTGCCGCCATTACCGGAGGGCCTATGATCACAAGCGCGCTTTCGGTTTCGCATTGTTTCAGTCGACAGAGCCGAGGAGAACGGAGGGTGATGAAGTGGTGGAGAACAATGAAGAAGACCAGAAGACACCTGCTGTGCCCTTCAAGAAGCAGATAGTGTGGCGCAACGTGTTTGTGTTCATCTACCTCCACGCCGCCTCCCTCTACGGCATATACCTCGCCATCTTCTACGCCAAGTGGGGGAGCATCCTTCTCGGTAAGCCTTCGGCGGTGGCTTCTATCATGCGCATATCAGTTAGTCACTGACGAGGAGAGAACAACAGGGAGGACCTTCAGATGCCCCTGCCTCCAGAGCGATGCTTCTTACCTTCTACAATGCTTCAACGTCTCGTGCATCTCGGGCGCGCGCGCGGGCAGCCAAAGCACGGTGGAAGGCATGGAGCTCGAGCTATGGAGGACGGGTGTTCGAAAGACATCCCTTGCAGTTCTCATTTTGTCTGGGATTATACTCCGTTTTAATTTTCTAGTTATTTTGTAGAACACTGTATACCGTTTCACTTTGAATTCGACCACAGGCAACGCTACAACCCAGTGGAGTCAATCAGACAGCGCAAAATGGAGATCGTCACGGCGCTCCTTGTCTTTGAGCGTTTACTATCAACGGCTAAAACAATGACGCGCGTATAGGGTCGGCCGCGGTTCGGACTTAAAATGAAACAGGGTATAGTAGCTGAATAAAGAGGTCGCATCCGTAAAGAGTGACAAATATTTTCTTTTAATTTAAATTTGACAAGATTGCGCAAATCGTCGCCTGGTTTGCTCGAGAAAACGAGCTGCCGTTTTTTCTTCATTGGTAATTTTTACGGTCGACTTTTTACCAGCTGCATTTTTGAAGCTAGAACTCTTTCGATCTCCAATCACCAGTGGCGCCATTTGAGAAGCGCAGCAGAAAGCGTACGCATTCCGTCCTCTCCCGCTAGAGCTCCTGCTGCCTGACGGCACCCGCTCGTAGGAAAAATCGGGTTATCGCTTCTAACCTTCCACTTTTATTATCATGAGCTATAACCTTTAGACACCATACTGCTACCTTCTGCCAGATTCGTAGCGATGCTTTCGGCAATGCGTAGTTGGTTTCTTTTTTCCTTTTTGCGCCACAAAACTTTTGAAGTGAATCAGACACCACTGAACATCTGCGAATAAATATAGAAGCCTATTTTCATATTGTTTAACCACGACGGGTATTTTCTTTTGCAGCGCTTGGCGGCCTTCCTATGTCCGGGCTGGGGTCCTCAGCAGGAGCTCATCGACTGTGGTGCCATAGGGCGTACAAGGCCAAGCTGCCACTGAGGATCTTCCTCATGTTTTGCAACTGTTTATCTCTTCAGGTGAGTCGAAGGGTACATATTGGTATGGGACGTGTGGATGCACGCTAACACTAGAACAAGCACTTTGCTGGTTGACAAAATAATTTTGTCAGCTGTTTTTTTTTTATTAGTGTTGTTTACTGTTCCTTTTTGTCAGCGTAGAAACAGGGAGCTCGTCTGAGTGAGTGATTAGAGACATTGTTAAGATATATTTTTTTTATTTCATCATGTTTTACACGGGGCCTTAAAAATTGAACTGTACCCGGCCTGGAGCTACACACGGTCGTCGAGGTTATTCTTGAACTAGAGAATCGTATTTTTCCCGACTATTATCCGCACACTATACATATCTAAAAAAATTATTTATTTTTACGGGGTACAGACCTTGTCAAGGTATGCTGTGTATGAGAACACTATGTGCGGACAAGGCGCCAGGTGCATACCATGCAAGGGGTGAGAAACTATAGTCTTGCAAATACAACAGAAAAGGAACATGCGTCAGGGGAAAACTTTTTTTTTATTATTTGCTATAACTGAAAAAAAAAACTGATTTCACAACTCATAGTGCTTGATTAGTTTTTGTAAATTTAATGTTATTTTGAAATAGCTTTTTTTGTGTGTGTGTGCACAAAACAAAAAGCATGTTCTTGCGTGTATATGGTGAATGGCAGCATACTTAAAGGAGCCTAGTAAAATGGGCAATTGCCGTTCTTTTAAACCACTGAGTGCAAGAAACAACACAATTATATGTAACAGATATTTTATTTCACAGAAAATTCCCCAAAACGCCTTTCTAATTGGGCTAACAAAAAATTTTTGAAGTTTTAATGAATATAAAGATATACACTCTAATTAAACCTTACTAGTTGCATTCTACATATCCTCGAGCATATGCATGCCACATTGTATTGTAATAGGACAATATTAAGTACAAAACATCTTACGTAGATGTGGAACGGCACTTCCTCGCGACGTAAAATATATTTTTAATAATTTATTTTGAGGAATTGAATTTACAAAAGATTGCGATGAAGAGGAGATGGCTGCGCCTATTGCTCAAAAGAATTGTGATGGCAGGTGAACGCACAATTTGAAGAGCCACGCAGACGAACATGGCTCATATATTTGCCTTTCTGGGTCACTGCGAGATCTTAAAATGCGAATTTGACTAATTTTGCGATCATATTCGGTCCTTATTTTTTCATACATAAAATATTAATATTTAAAGATAATAAAACACACTAAAACCGGAAATCACAATTTTCGCAAATATGTTGCCGTTTTTTGAACCGCTCTCTCCTTTCAGGAATGTTCTTAAATATAGATCGAAATTTTCATTTCCAAATAACGCAGACAAAAAAATTATTTTTTCATAAATTGTTTGTTACTTCGAGTCTATCCTAAAAAAAGAACGTCGATCATCAAGTAAGAAAAAATAGAAAAAAATACAGGGAACACTTCACAATACCAGCTATGAGAGAGTGCTGGCTTACTATAAACCCCGATGACATGCCAATCCAGTCACCTTTCCACTCTCAAATAAAAGTTTATAGCGACCATCGGCTCACAATTAGCAACGCTTGCCTTTCTTGCTGTGCTTCTGGGTTGCTACATATAAGCCGATTTAATTGGTATCCGATTGCGCTAGCTCTACTGCTCCGTTTCCAGTTTCGTCTGCGACTTTTAGGATGTCTTGAGGCTAACTCACACATTTTCTTTTGAGTGCGACCGAGTGCCTTGCCACCGTACACCACTGCTTATGTGACACATGACGCGGTCACGCGACGAGAGAACACGCCGGCACCCTGGCGCCATCTCTCGGTAGCCTAGGAACGCTCCCGATCAGCGAATAAGAAAACTTAAAGCTTTCGCAGTATTTGTGATACTAAATCCAAGCACAATCTACGAGAAATAGACGCTCATAGCATGATCAAAATTTTACCTATAGCTTATGCTGAAAGAAAAAATTATAAGGCGTAAAAAAGAAGGGGAAATTACACAAAGATCGGAAGTGTTCCATATCTACCGAATGCGCAGCGCAAGTTTGTCTGCTTCTTTTGCAGGAGTTATGGTGACGTCAGAATGCCGATCTCTGATTGGCTATGATTGAAGGATAGTGGGTAGACCTCAAGGCAGCTTGCTTTGAGCTCTACCCACTATATGCTTCAATCAGAACCAATCAGAGCTTGGTGGTGTTCTGACGTCACCGGGACTCCTGCAAAGAAGCAGACGAACTTGCTCTCCGCATAGACGTCGCCAGCGTCCTCTCTCGTCGTAAACAGGTACGAGAGATCGTAAAATCGCAGTCAAGCGTAAATATATGAAGCTGCCGACTTCACGAGAAATACAACTAGCAGTGTTTTGATGACAACGGATTTCATATTCGGCTAATTTCTCGTAAAGATTGCTCACAATAAAAAAACAAAAGCTGTTTTTTTGTTTGTTTGTTTCGATTTGCGAAGATGTGTATATTTATTTCGGTTATTATCGAGTTCTTGAGATTTTGGAATGTCACAAAATCTAGTACTGGTATACATGCCATATTCCTGAAAATTGGGAATTTAACGGGAGTATCCTTCAAGAAACGTCCATTCGCAGTTTCAGAAAAATAATCTGAAAGACAGCCTTCGATGTTCAGACCATTAAACTCCGAAAACACGCAATCCTATGAATAAGCGACGCTGATATTTTTTTCTGTATTTCTCAAATTTGTTTTGTTTAAATCTTTTTCCCAACAAGCAATGACTAGTCTTTTCACTATTTCCTGGTGCATTCCTCCTAAGGCTACGCACATCAAGGTTTATGTTTTATGGGCATCGCTGTTTTTGTGCCATAAAACTCGTAAACAATAACGACGCCGTTTACAAACCTTTTTTTCCATGATGGAGGACGTGCGGTAAAACAAATGATAGTCATCATATCCTCCTATGACGTCAAACCGGAGAAAGCACAAAATATAAGAAAACTACACTATCAATGAAACGCGAAAAAAGATCTGAAAATGGGTGATATTGCGACTATTTATTACAGCCTGACGTAACCAATGTACGCACAGAGGTTGACTCGCTTTCCGCTATCGCGACTTGCAAGTTTATGCCGACATCGTCCAGGCTGTGTCCTAAGACCTGCATTTACGCCCCATTGCACGACCCTACAATTGGGCGTAAATGAATAACACGACGTATTATGCCAGCAAAGTTCACAGAGCCTGCTGTTTGTTAATTCCAAATGAGTCGGCCTGGCAGGGGCAAACGTGAAATACAAAAAGTGACTTTTCAATGAGGAGGTAAGCGCGGTGGTTTGCTTAACTCGAGTGAAAAGAAAAATTACAAAAAACAACAACAAAAACAAGAACAACACCATACTACATATATTTCATTACTGCAACAACATAAAAAAAGACTTTGCTCGAAGCCACGCCCTATTATCTGCTATTTTCACTGTCAGAGTGGGATGGCCAGTCTTACGCACTCCACGGTCTCGAGCACGCGCTTTATGCCTTCAGCCATAGCCTTCTCTATACTCACCAAGCCTGGTAGTTCGACGGCGGAGCTATAGATTGCCCGGTCGCAGATTCGGAGCGCGAGGATCTGGTAGCACAGGGCATCAAAGAGCCATTTCTTGGGCAACCTGGACGTCAGCGCACAGCTTTTGCAGTGGCGAGGACCCGAAACACGCTTGTTCGCTCGGGAGAAGTGTGTTTGGGCGTCTCGCCGCAGCGGGGCTCCAGTCACGTGGCTTTCCTCTCCCATCCGTTGTCTGCCGCTCCACCTTTTCCGTTTCGGCGGCTGCTTGTCGTGGCGATCTGTCAGGCTTTGTTAGTATAGAGGAGGCAATGCTTCAGCAGTGCTTCGGCTGCGCTCGCGTGCTCGAGGTGAACGAAACGACGAAGCCCTTTTGAAAGTAGAAAGCTCCCGCTGGAAGCTGGGCAAATGAAGGTACTCTCCGCAGTCCTCACCTTGTCAGTGACCATAAGAAAAAGAAGGAAAAAAAAAGAACAGAGGAAGAAATATGAAATATATGTAAATTTGTAGTGTGTTTTCGTCCCATTTTTTTTAATTATATTTTTGTGAGCGAACAATATTTCACTAAAGTTCTTCTCTCCGAATAAGAGGTGAATGAACGTTCATTTTCATGGGCACTCGGGTCAAACTAGTTACAGCTTGGAATTGTGTGTCATTCAACAGAACTCTGCCTATCATGACCTACGTTGGAAGGCAAGAAACTAATACTGAATTGCGGAACACTCAGAGAAGAGACTATACGTGTCACAAATAAAGTGACCTGCCTAACAAAGTATCCGGTGGCATCTGTGATGCCAACTAAAGTATGACTATCACCCTGACGAGTGCCGACCTTCTCTTATTCCTCTTTTTTTTTCTTTCATTCTCGGTTGGTTTCGTGCGTTCTCTTTCCACAACTTATGGTGCCTGCTCACAGCCGTGATGTGACAGGCTGGACAATAGCCCCAAAACTATACGACGCCAAGGCCGCGCATTACTTGGGCATATCGTACGGAGTCGGTTTACGCGAGAAAATGATTGCTATGATGCCCACGTGCCGAGTTCATTAGTGTCTGTTTTGAGGACGAGCATGAGACGCGCGATGCGGTACCCGACGCCAGAAACAACAAGAAACATGATCTCTCCCTTTTGTAGAACCTTGCTACTCAGGAGTTGCGAAACGGAGTAGATGCACACGTGCGCGTTTCCCCCGGCGTAGCGTCAGATCAAGTAATCGTCCTTTGACGAAGCCGGTGTTCTTAGTCTTTACCGCATTTAGTATCAGCCCACACGGGAATATTCTCAGTGAATGGTTAGCTAATCTACTTTTTTTTTTTTTTACCAAGCTTCTTCGGCGACAGCGTGCTTCAATAGTGGTTGTCTGACTGAATTGCGTATCCCGGTCGCTATTTTAAACATTGTGCGTTTTATTTCCAACAGAAAACGTTTTCATGTTTTATCTTAGAAGTTAGCATATTTCAGTAGATTCATAAACTTATTGATAATCAATAATTTTTTTTAATATTCCAAGTAAACTATTACGTTACCAGAATTAGAAAAAAAAATACATTTCGTTTTGTTTGCAGCGTTCGAAAACGTAGTGATCGTATTTAAACTCAAGCGCATAATGAAACCGGTGTCGAGCATGCACCAACATTATCATTTATAATATAGGGTCAGTCTTTTTACGTAGGACTTTGAGTGCTAAGCTATTTGATGACTTTAGCTTTATATAAAATAGCGGGCGGTCGATAGTAGTGCTTTTCTAGACATCGGTCGATCCTGGTGTTTACTAACGTTGAGGAGACACCAAAGTTGTTGTGCATGCTCGTGGGAAGTGAAAACTATTGAACCACGTATCATCTTTTAAAACAATTTCAGTCAAGCTCGAACAGCTTTGGCGAAAATACGTCGAGACTCCACTAGCCAGAAGAAGTAGCGAATCACTATTCTTAAGAATAACAGGGAGTGGTGAGGGCACCTTATTATCGCTCTATAGTCCCTGTAGCCGATAAAAGCAACGATGAAGAAATCAGGAAGCGAGAAACATAAACATATCAAGTTACACTCCGCGTTTTTCAAGTTGACATTGACTATGCAAAAAACAAAAATAATATATTTAGTTCTTGAGATAGTTCAGTGGAAAGCCGTACCATATCAGCAGCTTTGAAATCATGACCAAACGTCATAACGTTTTTACAACAATTAAAAAAGCTATTTTTTTTCTGGTAACTGGCTTAAATTGTCCCGGAAGCATGGAAAACTAAAGACTACTATAAAAGAAAGCAAAAAAACGCGTTTCCACTGATTTGCCGAGTCGCCACCGTAACGCGGCAAAGTTTACGTCATTTCCATGGAATGACAACATTAGATCGTGGGGTCAGCTCGCGATCCTGACTACAAGCGTCGCGTTTTCATCTTGTTGTGCCAGGAGTGGAGCGCGCTGATTGGCCGATAATAGAAAGTTTTACAATTTAACAAGAAAATCCGTTCTTTAAAGGTTCTCCGTAGCCCCAAGAACTTTTTCAGCTCGTGAAGAACGCGGTTCCGCCCCAAGCACTATCCCCCCCCCCCCTGGCACACTAGAACGGCAACAGGGTGATGAAGAACTCTACCGCATCAAATAAAAGGAGCTTAAAAGAACCCCTTATAGGTCTTTCACGCAGAACCTTCATAAGGGACACTAAACCAATCTTTTTGGGGTGCAAAATCTGAACACGTCGGAGAACCCCAAGAGCTCTTTTACGACCAGATATTTCTTTTTTTAGAGTGGGGGCCCCAACACTTCAGGTGCCCCAGGCAGCTTAGGGCATCATACCGCCCCTGCGCAGAAATTCGGCGCTTGCGCTGTCCGACGCCCCCAGCTGCTCGGGTGACCCAAAGTGTAGGAAGCTCCTATTCCAAAACTCTCTATTGTCATTCGATCAAAATTACAATCTTTTTTGTTTTTGTCACGTGGGTAGAACAGAAGCGCGTTTTGTAATGTTGGTATCGGTTCTGACATTGCAGAACGACTTGTACGTGTGGACCAGGGACCACAGGCTCCACCACAAGTACTCGGACACGGACGCTGACCCACACAACATCAACCGTGGCTTCTTCTTCGCGCACGTCGGTTGGCTGCTCTGCAAAAAGCATCCCGAGGTCATGCGCAAGGGAAAGACCATCGACTGCTCTGACGTGCTCCAGGACCCGGTGGTGGCCTTCCAAAGAAAGTGAGCCACAAATTAACTTCCATAAGCAACCAGTTCCAACATCCCTTCGCTGGTGGGCGCTGATGCGCGTAAAAACGGGTTGCGTGCCAGGTCAATATTTTTTTTCCTCGAAGGTTTAAAGGAAAATCTGGGGACAGTGCGGTTTGGCATTACAATTAACATTGATGGATGACTTTGGGTAGAGTTAGTAGGAAAAAAAAGACACTCTAGGCTTTATTTACATAATCACTGACGAAGATCTGCGGCCGTCAAATAACTTTCTGAAGACCGACCGAGCTCTGACTTCTCTTGCAGCAACATGATAATGGATTGGTATGAATTAGGTTTCGCGCAGTCAATTCTTTCTTGTCAGAAATGGTAACCTGTCTGCATCACTGAGGATCATGCGCCGCATAGTTCTTTGCAGTCTACGAAGGTAAATAGTGACTAATCTAGCTTGGCGAGGTGTAGGTTCAAAAAGACACTAAGGTAGTAAACCTCTGTAGGACGTTTTGCTTTCTGTGAAGACGAATTATACATTTATTTAGAAAAGAAATCTCAAACGAATCACTGAGGTAGTCGAAACTCGTATGACAAACTTAAAATAGAAAAAAAAAACTTTTGGAAGCTTGTGGTATTTGTTTTGCTAGGAGACAGCAGTTTATTATTTACGTCTCTCAGTCCTAACAGTGCCATAAAGCCTGAACATAGAGTTGTTTTAGCGAAACGTTTGGCTAAAACTTTGGGGATCACAGGAGACCACTTTTTACCGGAACCCCTCCCCCCGCCCCTTGATCCCAATAAATGATGTACTGCATGTTCTAGCTTGATTAGCATATAGCACGTCTCAGGTACGCAGTAATTTTTGGTGAGCTGTTGAAGCATCAGAGCCACGGTTATAATCGGTTCAAATTTTCTTGCCATCCAGATATTACGTTCCCATGGTGGCCCTGTTCTGCTTCGCCATACCCATCTACATGCCGATGGCGTTCTTCGGCGAGTCCTTCTGGAATGCCATGTTCATCAACGGCATCCTGCGCTACGTGATCAGCCTGCACATGACGTGGCTGGTGAACAGCGCTGCGCACACCTGGGGCTATCGGCCCTACGATCGCCACATCAGGCCTACGGACAACCCGGCGCTCTCCATGGCAATGTTTGGAGAGGGCTTCCACAACTACCATCACACGTTCCCGTCGGACTACGCGACCAGCGAGTATGGCAACATACTGAACCCCGCCACGACGTTCATCCACATGATGGCCAAGATTGGCCAGGCGTACGACCTCAAGTCGCCGTCCAGGGACGCGTTACAGAAGCGCATTCTTAGGACCGGAGACCCGAGTCAATCCTATTTCAAGGCTTTCAGCAATCGGGTTTAGCGAAAGGCTCAAAAGTGGTTAGCAGGGAAACAAAACAAAACAAAAATAACTGTAAATATATCTCACGACTATGTGTGCATGTAACTCCAAATTCGTAGTTTACAATGGATCACCTTTAAAGTATGCCAGCTGCCAGCTGTTTTTATATAGTCACGGGTATTATGTTGGTAAGCTGAATATACCGCTTCGTATAAGGCATAACATTAAATAGAACATGAAAATCTAAACGCAACAGAAAAACGTCGACGAACTGTGAATTCTAACACACTTGCGGGGTTGCATCTTTGAGTCTTATTTGGGTTCGTTATGAGGCGGAATTAAGAAAAACATTATAGCGGAAACATACAAAAATATTTTAAATATTGGAAGCACTTGAAAATGGCGACAGATAAAACATCGCTGGCTACTGGTTAAACCGCGACATATCTGTACACTTCACGGTAGCTATAGTGTCCAGAGTTAGTGCAAAAGTTTCCAGTTAGAATATATCGGGCGGGTAAATTCTGTGTGAAAGCCTCTTGTTTTTTACCGAATTCAGGAGAAATTACTAAACATATTTATGTCTTTGCGTGTGTGTGGTTTTTTAATCTTTTTTTTTTACCTTTTGGAGGACATGATAACCAAGACTGCGTGCTCAGCAATGTGGGGACTTGGGTTTTCTGGTCATTTAGCAATGATAGGTGGTTGCTGGCTATCAAGCGTATTTACATGCCAGACATTTATGCTCTGACGGCTGCGCGTTGCACCAAGTGTTATGCTTTTGCCTTGGTAGAGTGCATGCACCTCTGTCGGCAAGTTGACATGTATGCGTCTGTGAAAAGCGTCGCCGAAATTGTTTGTACACCAATAAACAAGCTCAAATAAAAAGTAAAGAAGACAGCTTACAAGTTACTGTCCATTGTGTCATGAAGCGAACGAAAGCTCATTGCTGACCGATGAAATGACGAAACCGTACGCGCGTTGGCCAACTTTGTGATGCCTCAACGTACCAAACTGACAACAATCCAGGGTTAGGCAGTATCGCGATACAAATGTATCGCGATAGTATTTCAGAAATACATTTCGTATCTGTATTTCTGTATCGCGATACATTTTTTTCACCAGTATCTGTGTTCCTGTATCGAAATACATTTTGAATGCTCCGTTGTATCACGATACAATCAGGGTGAAACGTATTTTGTTCCATTTCTTGAGAAATACTCCCCCCCCCCCCACAAACAAATATCCAAATCCAAACGCATTTTTTTTTTTTTTACTTCTGAGGACACAAGGTTCAAGGGGATGCTGGGGTATTGTTACCCGTTACCATGCTGACCACGGTTCCTTCCGATTTTCCAAACTATTTTTCTATGCGACCTCTTTTCTCTTCTGAGAAGTGTTGCGTAGTCGGGGACTCGAACCAGGTGGCGTGCCAGGAGTGGAGTCAGAGCATCTTGTGCCGCAGGTCCTTAGGTAGGGGTTTCTTTGGTCATTGTTTGCTGGCATCCAAAGACCGCTGCTAACCGTCTCCCTTGCCTTAGCGTACACAGTACACCCAGCCCTCAAAGCTGAGTCATAGTCCGTTGCAGCACAAGCCTGGCGGTAGTTGACTTGAAATAGTAGGATGACTCACGCAGTGAATTTCAACACATATTCAAATGCGTCTGCGGCTGCGCCCGTAATATTGCAGGCTCAAGGGTACGTCATCAGCCGACATGAAAGTGACCCGCTGCTCTGGTGATCCGAAACCCAGGAAGGTCAGACGTGGCCTCGCTGTGCTGACCCAGACTTCGTACACCTGTGACTCGTCTCGAGCGCGCTGTTTCTCGGAGAGCTCGCGCCTGTGCCAGCAATATCAGGTCGCAATTCACGAGGTCTCTATTTGGAGTATGCAAGACGAAACTTGAGGACTGGAATTTTAGCGTCGGTGGCGGAGGCTCGGCAGGAAGGACCTTCACAACAGGGATGCCACAGTATCGTTTTTTAAACCGTAACAGAAGATAAGACATGCGTTCCTGGATGTTTCAGGTGGTCCAATATTTTTAAAATTCCAAAGGACACTGCCTGCACGATTTTCAACGAGATAACCTACAACGAAAGTACGTATTGTCCTTTCATATAGCAGCGTGGTAAAGTTTCATGTTCAAGGCCACAACTACAGATAAAGAGTACCAGTTCATTCCACCGCGACGTCATGTGATGAATGTTGAAAGGAGAGTCCTTATTGGACAGAGGTGTGCTGACGTTATGATGGGATTTAGGATGACATAGAATTTATTTAGAGGTCGATGTCTTTTCGCATCCCTCGTCAGACAGACAGGATATCAGGAAAGGAACCGCGGTCAGTCCTTGATGGAATGTTTTTTGAGCCCATTGAAGACTGCTCGTCGTCCGAAATCACCACCCTCAAGGCAAAGTGCCAAACCTACAGGAAAGTAATTTCAGGATCAAAAACTTCCACTTCAAACTTCAAGCTTCATCTCATTCGGCCTCTCAAACAAATTTGAAAAATGTATTGCAGTATCAGTATTTCTGTATTTGTATTTGTGCCCTCCCTAAAATGTATTCCTGTATTTATATTTCCAAATACTTTTTGCCTCTTTTTGAAATGTATTTCCGATACGTATCGCAATACACTTTTACAGATATATTTTAGTATCAGTATTTTAGCTACTATTTCAATGTATCCCAGTATTTGTATTTCCAAATACATTTTAAAGTATTTCTGCCCAACCCTGCAACAATCCCACGTGTGTTTGTGCACAGGTGGTAGCGCTAAAGCGTTACTGGCTTGAAAATGTCATATCTTGTCAAATCTGAAAAACAAGACTCCTTGAATGATCTTTCAGTGGAACACGGCACGTTATCAGTGTTACCAAGCGCTCCGCTGTCGAAAATGGCAGCTGCGTAATGCATTCAAAAGAGAAGAGCAATGTTATTTGAATAACTTTTAGTCAAAAAAAAATTAAAAAAAAATTTGTGAGTTCCGTAGCGTGCACATACTGCTATCCACAGCAGTATGCGCACTCTGACCATGGTCACTACCAGCCTCAGTAACGCAGGATGTAGCGAGTGCTGAGCATCTAATTATTCGCGCCGCAGCCAATGGAATTGCAGCATTAGCTGATAAGAACGGGGAACAACCAATCACGAAGAAGGAAACATAATAAGCCACGCCCTGCTTTTCTTAAGCTGTCATTTACTATAGGTTTGTCCAGGAAAGTGTTGCGAGTGCTCCGGTTTCAAAGACGACATGGCAATTAATGTGCCTTTCAGGCGGTGAACCCTGAAACAGATAACTTTGTGCGAAGCGTCTTGTGACATGGATTTAGGTCGAATGAATACATAAGTACAAATATATGTGTCTTACAAATATAAATAACATGTCAACTCTGCTGCGCCATAGAATGCGCTTTGGGATGTATACAATCTCTTCTTCCTTTTTATTTTTAGTGAACACTATACTTGGAGGAAGATTTCTGAGGCAGCTAAGTCAAAGCTATATCCCATAATGCCCCCGCAACTTTAGCACCGATCAAACACATTTCCGCGAACTTTATACTTCTGACATCCCAGAAAAATTTGTGCCCGAGTAGCACTCTCGGAAGAGTTTAAAACAAAGTTCGTGTTCTCTTTATTTTTTGTTCTAAAACATTTAGTAATTTTTGAACGCGTTAGTGCAAGCAGCGTAAGCTCATTGTAGGTTGTATTAGAAGTAAATTTATTCTACAATCGCAAAAACAAAATTGCGACTACAAAGTAAATAATAATTGTATTTTATAGCCACCAGTATTTCGGCAAACACGGTATTCTTAAAGCAAACCAAATATACAATCTAAATTGTAAACGATATACAAAGAAATAGTTAATGAAACAAATGTAAGGATTTCAGACAAACGATAATTTACATTCCGACAAAAACAAGAAGATCCCGTATGCAGACGAACATATAGAGAAAGATATATATATATATATATCACTCTATTTTGTTTGCTCTATTAAGTCCAGACACATTCGACGCTCGGAGCTGATGACACCAATCAGTCAGAGTCAAAAGCAGACCATCATGGTGTTCGTCATGTTTATGTACGTGTTCTATAATCACTGAACCTACCATGGACAAAAAAAAGTCCTAGTGACTGGCGCTTTTGACTCTGCTTGATTTATCCCACTACCTCGTAGCGTCGGCTGCGTTTAGAATTAAGCTGAAACGAAGTATATAACACCTAGTTTGAAAGCACTATTTTCATTTTAGGTCACACAAAGAAAAAAAAATACCTGTCACACTCATGAAAAAAAAAGACTTTGAGTTAACTGTCTTTTTACAAAACCCCAAGACAGCCGATCACGGCAAGCAATAGGAGGTTCCAACCCAAACAACGGAACCAATTATATGCATAACAAAAGAAAACAAATCCTATTTGGGCAGGGGCACTGAGCACAACATTTCACTTCTTCAGTGCTCCTGCGGATCAACGCAATCTTTTTCAAATCTAATCGCATTCTGAGCTTTGTCATCATCTTGAATCATCGTTCTATTATTCGCCATGATAGGCTGTGCCCGCACCTAAAGTGCATAGCTTGTTGTTGTTTTCGTCTTTTTTATTGGCACTTACGGAAAACCAAGCGCTGCGTAATGCCAAATGCGGCGAGTCGCGTTGGACACTCAGGGGAGAACCGTTTTTGTGGGGGACGTCTTCTCTTCTTTCATGTTGCAAGACACCATGTAGTCACTGACAGTTTAGCAGCTGGGTACATGGTCCATTGCATTCACGCTTGTTATCTCGTGATTCGCCACGCCACGTCTCGTCACGCCACGCTCTACGTTCCTTAAGCTCTCAGTGACTATCTAAGCGGCGGAATAACGCTAGAAGCAAATGGAACCCTTGCCATTGCATCGTGGCAAAATAGTACTACGAGACAGTCGAATCTCTCGAAATGATACGCCTTATTTTGTGACTTAACACGTCCCGCAAGCGGGCGCATATAGTTCTCCCAACGAGTTGACACCAATCAGGTGTAATAGAACGGCACTTGATGTGCAACCGTTCTCCCTTCGTAAGCAGTAATGCAGAAACAAATCTTCAAGACCAGGCCACAGCGGCAGCGTGAAATCGCGGCACTTCGCTCCTAAGCGGGCCAAACCCATGTTCCACACACGTCATTCCTCAAACAACCCTCTACCCACACACACAAAAAAGAGAGATGTAAAAAAAAAATGGCGACGCTTGCGCAAGGGAAGTTCCACTGGTCCCACAACTTGCCGACGGGTTTAACAAACACTCACGCCTACTTCTCTCGACATCGGGGGACACGGGCCATCGGTCGCGATTCCGCCGACCGCGCTTCGAGAGCGCACACATACGGGAAGGGGGGCACATGCGGCACGTGCACACAAACATTCCACTTCACGCACATACGCACATACGGACCTACTTGTCTAGGGGAGGGGGAAATGTGCAAGATTTCAAGAAGGCTTTGGGGGTTGCCCAACCGTAATCAAATGACCCGACTTTTTTCCCCGCGTGGCCTTCGCCCGGCAGTGCAAAAAGGCGGTTAGTTAACCGGCACGGCGGGGTCCGGCCGGAGCAGCACGTTCTCTGCTCAGCAGCACGCATTCAGAAAGGCCCGGTGCTACTGCGGCGGCGGGAGCGGCGGGGGTAACCCCGTTTCCGATCGGCAAAGAGTGGCGCAAGGCTGCGGACGCCACAATACCTGGTCGTCGTCCCAGATACATGACGACGGTTCAAGGACTCGGCGGGCCGTCTTGCATCTGGGTCGCTTTCACTTCCCCCGCCGTCGCCGCCGCTGTTGCTCTTGGGCAACGCTGCAGACATTCGCGATCAATTGGCCATTCAGAAAGGGAAGGCGGCTGACACGTTGCGCGGGAAAGCGGACGCCCCGGAGCTGGAAGCCGCTCGGGCACATAACGGCATTCGCTCCGCGAGCTTTCCGGACGACGAACGTGACGCCTCGGGTGGCTTGGGAGTCGGAAGCCGGTCGTTCGTAGAACCGCGCTGGGCGTTGCTTTTATTCGCTGCTAATAAAGTCGCGGTGACACTGCGAACACATCATACAGAAGACAGCGTGCATACATGTTCCAGGCATGTATAAAGGAAGCCTGCCTGAGGCGTGTCGGCAGATATTTCTGCCATCATGTCTGCGGACAGTGCGGACAGTGTTTTTTTAATGATGTTTGAGCAGTGAGACTGAGGATTTACAGTTTCATGGATTCTTCCGAATATCTATGAATTACACGAATAAATAAATTCGAGCCTCTATTTTCTTATTTTTCTTCGGTAAAAGACTGATTTTTTAGATATCTGTACAGATCTGTGGAATTTACTTGCTACAATAAACAACGAACGTAATTGGAAAGAATATTTTTTTCTGAAATTCTTGGGTGGCGCAAAAATGACAATAATAACGATACACTAGAGAGTAATTGCTAATTCGCGTTTTCTTTTCTTACTAGGTTGAAGTCGGTTCAACAGTCTTACGACGACATGTGATTGTAGAATTGACACCAACCCACAAAAATAATATCCCTATTTTTTATTTTTTTTAAATAGAGAACTTGAACAGAAAAGCGACAATACAACTAAGAAAACAGTTTACGGCTGCATTTCGACCGGTCATTCAAGCCGTTCTACGGAAAATTGCGTTTTATAAGGAACCCAGCCGACGCTCACTTCCAGCCTCGATCTGCATAGAAGCAATTATATACGACAACACGGAGGACGCACAGATCGAAGCGGTGCAGCGTCGCACGGAGCGAATAATCCGGCGCAGATGCTTGGCAGGTGGCCATCCCACCAGCTACCTTCCATACCCTCGTGCTACGCCGCGCCGCGCACGTACGCGAATTCTGAGTTTACCTTCCGTTAGAGTGCGACTTGGCCTGAGAAAACATTCCGCAGCCCTCCGCACGTTCAGAAAGGCGGCGTAGCCTCGATGCCGTGAGTTGTGCCCAAACTCTGCTCACGCGTCTCACCTCAGTCTGCCACGTCTGCTCTACACTTTGTGTACCTTTCAGTCAGAGCGGAGCCGATGCAACGAGCCAATGGTGCCAAACAAAGAGCGCCAAAGAGGGCAGCGTCACTGCACACGTCATCTTGTCGATCGTCTGCGGCGCGGCGCTGACAGTCAGCTGCGGTTAAAGTCCCTAGATAGGAGCTTCCTACAAGTAGCGGCATTCTTTGAAGCGCCGACTGCGTGACGGTGCAGGTTTTAGGAAGCGAATGGCGCCGCACAGCAGAGGTTTGAACTGAATGCCACCATTTTGTTCCAGCGGAACGTGCTCTGTCATATGTATTGGTTGTTGTTACTTGTACAAAAAGTATCAGGGGACTGTAGCTGCGGTATATATGAACCGTAACCTTCCGGTTTTATTCAGTAACAGCTTAAGAAGCGGAAGGCGTGGCCTATTTTGCTAACGCTTTTGCTTTGTGATTCGTATTTCGGCGTTCGTATGCTCCGAGAAACTGAGGGAGAGCAGGAGACAGATGAGAGCACACGGGAACGTCAGAACGCCAAGTTCTAGTTGGTATGATTTTGTATACTTAAAGCTAGCTGCCGCTGTCTTCACCGCACTCGTCGAACGCTTTCAAATGCGAGACCAACGCCGGACCCTGGCGTACCGCGTTCTAAAGCGTTCGGTCGACCATTTCAATATTGGCCTTCTGCGCCTGCCATCTTTGTCTACTGGCCTGTGGAGCCTGTTCTGAGCATGCGCAGTGGCTTTCTTTTGCAGAACATCTGACGTCGCGCGTGTGTCCATAGCCGAGTGACACGGCATTTTTCGCTCGGGTGATAAGCGCTGGGAAGGGGTTTGGCTTCCGCCAGTGGTGGACAAGATACTGGTAAACATGCATGAATATAAACGATTGGTCGGCCCGACAGTTGTTTTCTGACCTGTAATAAATCGCTGCTTGTTGTTGCGTTGCTGTTTTTTCGTACAGGTGGGCGAAAGCAGGAAGAAAAACCTAACTTTTTGTGCGTGGTGTGTGCAGTCGTGCGGGAGATATTCTAGAAAAGGCGGGTACAAAAAATACTTTCAACACCGAGAAGAAAATATGTAGAAGAAAAACATGGCCGATTCAAAATTCACGAAGGAAACGACCATTTCAAATTATAACGAGACCAAGGCCTAGGTCGATTAGATGAGAAGTGCTTTTTTCCATGGTCCTTAGATTACCCGGACTGAAAACTGTTCAATCATGCTATAGAAAAATTTGTTTCTATGGCCCCCCCTTCCCCCCCCAAAAAAAAAAAAAGCAACAGAGGCGCGCTTTTGACGTTAAAAGTCAAGAAGCAAATAAATCGCTCGGAGGAGCTAACGAATGGACGTGGGCTCGGTAAGGCCACCGCAGAAGAAGTCGCTAGATGTGTCAACTCTTTCATAAAGCCTCACAGGCCCATCGAAATATGATGGAGGATTGGAAGCGCTATCTATATTTGAGACATATAGGTAATATTATTCAGGATTAAGTGAAGCGCGAAGCAAAGGATGCTACAACTGCTTTAAAAGATTATCAAAAGCTTTCAATTTCAACAGAATGTTCAATTGGGCTACTTGGTTCATGACTGGACAGAAGCGCCGAAGGAAAGCGACAAAGTGAAGAAGGTAACGAGAACACGGACCTCCGTGTTGTCATTCCCTTCTTCACTTTGTTCCTGTCCTTCAATGCTTCTATCCAGCCACATTCTATTTTTTTAATCCTTTAAATAAACTTTTATTTTTGCTCTCACTACCATTAGAATCATTTGTAGCAAAAATGCTTACTAGGGCGGACACCGCAGAAGTTTCTAGAACAGTAAAAGCCCGTTCACACACATGCACTTGACTCCGACCGACTGAGACAAGACCGGTTTTTAAGCCTCTTGTAACGGCTTACGAACGGCTGCATTGCTGCGCATCCGGTCGTAAGCCATCCTAAAGGCTCGTTCACACAGTTGTGTCGACTGCGTTCCGTCGTGCGGTACAGCAACCCCCCCCCCCCTCTTATTGCCTCGTCGTAAGGGTCGCGTAGCAACAGCTCGACGGTAAGCAGTCCTTTGGCGCATTCACATTGGCTGTTGAGCTGCGTTTGCGAAGCGGTTGAGGACGCCGTTCGCGAGCGACCCTGTTCAGGCACACCGGGACAAGGTTGGCGGTTTCTCGGCTACACGCGTGGTCTTTCGAGACCTGCGTTTGGCAACCTTGATTTACAATCCAAAATCCAGTTTAATCCACGATCCAAAGCCAAAATTGAGCTATTTTGGTACTGAAGGTTTTTCTACAGGATGTTCGCAAGCATCACGAGTTCAAGTAGCGAAAAAAGAGACATGGACTCGCAAAACCTGCCTGGGATTCCCTCGACTTCGTGCACAAGCAAAGCCCAGCTAGGCGTACCTTGCTGATTTAGAAGAGGATGCCCCCGACCCTTTTTTTCGAAATGGACCATTTCTTCCAGGTGGATTCTTCCCGCATGAATAGCTCCCCTCATTTTCGGGATAAAATGCCAGTTACCCCCCTTCCCTCGCGGAGTTAGCCCTTATCATCTTCGGAGTAGTGAACGCCACTGGTAAACCGTGGTGCGGGGAATGTGTGAGGTGCTAGCCGGTCGGGACTTTGTTGGCGGCGGACTCCTCTACTTAGTCACAAGTCGATCGAGTTTGCTGTTTGTTTGACATTAGGCTCAAATAAACGCCCTTTGGATTACCTACGCTTCGCCTAATACATACACTTTGCTTTTAATATTTTTTTTGTAGTAGAAACAAGGTCGAATTAGCACAGGTACCCTACCACCCCGCGGTAGTGTGATGGCTACAAAATAAGCTCACGACATTTTTATCTGCCTTCCTAGTTGGTCCTGCACGGTGTCGAAAGCTTTCAGTAGTTCAGACGACTGCCTTAGTGGGTACAAAAGCTGTCATTTCGATCGATCGGGGGCTGGTTCCGATGTTCTACAGCAAAGACGCAAGGCAGCGCAACGACGAACTTTGCCACCTCGAATAACAAACAAACTAGCTTGCACATCTTGCGAAGAAACAGCGGCAAAGAAACTTGGACAAGAGTAAAGGAACAAACACGACAGGACGGCGCTGATCGCTGTCCTGTCGTGTTTGTTCCTTTACTCTTGTCCAAGCTTCTTTGCCGCTGTTTCTTCCCAAGATGTTCACCCCAAACCAACTAGCCCAACACGTCACATTGTTGCAAACTAGCTTGCCCGAACCAATCCACCGGAGCAAAGCCCGTTAAGATTACGAGTAAATTATCTTGGTGGCGGATTCAAGTGGCGGACGAGAACATCACGCTTTTTCGTTGATTTGTCTGCTTCAACGCTAGGACTGTGCCTTGGACGCCTCACCAGCGACAGATGCCATCTTGTTTCGAAAGTCACCGACGTCATATCAGCGTTGCGTTGCGATTGGTTGCCACTTCACGGTTTGCGAAAGCGGTTGGGAGAAATCGATCCCGAAGCGGCTGGCAAAAACGCGCCCAACCGCTCGATTCCAGCCGCTTTACGGTCGAGGACGGGAGGATCCGCTTCCGGTGTGAACGCCCCTTTAACACAGTCAAACGCAAGTGTGTGAACGAGCCTTAAGAGGCTTAAAGACCGGTCTTGCCTCAGTCGGTCAGTGTCAAACGCAAGTGTGTGAACGGGCCTTTAGTAGTTTGCTAAGGACTGTATACTACCTGCACTGAAGTAGGTGGCATCGCGGTAACAAACCTTGTAAGGCCAGAAGTTATCCAGGTGATGGTTGGTTCCAGAGAACGAAGAATTTATTGAGAATTTTTTTAAGAACGTTATTTTAAGAAAAACTCTCGTCCAAGGACACTTGCGGACTACGAGACGAAACAGCCTTGCCCGGAAAAACCAAAGCTTATAGAACGAGCCATTTTGTCACGAGATTGAGTACGCGATGCGTTCGAAAGCTGACCACAAGAGGCACCTGGTTCGAAGACTGTAGCTGGAAAATACCTTCAGTATCTACGACAAACTCCAGCTGTTCAAGAGTTGTTCACGTGAGAAACAACGGCGCAAGAAATAAATAGGTATCCTAGACTCGGATTGCGATACCGCGAACTCGTTCAGTGCAAGATGCGCTTCGTTAAAACAGCACGCAATCTCTTTACACATCTACATCATTAATGAACCAGCTGCGGCCGGAGTAACGCTTGTTACGCGCCTAGAAACAAACATTCAAAAGAATTGACACGTTTTTTTTTGCTTTTTTTCGTTTCTGTTTGGTGGTCATTATAAAACCGAACGCGTTGTGAATTCTGTAAAAGGCCAGCTGAAAAATTTTCCGCACCTACCACATTTCTGTGTGTTAGCAGCAATTCGTCTATAAAAATTGACGTACTTCAAATCGATTGCCGTCCAATGGTCGTGCATATGGCATTTGATAAACGCTTGGCATCTCTGTCACCGCACGTGTGGATTATCGTTTGAAGGACGCTTGGAAGTTTATGACGTGTTTCTGAACACTCTCTAGAAAAGTAAGAATCTTAACGCTCCGAGCGTTTATTTTTTTATTTTGTTTATGTATTACATAAGCATTCAACTGCTCTTACTGTTAGAATGCACTCTAGTCTGGTACTTGATGGTCTAGTACTCTAGGCAATTAATTTAGTGTGAGAACGGTAGATAGTTGATAGGAACTTATGATGATACACGTAGACGCTAGTCTGCGGTTCACTGACAAATATTCAGTGCTTGCTTAGATTTTACGACATCCCATTCGAAACGGTCGCAAGTCTTATCGCTTAAAGGGCAACTCCGGTCAATATTTTCGAATTTGGGATCACGACAGCTTTTAACTAAAGCAATGACCCTGAATTACAAAGTATTTTTTTTCCTCAATACTGTGTGTAGTTTTATCAATATCACGGCTCAAAATTTTTATCGGGCGTCTACGGCAAAACCGAAATTATATGCTCGAGGGATGGCAACACTGGTCATCAGTCATAAGGCTGATGATCAGTGTTTTAGATTTAGGCTAGGTGGCGCAAGCTACCCCACATTACAAAGGGCACAGCCATTAACATTCATTGATTCATCAGGCTGCGACGTGACGTCACCATAGTGCCGCGGTACGCGGGACAACAAATTAACCGTAACTCCACCGCGACGGGACGTCACGGGGGTCCTACGCCACTGTTCCTTGACTCAAAGCTAACGCACTTGCCGCCCGTCATCTCAATCACGTAGCCAGGATTTTGTTTCAAGGAGGGGGGGGGGGGTTTGCCCAAGACAAAATGCTCTGTGAGGCGGAGGGGGAAGCGGAGACCCCAGCAAAATGAAAAATTTCAAGGGCGAAGGGGGGGAGGCGTGGTGTCCCTCCCCCCCCCCCCTTGGATACATGTCTGGAACATCTGGTCGCATCTTTAAAATTGTTTCTAGTGGAGTCCGTAGCTTCACTTTGACGTAATATTTCGGCGCGATACCAGTCATTTATCTTGGTTTTGTTTTGGACCGGAGTTGCCCTTCAAACATGGCAAGTTCTCACACTCCAGTATCATAAGGGGTCAAATAAGGAAGTCAAGGCAGATGTAAGCAGTTAAATATTTGACATTGCAAAACCCTGTCTCCTCCCCCCGCCCCAAACACACACGCACACACACACACACACACACACACACACACACACACACACAAAAGAAATCGGTTAACGTTTGAAATTGTTAACTTTTGTCGGTTATCTTGTTTTATAAGTCATCGGCATTAAGACTTCCACAATGTACTAGTAAGCGAGCTTTGCTTAGCACATCTGAAAACTCCGAGTGTTTTTTGTTATTTTAGTAAGTACAGATAAACTCCCGATACTTTATTTAGTGTTATCGTCTGCAAGTTTAGGTCATTGTCAAGCCCAACAAAGCACCGTGATACACCGTTTTATTCTAGGTCCAACCAAAGCCCACATTATGATCTGATAGAGCATAGCCTCCTACATACTGACAAAGCCTGGCAGGTCGCGTCAAGAAGCGGCCGCCAAACTGGAAAAGGTTGAGCGGCAGACAACGGAAAAGAGGATAGCCCCGTGACTGGCGCCCCGCTGCGGCGAGACGCCGAAACACGCTTCCCCCGAGCGAACTAGTGTGTTTCTGGTCCTCGCCGCTGCAAAAGCTGTGCGCTGACCTTCGGGCTCCAAATCTGCGACCGGGCACTCTATGGTTCCCGTCGACGAACTGCCAGGCTTTGTGAGTATAGAAAAGGCTATGGATAGAGACAAACAAGTAGCGACAAGAAAGTACATCGTCATGGTGCTCGTCGGCTAAATCAATCGCGCACAAAAAAATCGCACAATCATGGCACATTTGATGTGCTTGATTGGTTTAGCCGGCGATGGCAAACATCCGAATACGACGAACGCTATGCGATGATGCACTTTCGTCACCGCGTGATTGACTCCATTAAATCGTAGCCTCGGCTGCGTCCGAACAAAGACGTAAAACTGAGTACTGCTCTTGTTAGCTGAAAGTCTATTATGCAGCCGGATTGAGGAAATCGTGGAATTACATTATCGCATACAACCCCTTGTTCCTTATTCCTGGTAATATATATATATATATATATATATATATATATTATATATATATTTATTTTTTGTCGTGCTTACGATTTCTGGTTTTTGGAATGTGCGCTGATGGCCATTTGAAGAATGACGTTTTACGACGTACACGTGGAAGGTTTCCGTATTTAGCTCGCACGTTATGACCGACAAGCGATTAGTTGCTCTCCAAGAGAAAGAAAAATGAATTCCTCGGCAAACAATTTGATGGCTTAAGCGAGCAATGATTTCTTAATCCCCCGCACTTTTTCACGATTTTTTTGGGGTGATATCAGGATATCTTGATCGCAGGACTTTCAATTATATACCATTTCCTTAAAATACGTTTTAAAAAGAAATCATTATGGCAATGATACAGCGTGAACCCGGGGCAGAGATGTCTTAAGGGCAGGCTTCTTTCAGCGGTTTCTAAAATATTATACTCATTGCGTTCATCTTAGCTCAACATTATGCTCCCATAAAATGCTTTGGTATCGAGACGATAACTTCAGGAATAAAGTTATAATTATTTCCAGGTGGTAAAACTTACGTTTTACTTTGTTGACGGTGGTTGATGTACCAATTTATTCCAGCCATAACTGCCGTTTGTGCTAATGCACATACAGGTGAAATTGTCTACCTTCGACAGTCAGGCAGTCATCGAGGTGCAACTCAACAACGATTATAAATTGAATAAGGCGTGAAACGTGTAAGCCTCGAGGACCAGTGGCTCAATAGCTACGCGGCCCGTCTAAATACGAGAGCCGTATCTGGCGAGTTTCAAACATAAGCCATCACAGGTGAATTTCCAGTTACATTTATCATCACTAATAAATCTATTATAAATCAATGCTTGCCTTAGACGCCATGTCGGAGTGGTGACGCTGGTAATGCCATTGCGTATGATCAGACGCTCTCCCTTTCCGAAAGCTGGCTTGCGTCTGTCTGTGTAAAAAAAGAAAAATAACGAAAAATAACATGTCACGTCGGTAATCTTATTCATGCTGAGTTATATTATACATGACATGTAAAACATGTCATATGGGACTCTTTGTTGCTCCACTTCTGTTGTAATTGTCATGTTTGGGTATACGTGGTTCACCTTTTCAAGGTTTCTTGCTCGAGTAGGTAGCACGGCAGCTAAAGGAAACGTGTTTTTGAAACAAGTATCTTCAAATAAGGTGCTTGGCACCTTTTGTCCAAACGTTTTGCTTGAATATAGTAATGGCTTACCTCTTGCATACAATATGGTTCGATAAACATGGCGGTAATTTTAGAAAAAATATAAAGGTGTGCTATAACTGACAAATCGTGAAATGTTTAATAGCTCGCTTTGGCAACTAGAGCACTAAAACGTTTTCTAATTGAGCTGTCTATGGTTCACTTTAAGAATAAATTATTGCTTGGTGAAGCTTACGGGTATCGGGCAAATTAGAGAAGTACAACATAAAAAGACAGAACCTGAGACAATTAATCCGCACTCCAGACCGGCTCAAATAGCGCGCGTCTTCACGAAGCTGTTAAAAAAGAAATTATACCTGGATTTTATGTTTTGTTTAAGCATAAACGTAGAGTTATCTCTCCGTACTCGAGATTATTGTGACTTCAATTAGATATACTATCGATTCAGGTCACTTTTATATTCCTCTTCTATATAGCCCCAGGGTCGTGAGCTTGAGGATCTACGGTTAACTATTAGAGAGTTCGAATGAGAGTCAAAACGAGCATATTTGAGCAGATCAAACCAACAACCTACTGGGCACCTAATTGTTTGGCAAAACAATCTCACTACCATCATTTTTTTATTCATTTTTTTTGGGGGGGGGGGTTGGATTGGCGATTTGTTGTTTGTTGGTTGGTAAGACACCTGTCTCGTCGAAGGATTTGGTGTGACATATCTGTCTCTCCGGTCATCATCACAATAACACTCGATATCACGGACTCGATGGATAGATTATTTTTTATGAAGTTGACTTGCGATCCTTGCCCACCGTCTGAATTTCTGAAACTTACCATCCGACTGTTCGCACACGATTGTTTATTTTAGCCTTTTTGAGGTACGCTAACCATCTTTCTTGCGGTAAGTGAACGGGACTGCGACTAAGAGCCAACGACAACAAGAGCGGACAGAGATCAAAATCGGGGACTTCCTTCAAGCCCAAGGTCACACACGTAATTACATTTCCATTGAACTTCTTGCTGCTTGCTTGTAACATTACGTGGGTCTTTCCGCTGTCTTCCGGCATAGGAGTCCGAAAAACAACCGCTAAAAAAACCCGAAACGGAATTGCAGATTTGCTAGACTGGAAACAAAAGCAGAAGGAGACCTTGATCATGAATAGACGGGGTGCGCGTAGGAAGTGGCTAACCACGGGTTGTTCTGGTATGGACGTCGAAAAACAGACCTCTTGGAGAACGCGGTAGAATTTATTGCGGTTTAACTATCTACGGTTGGTTACAAAAGGAGAAACATTTTTTGCTGGAATTGTGGTGCTCAAGCACTGCGGGTTCGCCCCGCTTAGTGTAACGATCTTGGCGTTCTTCTTATCATACTAATTTGTCCGGATGCCGGGGTTTAACCGAAAGGTTTTCTTTCTTACGCATTTGTTTGTTGTCCTCTTACCAAATGGCGCTTTGTTGATCCCTGGTCTGGAATCGCATGTGCCGTGTCTTTTAATCCGAGTTGTAAGTGAAGAACAAGGCGCAACTGCCATAAGAAAGTTGTAAAGAAGGAGGCTTACTTTGTTGAGGGTAGGGCAATGAGAATGTAAATTAAGAAAAAAATGATGATAAAAAACAATTCAACCTTTCTGGTTTTTTTTTTTAGTTTTTTAGAAGAGTTTGGAAAATTTGGAAAGGAAAAGTGTATCTCCCACAGCCCCATTTGCCAGCACGCCTCAACTTCCGTTTCAGAGACTTACGATCCTTGTGTTCGTGTCATTTGCTCACGAGCGAGCAGGAAGATGCGCCGTACTCTGTGCTACGAGCATCATCAGCAATTTAAGCATGTATGTCTCAACGAGCGCCTGAAAAGTTATTATTCGTGAACATAATCAGTGTCTTAATGTTTTCTCAAGGGAGAGGCCTACTTCCGACGCGGTCGTCTCCACGCATATGGCGCAGTCACAAGCACTGTCGGCAGCATTATTGCTGGAAGCAGGTCTTTTCGAAGACTCTAAGCCAAGTCATTCGAATATCTGTCCACGTGGGCAACGTTAGGAGTTTTCGTCCTCTTCCTCCTTTACCGACAGAAAAAGCTGCCGCAGCGAAAACATCATCCACCGGATATAAGGGTATATAGGCTGTTGGTCTTCGACTTCGTAAACGCTAGCAAGCACTAGCAATTATCATAGAAGTTTTCCCTAGTGACACATACACCACATATCAAATGGGAAAGATGGGACAAGGTAGAGTGATACACGAGCTAGCGCTACCAATGAACGTTCATTCCTCATTGAACATCATAATAGTAGGGGGCGTTCCTGTTTCTCGCTTGTCTGCCATCCAGTCTAATTACCGAAAGCTTTAAAAATGCAGAGCGTGGTTTTATACATTCACGATTCTTGCTTCGAGATTTGTCCTTGGCCATCGTTATCGGCTAATGGCACAATCTCATTAGCTACTGTAGAAGAACTTGTAGTTGGGCTAGTTGGTGGACGTTGGAAATCATGGTGTAAGGCGCAAAAAACAACGGACACAAAAGAGAAATCAGACATACATGCGGCACTCACAACTATATTCGAAAAGTGCAGAAAGAAAGGAATACGAATGTCGTCATCATCACGTCCACGCATGCGCTTGGCCATGTGATAAACGCTTCATCTCCCATTCACAAAAACTTATAAAATAATCTAATATCGGCATTATAGAAAGCAATCGATGTGTTACTTATGCGTTGTGTACCCCTTTTTCTGAAAAAATACGCTTCCAATAACTTGCGCGCTTTTTGGCACTTGGCTTTGCCCAGAATCGCTGTCTCAGAAAGACGTGGCTCACACCCACATTTGCTGCAGTGTTCAGGCAAATGGGCCCCATCATTCCTCTTTAAATTTTGCGCGACGGGTGCTGCGACGTTGAACTTTTGCTGGTGCGGTTGGCCCCATCAGCACGTAGCGTTGGTGGTGCTATTTTTTCAAAGGGGAACAAAGTACTATAATAAATGCTCGTCTAGGATCCCCCCTCGGCTCTTGGAAAACCAATCATTGCGATCTGCGGATGGAGCTCGCCGAATAACGATGTCCGACGAAGCGTTTTCATCTAAACATGAGGGGAGCGATGCTACACTAAGCATGATGTGAGCATAAGAGTGGTCAAGCTTAGTGTCGCTCTGCGTGCTTTATGGTTTGACAGCTTAAGAATTGCAGGGTGTGGACTATTGTGTTCACACAAAGTTGCTTCGTGAATCGTTCTTTGGCATTACTATGCCGCAAATTTATTGGCTGCCGAGCCATGATATGATGTCCGGGACTAGCCTCGTCCTTCGTTTCTTTAGCTGTCATAAGTGACTTTTATAAAAGATTTCCTGTTTTGAGGACTTTAATATTTGGTCGAGTCCCCTTCATACTTACCAGCTTTTGATTCTTGCAGTGTTCTGTGGGAAAGTAGACGTGCGAGCGTGTTGAGGGTGCAGTTTGTACAAACCTGTAACCGACGTCGGTGCCCGCCGTTACTCGAAGGGAACGTTTAATTAGGAGTATACAGTACTTTTCTTGCCAAATGCTCTGAACTACGACGCTGCCGTTTGCGTTTCTAGAACGACTCAATTGGCCCATAGGTGTTTTCTGCTTTGGAGAAGTTGCTCCCACCCATACTTCGGTGCCGAGCCAGATGCGATTGCGGTGCCGCCGTTTCTGCCGCAGCGGCCACTCCGGGAACTACACATACCGGAGCGAAGAAGATGGTACAGTCTCGCCGTGCTGCGGTTTCCTCGCAAACTGCTCAATCAAAAAATTGCAAAAACATATAAACATTTTTTTTTAAATTGTGCTTGTGTTGGTTAAGTGCACTTTTTTTCTTATATCCCTGGCTCCACACAAATCCTGTACGTACAGCCATCTAACCAATTAACTAAATAAACAGCTACCGTGTTTGACTGCCCGCCAGAGGGCAGTATTGTAATCAAGCTTGGCTTGCGGTAGCTGTCTTGAGGACGCAAGGGACCCGCGTTTTAAGAGAGAGTCTCCCAACTGAGTTTTTCGATAGTCAGTCACAGAGTTAGAACGGCAGGGCGTGTCTTTCGAAGTGCCCGGCCCCCAGCACGTGCTCCATGCAGGTCGCCGTGTTCACGAGATGCGGGAGCCTTAACGAAAGTAGGAAGCTCGCGCCGGAGGCGGGTCAGCTGACGTTCTTACCTGCCATTCTCACCCTGCCAGTGGCTACAGTAACGTTGGCGGCTACGAGGGGAGTGAGAGAGGAAGTGTGAATGTACCCGTGACTAGCGTCGTGACTCGTTGAGGTCAATGGTACCTCTCACTGTCTTCCCCATGGGTAAAACAGTGCACTGCGTGTGTACCCGAATATAGTCGAAAACTTCACTGCGAGTACTGTGCCTAGAAGAAAATAACGACTTAAGCCGTATATGTCACAATCAAGGGGCCGCTATAGTGAGCTACACACACACACACACACACACACACACACACACACACACACACACACACACACACACACACATATATATATATATATATATACGTATATATATATATATATAATTAGGTACCTAATCATGCATGTTTTGCTTAAATCTCGTTTTGCTTAGTAAAACTAAACATCTGAATTCAATCGTAAACTAGCTAAGCGTTATCGAAAATGAATAAATCAAAAACTGTCAGAAACAAAAATCGACCCACGTGGTGAACGTGGGTGCGTAAAAACGTGTGCTAGAGGTACGAAACGGGGCGAAGCAGAAGTGCACCTGAAAAACAAAAATCAAGTATTAAATTTGATCGTCTGTTTTCCAGTGATGCTCAATATCACTCGAAACTATCTGCTTTATTTTAACTGATTGAGAGCTTAATTGTCTTAATTTAACTAAAAGCGTAACAATTATACAAGCTACGCACCTAAAAAAATTGGCTTCTTAAGAGTGAGTGATACGATGCCTAATAACTATAAAAAAAGTGATGGCGCAGGCGAGCTGCTGTAGATGCACCGTTTTCTTAAACCACCTGAGAATGGGTGAGGAACCAGGAGAGTCCCAGCCTCAGTTGGTTTTCAAAAAGTGGTAAAAGAGTAGCTATCCTATATCTCGCCCGTGAACTTGGGAGTGGTTCGGTCAAACAACCGGTATGAATGTTCAATTTGAGATGAAGAAAATTTCAAGCAACATTTTTTACGGCCCGCGGAAAATTAAGATTATTTAGGTATTCACGCAGTTGGTGGTTGAAATTCTAATTAATATATCGAAAAATCCTGGAAATGGTATGGCGACATATTTCTCGAAAGTTGTAAGGAGTATGGAATTCACAAACACAAAAATACGGTCTGTAAAGAACAGCACACCTGGTGCATATATTGCCACAGGAGGCGTCAATACAAGAAAACCCACCCCACCCGAGTTCGCGATAATTAGGCTTGCAATTCTTTCTTGAGCCGTTTCTTTCCCAAAAATAGGTCCAAAATAGCGAGGTGACGAGTTGGAAGAACTGTTGTCGAGACAACGCCCTAACCATTTCTTTCCGCCACAAAGCCATCATACCGAGTTTTGAGAAGACTCGCCCCGATCTCCCCGACATCGTACCACCCTCATGTCGCATTCTTTCTCTTCGCGGATAACCTGCGTCGTACACATGGGCGCGTTCGTGTCTAAGGAGACTCGCCTAATGAGATTTAAGTTCTCGCCTCATGGAGGCTCTTCTCAAGAGGAAGACTGCAGATAGAGAATACGCGAAACGCCCTTGCGAAATGATGATGCAAAAATCTTTTGGACCGAGTTGAGTGGGCTTATACAGGTATTTGCGTTGACATATCTTTGACACATGTAAATACAGTAGCAAGAAAGGAAAAAAAATATTGTCATGTGAAGAGTTTGCCAGGATTGCACTAACAATTACGATACGCATAAAAAAAATGTTCGTGTAACGTGGAAGCCACTTAAACAATAAATTTAAAAAAATGTTATGGCCGCTGACAGCTTAAGAAATGGTGAGCGTTGCGAGTACCAAGCCCCTTATTATCACGCTTCAATCAAAACGATTGCGCTCTTGGGTTACAAAACGCCGAGAAACGGAAACATAATAAGGCACGCCATGCGTTTTTTAAGTTGTCGCTGACTGTAGATTATCCACGCATTGCAGACGATATCACGATAAGGTGCACACACCCGCGGTGAACTGTTTCAATGGCGCACCAAAATCTTGGAGGGATCTCTTGTGTTGTTTAGATGCCACACTTTGCGGTACAAAGGTTCAAACGGAACCCATGTCTTTTCTATAATCAATTTCAACTTAAGAAATGTTAGGTGTGGCTTACCGTGCTCGTGCTTCTTACTTCGTGATTCCTTCGTTTACGTTGTTATCGGCTAATGCCGCTAGTCTAGAATGGCGGTATCAAACTTAATCGAGTGTGTGGGTCAAGTGTCCCACCACCGAAAGGTGAAGGGCCAGCGTAGGGCGAGGGGGGGGGGGAGCTGTATTTTGATATTTTGGGTATTAAAAGAAAATTGGCGTCTCACGTTGCAAAACAGCCGACTCGTCTTAGTGACACCCCGGAGTCTTTCCAGAGAAGGTACACCTCGTGCTCTCAGCTTTTTTAAACTCTCCGCTTTGCCAGTGACATATTTAGCTTTGATTTGCTGTCAGTATTACTTTGGGCTAACACCTGATGTAATAACAAGATTTAAAACGCCAACGTGCGGGCATTTTGCAATAGAGCGAGGACAAGCACACTGTAGTTCACCTGTCGCACAATCCACTCGCCTTAACAGGTAGGGCAAAAGAGATATTTCTATATGAGTTTTTGATTTCCAGACTATTTCTACGGTAGCATCATGAATAAAGACTTATATCTTAAAGGTATTTTCTAACGGCTAGAAGCCAGAGCTCGTAGTTTTATCTTTGGCATTTTCTCCTTCTGAGGGTGGCCAAAGAGCTCACCCTTGTTGTGTAGACTAGAGTGGTAGTATTGTCGTTCAGGTTATTCTACACCAGAAAGAGTTGAGAGGCCAACATTTAAACGAAGAAACACTCAGTCTAAAATCAAACAGAATCGTGCAAAGTGAGTGAAGAAGTTGTATCAGTAGAGCTTCTTTCCGATCAGAAATGCATCGAAAATGCTAAACTTATTTACGGCGCATGTAGCGCTCAAGGCATAAAGCTCACAGCCGTTGGATGTTCCCAGGTCACATTTTAAAGAATCGCGGGCAGCACGGGGCCCACGGGACGCGTGTTGGAGACCCCAGGTCTAGAACGATAGCCACTGTCAGTGATTATAGTTCTTTAAACAAGTGTGCAGCAAGAGTCCGAAAAACACAACCGAACACCACGATGCTGCCCTTGAGAAAAAAAAACAAACTTGACAGCTGCTGTATGCAATAAATAAAGCTTTCACAGACGAGATTGCCACAGTCCTCACGAAGAAGGGGAAGTTGACGAAGTGCTCGCTATTCCTGAAGCGATCAAGATCTAAATGCTCCAGCTCAAAGTCGAACAAGCCGAAACCCCACCTGGCACTCGCCTCTTTCGATAAAAATACAAAAGAAGACACAATCGACAGCGACGCTTTTTCTCCTTTTGTGTTTCTTCAAACAAGCAGTTTTACTGTGCTTCTCACAGTAACGTGGACAGTAGGCCACGATGCCCCCCCCCCCCCCCCCCCCAATTCTAGCGCACTGTAACGCATCTACTCGCCATAATAATTGTCGGACATGATCAAGGGCATGACGTAACCCAAAACAACGGAGCAACGTTGTCTCAGCGTGGAGTGAGAGCGATAGGGTCGAAGAAAGCCGATGTCGACGACTCGGCGGGGGCAGGGCGGTGGGCCAAGCCGCTCACTAGCCCGGCTCAACAACCCTCCTCCCTGCCGGCCGCTTTCTGTGCCAGGAGGTCGGGGCCCTCTCCCGAACCACTTCCGAGGCTAAGGGCCTCCCCACGTCCGCTCGTCACTGACACTACTCCCCGCCGGTGACTTTGAAACTGCCGGGGCAGCGGAAGGAAGGAAGTTAGAGGCCGCTAACACTGCTCTCTCGTCGACCCGTTTGTTTGGGTGGCGGAGGGACACTGTTCTTTACGTCACGGAGTCAGCTGATGTCTGTGGTCCCACCGAATTGGACAGCCCTGGTTTTCTATCTTACTTGCTTCGGAAGTGAAGGGGGAAGTACCTTCACCTGTCTCGTTTTCGATTCTTTGCGGTGACTGAGTTAAACTGCGCGGAGAGCGGCGACGAGGTGCCGAGTCATCGCTCTGACTACGGAACAGGCCCTGGTGGTCCTTGGTGATCTGTTCCGCTGTCCGGCTCTCCAGGCTTTGTTCTGCGCTTCTTGCCTGCACGAGCTTCGGCTCTTGGTCGGGAGTCGACGACCCTTGTCAAGGTGAGTGGACGAGGCTGCGCGGCTAATGGATTGCCGCTGCCTCGACGCGCCCTGTTGTGCACGGTCTCTGTCAGTTCAAGAAACGCAGGACCTGACTTATTACGATCACGATTCTTGCTTTGCGTTTGGTTCATCAACGTTCTTATTGGAATATGCAGCTACGCTCATTGGCTGAGCAGCAATAAGATGATTCTCAAACTCGCCCCGCCCTTCGTTTCTGCAGCTGTCAGGGACTACTGATAACTGTTCCTGTTTGTTTAATTTTTATGTTAATTTCGCGCCTGGAATCATGAGTTTGCGTTATAAATAGATATAAAACAAAAAACAATCTGGGGATCTGTTGTTACGCATTACCGTATGGCATAAAACATGGCTTGTGGGCTGTCTGCGGCATCATAGTATTGACTGCAACAGTTAGTTTGCCTTCACAAGATAGCTTTAATCTCTTTTAAAGGGCGTCATAGAAAACTTAATACTTCAACATTCGAGTAGGTATTGGAAAGTTTGTAAAAGCGTGGCAGACTGTGAGGTTCTTAAACTGCTGACAAGTGAGAACAATTGTATTGCCTGGTTATACGAGCTGAAAACTAGGAGGAACAAACTACGGCCTACAGATGCTTTAGTATACACTACCAAACCTACTGAACTTTTCAGACGAGCAAGGCGTTCTCATCAAACTTTACAACAAAAAAGCGTTGTTAATTTTTTTATCTAACTATTTAATATTTTTGTGTATAACCTGTTAATTCCTGTTTAAATATTTTAGTTACGTTTTCTACCCGCCAAGCTAAAAAATGTAAGGGCAGGGTCCTTGTCTAGCTGCATTATTGAAGCATTTTCCCTGTCCTGTTACCCCAATTTTGTACACTGAGTGTAAAATAAAGTGAATTAAAATAAGATATTTTAGCACATCTGTCTCGTGACAAGCCGAGTTCTTTACTACCGAACTTTCATATTCCATGACGAAAATGTCTTGTTCGCGAATTCGCAGAGACAGCGCAGCTAAATATTTTGCAGTGTCGAAAAAAACTGTTACCTTCAGCTTAGAGAATGACTTTCCAATTTCTTTTTGAATTTATGCTAAGGTGTAAAAATTTAGATTTTATTAAAAGGAAATGGATGTGTTGTCCCTGTAAATGTTTTCGTGTTAGTGTTAATTTGCCGTACGATGCCGTAGTGATAAGGTTGCGAGTTTTGTCTCGAGATGTCTTCTTTTATTTTGCTCGAATTATATTTTCTAAATATTTTTGCAATAGGTGTGCCATTTTCTTAATGAACGTTCCTTTCAGGTATAACCAAAGGCTTCGACAGCCCCATGTTAAATCAAACTTACGCTTGAAACTTCCCTTGCGATGTTGCCTGGAGGTTGTTTTATTCACGTTTCCGCAGCAATGGAAATACATCTCGTAAACCTGTTTACAGAAGTTTTGACCCCGCGGAAGTTGTATCGCAATAAAGTATCCGGAAACTATTTGAAAAACAAGGATTTACGAGAACAATTATTCGGTTTGATGGTGGCGTTCATTTTTTTTTCTTTGTGTTTACCAGACATAAAAGTAAACAGAAATATATGACTCATCTGTGGAACGTTATGTTTGGTTTTTCCAATGCTGCCGATCCGGGCGTATGAACATAAATTAAAGTCGTACCCCGTATTTCAGCTGTAAAATTATGTGGAAAAATATCGAGGCATATAACAGTATACGGGAATAGTCATTTAAGTATATTTTATAAAGCCTTAAAAAGAAGTTTTATGTGGAAAGAACACGTCCCTATTATACATAAGTTGCTGGGAAGTAATTGGAAAATATCAAGAAGGAACTTCATATTGCATTTAAAAGATAGTACCAAGAATGTGTTTCGTTCCCAAAGGAGCAGTTTTGCGTTGAACATGCGCCCAATCGTCGAGGCAAGAAAAGGAGGTATTGTAACTCTAATTCTCCACATTACTAGCTGGTCCCTGCTTACGAAAGCAGGAGGAAGCAGCAGTTAGATGAGGGCCGTGGGTTTTCTTCTGCAACTCGATTTGTTTTCGCACCAGCGTTAGTCATTTTTTCCCAATCCGTTACTGCAAGAGGGACGAAACTCGATAACCATCATTGGAAAACATCTGGCATGAAAGCCACTTTAACAGATCGCCGAGCGGAGTTTCCAAAATACTATGGGCGTTCCTCTACAGAGCGTCATCTGTTTCGTCGGCGAGCAGACTCCATGAATTCCCAGCGTCATAAAAAAAAAGGGCATCATATATCCTATCGCTGCTTCTCAGAAACGCGTTGCGAAGAGTTTCCTGCCAACGGACCTTGAGGATGCGGATTCGACGGATCACCAGTCTCCGAGGTTCCGTCGGCGTCGGACATCAAGGCATCAACGTCACAGCAAGAACAACAAGAGAGTCGAACAGAGCGGCGAATAAAACGAGGCTAAAGGTCCGACCCACCCACAAAGAGCGTATAAAAACAGGAAAGTATACTTGCTGCAAGTATCGCGGTGACGCGTGAGCACGCCGATAAACTATAGCCTTTTTTTTATGTGAACGCCATCAAAAGTGTGCCTTCTGCAATAACAAAAAAAACTGGTCACGCGGGAATATGAAGGCACTAAGGCAATAAGGCACTAAGGCACCCACGCTAATTATGTATCGCGTGATTCTTAGGTTACGAGCGCCATGGACACAAAAACAAAGGAGGTATCCAATAATAGCTGGAAGCCGAGAAAATCAATGGACGTACTCAATGCGTCTTTCCGGCTTCTTTGGGGGAAACATGTGGGAGGGCGCACGCTTTGATACCGTCTTTCTATGGGACAAGGAACGACCGACTCTTTGAGTCACCTCTTGGAAGCTATGCAGCAGTGCGTGGCCCTGACGTAACGCCGCTACGCTGGAGCTGCTCTTGGTGTGACGCACACGCAGGCGCTTCGCTCCACGACGAACCTGGTTTGTGCAGCACGCCCACAGTTCGCGTGAGCAGACGCGGACTGGTTAATAGTGTATGAACAGGTGTTGGTCTATATAGGAAATTGCTGGATGTGACTTCGAACGAGGGGTTTTGGTGACCGATCATAAACTGCAGTATAGCGTGCCACTTTCTAACACGCATCTTTCAAACTGTCTCAGTGCATAATGCCTAATGCCACTATTGCTATCGCCAATAATACAAATGAAAAAGAAAATAATATACTGAGCAACGTGCACCATAAAAAATGCACCATTAACCAAACGAGTGCACGCGTGGGGGATATGTGCACTGAATTACACTTATTTGCTCAGGTGCATCGTTGTAGCCGCATGGTTCGACGGATGACTCGGACAAATACATTTCTTCTGCAGCTGTAAATTCGATATTCTATACACCGAGCAATGAACTTAAAATATACTCAGTCCTTACATAATTAGCTATAAATACTGCCGCCTAAGGGAAGGCATCAAGGCCGAAACGATCATAGATACAGCTGACCTCTTGTGTTTTCCTCTGCAGCTGCAATATTGAATTAGCAGGAGTCAATTTTCCTGATTGCATAAAAATTCCATGGGTGGTAGTTTTACCAAAGAACGGCTCTACTGACAATATAAATCATTAAGGGCCCATATTTGTTATTCCTCTATTCCCAAAAAGGGCTAGAACATCTCATATAAAACGGCCTCAGTATTCCTTTTAGCTAAAGAGGTTTTTGCGTGAGGCCGAATTCAGGTTTTCAGTACAAAATTATACAGAAATTTCACTGCTTATTCAAAGAAATGTTATACATAACTAAAAAAGAGAAGCGATGCACCATTGTAAAGTCCCTCAATTTGAGAAAGATATTTGGTTCAATTGAACGCGACATTGTGTTTAATATTTTACAGTTTTGAGAAAATCAAGGTGTTACATTAGATTTCGTTCACAGCTACTTTTTTTTTGGTTAAAATATACTCGCAATAATGGCTCAGTCACAGTGGGAACAAAATCCACATAAAGTTCCACGGGAGTCTATTTTATGCCCCCTGTTACTGAATATTAGTGACGAAATACCTATATCTCAGAACCCTAATATTCTTTTCCTATGCTGAAGACGCAATTTCGCTCTTTTAAGGCACATATCCTTGGGATCTTTAAGTTACGGCTAATGCGTGGCTAAAGAAGTTAACGTACTGAATGAAATAAAATCAGCTTCAGTGAAAGGGAAGCTGAAGCGGTTTTGTATTTGAGGAAACCGACTTAAATCGTCTTCATTTGACCTCCAAAACCTCAAATTTCGAAAATATTTTCTTAATTTGGTGCATGCAAGCTGCAGAAAATCATTTTCGAGGTACAACTGAAGGCCCTCCTTCGCGAAGCGTGACGTCACAAAAGGAGTTTTTGGAGTCTCCGCTCGCAAATCTTTAGTGCCTATGAAAGCCGTGCACGCGCACTTTGCTATTCTTAAAAGGGCAGAAAGAGACGTCACGACTGGTGCCTGTAACGCTTTAAACACTCGCTAGACTGAGCCGCCATAGCCGACCTTCTCTTGCTTTACCGAGATGCCAAGCCACTGAGTCGGGCGTTTTCGAGTCTTCACAGAGGTCTATGCTGGGGAGAAGGACGCAGTAGCACCTAAACTGGCAATTACCTGTCTTGCTGCTGGCAATGATGAAGTGAATCGAAAGGAATAAGAGGAAACAAAAACTGAAGGGCGGTTATGGAGGCGCGTAACACACAGCTGTCTAAAAGCGTCTATACCTGGCAAGCTTGCGATTGCTCCCGTGGCCCTCGAGCAACACGCGCTTGGCGGCCGAAATATCCTCGTATAACGTCACGATTGGTCGGAGGTTTTTATGTTTTCTTGCGTTTAGTTGAACCTTTGGGGAAAGCGAACGTGATATTCAGATTCACGGGACAAGGTACGCTAGAATCAACCTCTATTTCATTTTGTTTTTCAAGAAGTGCTTTAGCGTCCCTTGAAATGTTGCTGCAAAACGAAATACGCAATTTTTAAATCGCGAAGAAACCCAATAAATGAAATTTTTGTCAAATTTATGAACTAATTCATTCATTGCAGTCACACCTATGAGTTACTAAGATATAGCTTAAACAAGACCCACCCTATAAAAACAAACTTCATGCGATCACCCATCTATTGTATCAATATTTTAAACTAAATTCGATTGCTGGTTCAAAGTTGGTTAAGTCATCCTTTATATTATTCTCTAGAGCATCTATCTTCTCCATTGTTTGCTACTTGTATGGGGTTCAAATACTAAAAAGCTCTAACAATAATTCATTTCACGCGAAAATAATTACGCGTTGTGTTGAAAACGTTTAGCGCACACGCCTTCAATATTGTGTTAATCTAAGTATATGAGCGTCGATCAAATATTCCAGCTGAAATTTCACTTCATATTTATAATAAGGTAAAACTTGGCCTGCCCGCTTTCTTCGATACATTTATTCTTAGTAATAGACAACACAATTTTTGACATTACTCTTTTGAAATAACTTGATCAAAAACAAAATATGGAACTCATGAATTGATATATTTAATACTTGCTTTCTCTGGCTGTTAGAGACATTCATTTTCTTCATAAGGTAGTGCATGGTACTGTTAATACAGAAAATTTACTGATGAATATAGACTTTCATGTGCCATTCAGATCTAGTCGCCATTTTTTAACATTTTATCCCACTAAAATTTGTGAATCATCGCCATTGTGTCGGATGCAGTCTGCCTATAATATGATATGCGATTGTGACGTTGATATTTTTCTTGATTTTGTTAGCTTCCAAGTTGGCCTTGAAAAAGTACATTTTATCCAACAAAGAGTTAGTGTAGGCTTGTATTGGTTCTGTAAACTTGTATTGTCCTTACAAATGTGTGTGTAAGTCTGTGCATGCTTGTATTTTATATAGTATTGATGAAACACGAAATGACAGTGCACCACAGAAAAGGCTTTACAGCTGTTTGTGGGCACTAAAGAAAAATAAAACATTATTATTATTATATTATTATTATTATTAAACATGCATTCAAAAGTTTTATAAATTGTTCAATACTGTAATTGAAAGCAGCGCTTTAAGAAAAGGTCATGAACCACGGCATCAATGTTTCAGCATATAGCTCACCGTATCTGCTTACATTCAAAGGTGCGCCACCATGCTACATTTGTTTTATTGTATTCTACAACCGCTTAATTTGTTTAATCTTGTACATTTTTTGTGTGACCACAGCACAAATTTCAATGATTCGAATCTGTGACGGAATGTTGTCTTGTGTTTTTTCTTATTATTTTAGTGTGTTGTTACGTTGTTTCGTTGTTGTTGTTGCCTGCTGAGCAATGTATATAGGGTAAAAGGGCCACGACAGGCAGACCACATCTGCCTTTTTGCCCACTTGCCCAATACGTTGTGTCTGAGCAAACCAAACAAACAAAGAAACAGACAAACTAACAAACAAAAACTATAAAATATTTAAAAAGATACTCGGGTTGTCGGAGCTCTAAAGCGAGGATGAGACACGTGCGATCATATCAGCAGAATTATCTGCAGGCCATACAAACAAAAAAGGTTGTTGCCTTTATGTTCATCCGACCATAGAATAGTTCGTGGCTCGCACTCAGAAGACTGGTTTAGCTGAATATAATCGCAATTTCAGCATTCCAAATCACGCGGTGCCCGGGTGTTAAACACTTCAATTATTAGTCTGATTTTTGTGTTTTTTGTTTTTTTATTATATTTGGGATTTCAACACGTGTCTAATGGTCACTTGGGTCAAGTGAAAGGACTTGCTGCACAACTACTTTAGAAAACGTTTCAGACTGCATGCCTCTTGGTCATTTTTTAACTTGTGTTTTGTTTTTATCTTGATAACCATAATAATGAAAATATATTACAAATATAACGCCCGTGAGAAATAAACAAGTTCAATAAAGGGCATGGTGTTCCTTTAAGTTGGCCTGCACGACTCGCAAATCTTCCGAATTGACCGTAGTCGCCCGGACGTCCGTTTGTTGGACGCTGGCAGCTTACGTGCCTCAGTTTAAGTATAGTCGAGTAGAGTTATCTCTACTGTACGTTCAAACGACCTCATAAATTCTAATTGTCTGTGACCCCACAATAACAAAGCAAACTTTCAATGTGATTAGTTACTGTGGAACTGGCAAACACGTGCCAGTCCCACTGCTAAAAAAATATCCCTGCAAAGATGTGCATTAAACACTTCTCACCTTTCTTGACACGTGAGATATTGCACATGATCTCTTTATGACTGCTGAAAGACCGGGAAAATAGTTTATTTAGCTTTTATTATAAAACAAATATGTTGATGTTGTGTGTCCTTTATCATTTTAAACAAATAGGCCATCACGTTTTTTTGTTTTTTTGCCTTAGTTATGCAACTTGTTTACAAACCTGAGTAGCAATTCAGTACGCGACGGACAGATCCACCTTGTGGACTCGAAAAATAAACTGCCACCACTACTTAATTCGTTGTTGGCGTACTAATTATTCTTGCTGCTTAGAATCCCAAAATATTACCGACTGCAGACTGCAAAAGAAACAACTTGGTTAGGGAACTTATAGTGATGGTTGCGGCTGTGACGTAGGTTCACGTTATTTGCTTTAGTTCTGACTTACCTACGAATTGAGGCTTTTTTTATGTCCGTAATAAAATAGAAGTAAAATGTATAATTTGCGCCAAAGACTCCCCCCCCCCCCCCCCCCCGTTTTCGTCCTCCTTCACATAGTCAAAAATTTACAAGACGTGCAAACACATAGTGTACGTATGCATATAGTATACGTAATGCATGTGCAAATTTTAGAAAACGTGCATTGTGTCCAACATTCCTGGAAAGGAAAACCGTCGCAATTCGAGACAAAGGCAGAATACTACATACTTATTGCATTTAATTTACGTTGATATTTTTTGAGGCTTAATCAAAACAGGACATGTCTCTATTTAGTACATGGCGACTTTTAAAATGTCACCGCGCTATGCTTGTTATTAGACTTCCTATACTTCAGTAGTCTTATAAAGAGAAGGTGACTATCAATTGAAATTGAGCTTTTTCTCTCAAATAATTTGCAACTATTTATCATTCTTCTTTTTGCCGTGACAATTGGGGTTGAGCAATGGCCACTGAGACTAATAAGGCGGTTTGGTGGAACATTATTCAATAAAGGATTATGACAAATGCTCTTCCCGAGTCTTTAATCCAGCCACCGCACACACTGCAACTGTTTTTTACTGTAACATAGGTAATTTCAACTAATTCCGGCAGCAAAGAAAAAATCATGTTTGCTCGTTGATAATCGTCTCACAACCGCAGTTTACGTTTAAAAAAATTGACTGAAAAGCCAAAAGTCCCACAGAGATTTAAAAAAAAAATTGAGAGTATCCGTGAATTGCAGTCAGAAATACCCACTGTCGTAGCTAGAGCCAACACTTTTTTGTTTCTTTTTACAACGGAAGGTTCGTGAACTTTGACGATTCGTCAAACATTTTGCCCAAAACAGTTCGCGGTGATTGCCCACATGCGCTGCCTCAGCGTTCAGTTCAATTAAGCCGTCTGAACATGAAAAGGACCATTAAAACATGGTAGAAAGTTGGGCCGAGTTGGTGCTACATGATTAGCGAACAGTAAAACAGCGCCATAAAAACAGAGGGCAAAAAGACGAAGTGTACCAACAGAGCGCTGACTCTCAACTGATTTATTTGAAGAAACACATTGAGACATGTATTTGTGTTTTCTTCAAATAAATCAGTTGAGTGTCAGCGCTCTGTTTGTACACTTCTTCTGCTTGTCCTGCTTTCTTTCTTTTTTGGCGCTGTTTTACTGTTCGTTAATCAGGAGCATTAACATCGAGTCTTGTTTTTGCCAATGCGCCTTGCTCTTCACCAAATAAGCTCACCTAGATCTCTCCGTGGTGATGGCACTTCGGGCGCACTTCCGGTCTGAGCTGCGAGCAATAATCGCTAGCCGAGCGGGGCGTTGCTATGTTGTTTTAGTAGGAACCGGGAGAAACCACCTTTTGACCAGACATTGCTATAGGAAACGAAGTAATCAACAATTCTATCGCAAAAAAAATGAGCATGGGTACACACACCGACGTAGCCAACATCGTATCCCTTTCCAACGGTTTCACTTTGTTGGCGGAAGATGCCGCGTTTCTTGCCCGCTCCCCATTGCGCACGCTCGACGCCGCTCTTGCCGCTAGGTGCGCACCAGTTTGCTTGCGAACAGGAGTTGATGTATATTTGCGAATAGTAACATTCAGAACAGGTTCTGAAAGCTTCGTCGTTTTTCCGGCAACACGTGAGATAACGCGACCATATACTCTTCTCCTCCAGCCGAGTTATAAAGTAAAACCAGAAAGCTGAGGGCCTTGCCTTGTCGGCTTCGTAATTGACCCGATGAGAGTAGTCAAGTTTGAAGTCCCGATAGAAAGATATGATGTCTGTGTCAAGACCTCGTTCCGTTACTGTATCAAATATAAGCCGCGGAAAAATATGAAGAAAGTCTGGGAGCCCCCGGAACCGTTAATTGGCGCGATGAGCAAGCGATGACGAAAACGTTTGATAAAAACCACGTGGCAAGTAAACAGCGCTGGGAATCTCCCCTTGACCTTCGGAATCTCTGAGCAAGAAACGCGACCCTAAAAGTGGCTTCAGCCGTAATTACGTCCGATGAACATTCATCCTTTCGGTACTGTAATCTATAGCGATCGCATCTTTGTGTAAAGTCAATCAAAACGCGGATTTCTTTCTTATATTGTTTTCTTCTGTAATTTCGCTTAGATTTCGTGACATTGTACAAGGCCCGTCTGGAAATTCCTCAGACTGGAGTCTTAGAGTTTCGAGAGGTTTAAATAAAACACAACGATATGTAAGTGTGAATAAGATGTTCTTGAATTGCGCGCGGGTTTTTCATGGACAAAAACAAACAATTATTGCGATGGAATTCAGAGACCGTCGATTATCAGGTTTCACGCGATTGCTTGCAACCACCGAAGTTTTTCCAAGATATAATTGGTGTCTCGTCAGCCAGACGCGAAATGCCTACCTAGGGATTAAATATTCAAACAAGTTTATGCCGTCAGTTTTCCAGTCACTGAAAGTTGGCTCCAATGCTCATTCGATAAGAGGAAATTTTTTTCCCTTTATACAGTGGCTTAACATAACGCCAAAGCCAAATTCTACCAGTTGGCGTGAAAATAATTATTTAAAATGTTTTGTTTCACTCGCTCCTGAGGTATTGCAACCTTGTCTGAGGCACAACCACAACATCAAACCTAAACAAAATTTATCTGCTTAAAAAACATATGTTTGGAGCTATTTTTAACTGATGACTCTCACACTGAGACCATGTTTAGGGATCTGCAAATGTTAGAAATTCATAATCTTTCTGATTATAAACTTCTAATCACCATTGACAAATAAAACAGAAAATGACATGCTCTTTTAAACAAGACTGCTGCATTAGAAACAATAATACGGTTTACTTGACCCGCCATAATGAATATTGGAAGGTTCCAACATGCAGGTAAAAGAATGGGCAGCAAATGCTTCGGTATTCAATCTCTAAGCCTCTAAGGAGCTTTGAATAAAAAATATAAATCTAGAAACAATATATTATAAAGAGTTACGCAGCATCTTTTTACATCTTTGAACTTTCCGTGTCTTGTTTCTGCTCTTTGCTAATATAGAATGTTTGTATTTTCTGTATATGATTGTTCTTTGTTTTCATTAGACGAAAAATGTTTGTTCAATGGCTGCCGATGGGGCTGAGGGCCAATCATGCATCTCGTGAAGCTTTTTCTCTTTTGCTATACCACACCTTTCTTTAAATGGAAATAAAGATTCGTATTATTCAAACTAAAATCCCTCGAAGTGTACATGGTACGTCAGATAGAATTTTTTCCCGCCTAGAATGTTTATATGGTGCTATCCTGTCGTCTGTAAAAACTGTTAAACTGTGGCCTTTTTTTTTTCGTAATAAATATGATATTTTAGATCAATGAACTTGTTTTGTCATTAATGGGAAATTTATGTTAACACTCATTTTGAAATCTTTTTATTCATTAGCACGTGGTCTTCTAACTACTTCTTTAGAAACTGCATCTCTGACACTCGTTGTAATTAGCAATATTGCATAATCGGTCGACGCCGAAGCCGCAAGCATTTGCTAAGGGCAGGAGCGAGATTTTACTTTAGGCGATCATGCTATAAGCCTATAACTAAGATATAGCTGGCCTCTGAGACGACAAACCATCAATCATAGTTAAGATGACATAAATTCTATGCAGTACCGATTTGGTAATATTTCCCGCTTTCTAGAGCAAAACACCGACCTCAAAGTATTGAGCACATAGTTTTAAAACTTCGGAAACTGTTTAAATTTAGGCAATGACTTTCTCGATTTTCTTTTCTTCCTTCTTTCCGCTACAACTAGCATGAATACGTTGGTCACTGAGAATTGGTTGACTCACGATCCTCTTCAAATCTAACAAAGTTACTGAGCCATGTCATCAAACATTTCTTTTTTCTTGTGAAAATCAGGGTGTCCATGAAATTTCTGTGTTTTGTTTCCTGTTCGCTAGCTGAAAGGCGGCGACGAATTGTTCGGTTCAAAAGTCGGGTGCGTGTAACACATGCGAATATACCTAACAGCTATGCCCAAAATAAAGGAATCACATTAAAGGGTCCGGCTCCTCTGGTATGCAAGAGAATTGGCCTCTGGCCTGTCATTAGAACAAACCGCAACAATTCAATAAAAGCTTTCAAGGTTGAAACAACCGCTTAAGCACTGATGTTCAGCGAAGTTAAAGGGACGGTGCAACGATTTTATGATTAAAAGAATTTGCATCTTGTCATTTTTACGTTGTTTATCGTGTCCCGGAGAATAGAGAAAAACACCTCCTTCATTAAAAATGTCCCGATTCCGCTGCATAATCGCGAAGCAAAAGTCGAGCTTTTTCCCCACCTGCAGCCACAAGTGGCAGCCGAAGGAACTACGGCGAAAAGATTACGCGATTTCGCTCGGCTCTAAGCTGCAGCATAACGCCCGCTAATGTCAGCGGAGAGAGGGAGAGGAAGCGTCCTCCGAGATAGCACACGGGAAGCTACACGGCACTCCAAATGACGTCACTGGGAGTGCGACCAGGTGTGACCCTGAAGGCTGGGAGTGAGTTGAGGGGTGCCCGAAATGCCAATATTTAGCTTTTTTTACGCAACAACTAGGACACGCAGGCGAAATCGGTTTTCTGTTCTTTACTTCAGAAGTGTCAGAGGACAACTTCCACAAATCTTTGACCGAAGTCCGGAAATCGTTGCACCCCCCTTTAAGCTAACTCTCAGAATAACATACACTAATTCAGCGTACATCTTTGAAGTTAAAATACACCAATGAAAAATCAACGGTTAACATTTCGGCGATTCACAAACGTTGATCAGAAAGGTGTAAACGTCTTCTCACAACTCCAACCACCCCCTCCCCACCCCAACACACGTACACAAAGAAAAATAAACTGAATTGACCCTCAGTCTTGCGCTATGGACTGCCAAACGTCCTGCGCTGTTTAGGCACCTAAACCGATCGAATTTAACCGTTTTTATGTTATATTTGTAAAATAAAACAAGTTAAATCTTTCTTTTAATTTTTATTCCTAACGTTGGGGCGACAACCCTCTATTTCTATTTCAGTCGTTACACGGCAGTTTGGGCGACAGTTCGCCCTCCCATCACAGTTAAGATCAAGTAGCTACCAGACACTCTGGTAAGTCATGCATAGTGTAAAATTACTTCGCCAACGCGCCATAAAAAAGTGTATCACTATTAAAACAGACCGAACGTGACTTGAAAAGCATACTTTGTTCGTTAAGGTTGGGAAAACGGCCACATCGCTGCTGCACCCCCGACACAGATTTCTCACCAACCTAGCGTTAACTATCATAACCAAAAAAAAAAAAACAAAAAACGGACTATGCCACAATGTAATAACGACTGGCTGCAGGACTCATTATTACTTTAATACAACCTGGGCAGACACTTCTAATTTTAGAGCTCAGCTCTTAGGCGCCCGTTTCCGGCTTGAGCGGCGTCGTCGTCGCCGTCGCCGTCGGCGTGACCGGGCGTTGCATTAGAGAGTTTTCGTAGATCGTTTCCGCTGTCCCGCACCGTTCTCCGCAACCCGCTACGGGATCTGGGACTCTGCAAGCAAGGTTAGCGTCGCGCATGCGCAGTAGTGGCGTCTTCGTTCCGGAGAGCGTAGCGGAGGTGGGAAAACGGTCTACGGAAACTCCCTGTTATGAGACATTTCCCACAATGACGTCACACGTGACGTCAAGAGGGTCACAAGTGACGTCACAAGGCGCCTAAATTTGGCAAAAAAGTTTCCCGCTAAATTTAGCGGGGAAATTTCTCCGCTAAATTTATTCCGCTAAATTTAGCGGGCTAAAATTTCCCGCTAAATGTAGCGGGAAAATTTTTCCGCCAAGTTTAGCGGGAAAATTTTCCGCTAAATTTAGCGGGGTATTTACCGGGAAATTAGGGAGTTTTCGTAAATCGTTTTCGCCGTCCCGCAAAGCTCTTTGCAACCCGCTACGATACCCGGAGCTATGCAGCCAAGGCCATCGGCGCGCAGGCGCAGTAGCGACTTCTTTCTACGAAAACTCCCTATTGTCCCACAATTTCACGGTAAATTCCCCTCCCTTCCCTCTCCTCCTCAAGAGCTGCACTCTAAATCAGAATTGCAGAGAATTGTAAACGTCTTTCATTTTTTAACCTTCTTTTTATCAACGGGAATTTACATGCAACAGTATTTGTGCAAATACAGTGTCTTCGTACTGCGGATAGCCCATGTCCATAAAATAGCGAAAGTCAACAATGACACATTCATCTCACAGCAGCTAGTTACCTTATATTAGAGTATATGAACAGCGGCTTACACTTCTCCAAACAAAACTTTCTATGCAGGAACAAATGTCCGTTCGTATGGGCGGACACACGTCAGTATAAACCCTTTCTGAAATTGCTCTTGGCAACAATGAGCCGCTGCCTTGACGGCGCTCGGAAGTGCGGCTGGCCACTATGATCGGAAAAGGCGCTGCCATTATGTGGTATGCACCCGCGATTGCGAGCTCCAACGCCGAGGGTCCTGATTGGTTATCGTGGACCAGGACCGAATGCGCAGTTCAAGTTTGTGACTGAGTTTACGAGGAAGCACCTTCGCACGAAACGGCGACTGTTTTCGTGGCTTCGCTCTTACATCGCGACTGAGACAGGCCGTCGCATTTTTGTGGACGACGCTGTCCACATCGGTGATGAAGTCGCTTTCCCGTCTTCGTTGGCGATGCGGTTTACATCGACGATTGAGTTGCTTGTCACGCCATCGCTTCCGACGTTTGCATGATCGCGTCCCTTATCGTGTCATCGGCGGCATCAGTATAAAGAACGTTTGCTTTGGCGGCAGTGACGGTCTTCGACACGACGCTCTCCTCTTGCGCCTTTCGGCAAAGTTGAAAGCAAATACTGTTAACTCTATTTTCGCGGCTTCAATATTTCGGAAATCTTACGATGTGTGAGTTAGGGAATATATGACGCACAAAATATTTCGCGATTTGGAGGGGTACGCCTAGTATTCCTTACCATAGGTTAATTATTTTAAATCTATTCTTTGCGATATTCTTTAAGTCCCGAAATTCGCGAAAAATAGGTCCTCGCGAAAATTAAGTTGTTTACAGTGCGTATGGAACAACTTGTTGCACCAAGAAGTGGTGGCTACCAGCGACGTTCGAAAGGTTGCCAGTCTGTCTGAAAAGCTTCAGCCTATAGCCGTGCATCTTTCGTGTTATGTTTTCCCCCCTGACGTTTTATAATGCCCGTGTCCCACTAGAGCGACAGACAGAAACAAAAGACAGCGACAAGTCTCAAACCCATGCAGCATGCCTGCGATGGTACCTTTGGCAGGCATTTAGTCGTTCGGTGCTCGCGAATTAAGCACGAGTGATTGCAAGCCTGCCAAAGATACCCTCACGTGCATGATGCTCGTGTTTGAGCATATAGCCTCCGTTATTCCACAAAGCCTCTCAAATCGCGAAAGACTCTGGTTTGAGGCTTGTCGCTGTCGTTTGTTTCTGTCTGTCGCTCTAGTGGGACACGGGCATAACGATTTCCCGGTTGCTTCGAACAACGGATCACCCGGGAAGGAAGAAAATGGTACACCTGGAAGAAGACAGTACCCGAATTTTCAGAATTGCCACACCCCACGCCCGAATAAATATGGGAGAGCTGTGCGCTTGTGCTCGTAGCTATGATAGTTCTTTTTACTACGCCAGCTATCACAATGAATCCTTGTGCAAGCGCGAATATCCTGACTTACCGCTCATTCACATTGGAAGCGGATCCGCGTTCGCAAAGCGGTTGCGAACGCGGTTGTATAAAGATCCAGAACAATTTCACGCGCATTTGATGACATCAAATGCGCGTGCAATTGTACTGGATCTCTATAGGAGTATTCACTGGCGGCCATAGCTGTGTGCGCGGCTGCTGAGCGCGTGCTGTCGGCGAGCTTCCACAGTTCTTTTGCAACGTGCACTCTGCACCATCGAGATTGCCGGTCTTAGCAGCCTATTAATGTGAGCTCGTTGTGAGTATGCGCTCTAAGCATCGCCCTCAACTATGGCGTCCAGTGAATACTTCCTATACAAACACGTTCGCAACCGCTTTGCGAGCGCGGATCCGCCTCCAGTGGGAATGAGCGGTAAAAGCGACCACGAACGATATCGGGATGCATTGTTCATGGCTTCAAAGAGGCGTACTGTCCCTATAGTCTGGACCAAGCTATACTCGCACGGACCGCCACTGATTCAGAAGCTTGTTTGTCGTGGTGAAATTGCGAGAATAAAATGGGATTATGTCTTTCAGTCTTGCCTTCGCAAAGCTTTGAAAGGCGCTACGGTGACTCTACAGAGTGCTGACCTCTGCGACCGTATACCACATAATGGCGGCCACGGCCCCGCTGGAGCAGCGCACGTGACCACTCCTAGCGAGTTCGCATAGCTTGGAATCGGTGCCGCTAGTTGGCGCGGCAATGCTAAAAGGGTCTATTACAACCGCACTCAACACAAAACATACGATCGATTCCAGCTTCATCAATAAAAAGAATAAAAATGATTGAGAAGAAAATTTCACTGCATGTAGTACTGCACAAATACACTGCAGCATAAATTGAAAGAAAAAACTGAGAGTAGATAATTAATACCTTTAACGAAAAAAGCTAACGCTTCAATAGAAAAAAAAACCTTTGTACTCACAATTTAGATACGAGTTCTCTAAGACGAGGAAAATTATTCTTCAGAATTAATAAGCAAACGCTTCCAAGGCCTCGACTATCATTTTCTATAAATATTACTATGCCAGATCTATTCGCGGGATAGGCATTTTCTTGGAGTCGTTTTATCCTGGTAAGTCAACATTTGTCCAAACACAACGTTGTCCAAATTGACACTTTGCGCTATCTATCTATTCGCTGAAACGTGCGTTTTGTTCGAGTGCAAAATAAAATAATCTTAACAAAGATATGGGTTGTTATGAGAGACACAGACACGAACACACGTAGGAGACGAACAAAAATTACACAATCACAAAATGAAAAAGCAGAGATAAGAGGAAGAAACGTGACCAGCGCGATCGAAGAAGCCAGAGAAGAGAGTTTGAAGGAAGCGGGCACAGACAGAGACACGAGAGGCAGGCTCATATATAACTGGCACAGACACCGGCTTTGGAGACGGGTCTCGAGAAGGATGCACGCGCCCCACTGAGTCTTGCATCAATACATTTGATTGAATGGCGGACACGCTCTTCCGTCCTTCAAACAGGCGACGAGCGATAAGGAAGGCATTTTTGTCTACAGGCGAAAATTGCGACAGTTGGCACTCCTACTATCAAATGACTTTGTTCAAATAACTGAGACGCAGCGGGAGCACCACCCGTTGCCACACACTTCAATTTGCGGTGCAGTTGCTGACTGGTAGATATCCTATATTTTGACAGGTTGAGGAGTCCCGCCTTCGCCTGACGAAATCATAATAGACTCGAGTACCTAGATTCAGTTTCTCCCAAGGGAATGCCGGATACCTGAACTGCCGGCTTCTTTGATTGCGCAAAAGGTTTCCGTTTCTGTTCGATCTACGCAGGCGAAACCCAACTGAACAGATTGCGGAACGATAAGCGAGGTAGACGGCGTAACGGTAGCGCGACCTTCAGACGTTATATTCCAAGCAAATCGGAAGTTCATCTTCCGCTACATTGACGTGTCTTTCTATCAAGGATCCCGCGAACGGAAGGGCATACAACCTGTCGGTTTCTGTGGTTTCTGCAGAGCCTTTTGAAGTTGGTTGGACTGAAGAAGCTCGAATGACAAAAGTTAGATCGAATAAACGTTTGAATTTGACGATCATTTCAAGTGTTGCTGTGAAGCACGAACCCACAGATGACTCTTTGGAAGAAGCGTTTTGCGAGATGTATTTAGTGTTTCGAAGAGAGTTAACGCTGAGCGTCTTTATACAAAGTTGCCACCGCCCGATTAATGACAACCGTACCCATGTGCAATCATCTTATAACTAAATATATTCAAAAGAATAAAAAAATATAATGGTGCCATTTTTTAAATTTATTTTTTAGTACTAAAGTCAGGCCCCTCTCGTGGTGTACTTGCCTCAACATGAGTATTCTGTTTTGAGTCCGACCATAATATCAGCATTTGAGATTACAATTATATGTTTGGTGATCATTTGTTCTGTTGGGCCTTTTTCTTTTTGTTCCAGTATAAGTTTTTTGCTTCTCTTTTCACGGCATGTCTTTCTTTAGCTCAAGAAATCTACTTGAGTTTCCTCGAATCAGATACCTCGTGAGTGCGATAATTTTAAGTATAATAAAATTTAAAGTTCCATCTGAAAAAAAATTAAACAATAAAAGCTTTCTTTAGTGCATAAATTAAAAGCTTAATTTTACAGAAATTTCTAAAGGTTCTGTTATTCAGAGGCCAAATTTGTTGTATGAAAAATTAAAACAGCCGGAAGTTAGTGTATCTCACAATAGCGTAAGGCGTATTCGCTGTAGATTGGCATAATTCTGGTGCTGCGGCAAACCGTGAGTCTTGCAAATATATCACGCAGTAGTGGATGTTCACGTGCTGCAGCATGGTAGCACTTGATGGAAGGTTTTATGACGTAAATCCAACAATGCCGAGCTTATTTCTCACCAGTGCTAGTTGCACTTGATGTAGCCAACGCTGCTTGGAAAACTTTAAAGACACCTGCGCACAGTCATGTAAGACTTAGAATATTTTACCTGGACAACGGCGATATTTGACGCAATTTCGAAGCTATATATATATATATTCGCTTTATGATTACCAAACGTTCATACATCCAACAAACTTAATTTTTTTTGTCCACTATCCCTACCTTTATTTCGTTGTGCCAAGTTTCATCATTCACCAAAGCATTAAAAGCGCTACAGGATTTTTTTGTTTTTGTTTGTTTGCTACATTAGCATTGGGCACAATTTAAATTGGATAGATTTAAGTACATGTTTTTATTGCCTCTCAATAACTTCCGAAGGCATGAAATGCTTTTTTTTCAGTCTTGTATAACTTTAAACAGTAATCCCATACATATTTGCATTCCTACACAAAAACGAAAACGTCTGGAAAAGGTTCCTATTTATAAACACCCAAAGATTTACTTTGGCTAGCGATTATTTTGTATGCAAACTCGCTTTCAAAGTAGATTGCTCAAGTATAGCTATGCAAATTTCACTGCCGTAATTCTTCCGACAAAAACTACACCGGTTATAAGCTTTCTGATCGCGTTTTTCCGCCGACACCAACAAGGTACATGGTCACTGGAATTGTCGTCTGCTCCCCTCCACTGCAAATAAATTTCTTTTTTTATTATTCGACGCTTTCTGTAGCTTCGGTTAATCTGAGAGCGGGTAGGTATATTTGTACCCCGTGTTTCGCTATTCTAGAAATAAAATTCGAGAGGAACGGTGGGGCCTCCATCCGGTTCTCTAATTCTCATTAATGTCTCCGTAATAGCCCCTTTTCAAAACCTCTTCGAGCCACATTGGCAGTCGCCGTTTCTTGTCGACTGCAGGGAAGAATCACATGTTTGTCTTTTGAGACTTAGGCTAAGGTGGCGCAAGCTACCGCTCGTTACAAAGCTTATAGCCATTAACATCCATCCATCCATCCAATGAGGCACCAAACGTGTGATTGGATCCCGAGTCCTCACCAAACGCTTACGCCGCACTCGTTTTCGATACGAGCTGGGCCGAGTTTACTCCGAACGCTGACTCAGCCCTTGTTTCCAACACATGGGTACAGTGCGCACCCAAAACAAAGGCGGACTGGGAAAGTTGACGAAGCAGTTACAAGATGGCGCGCACTTTTGAAAATGGTCTCTTCCATTCGCAGCACTAAGCAATCGTTATATAATGCACGTGCCAAGCGACTCCGAACTCTTTTTTCTGTTTTTTAGAAGCCCTCAATAATTCTCGTTCTGTTTTTTCTCGTTAAAAACCGAGACCAACAACAACAACAACCACTAGCTGGAATAAGCTAATGCGTGGAATAAACATGAGTTGAATCACGCAGTAAAAGTTACATTCAAGCTTGCCAGTCGCGGACCTCGCGTTAACAATTCCGTGGGCTATACAAAGTCGCCCACGTCAGTTGTAATCTGTAGGAGAGGCTCCAGAAGATGGGGACTTGGAGGAAAAACGAGCTCGTAAAACAGGAAAAATCAGTCTCACTCATCCCGCAAAGCTAAAGAAAGAAAAAAGAAAGACAATCTATGAAGTGGAGTGTATAGATTACAACGGTTTCATCGAACGGAGAAAAAAGAATTACTTCGCCACTAGAAGCTACAGTAATAGACCGATTGCTATATTACCCAAGCATCAAGGAGAACGCAGGGAGTGGTGGTCCACGCGCCGCACATGCTGGCGTCAGCAGTAGCAACTTTTCTAAAGCAAATACCAAAAACAAATGGCATCTCGCACGCGCGTTCCTCAACGCTTTATTTTAGTTATTTACTTCGAATCTTTTATACGGGGAAGGCGTGCGCGTGTGGCGCGTGGAACACCAATCCCTGCATTCTCCTTGATGCCTGGGTAATATAGCAATAGGCCTATTACTGTAATTCGTATTAAATAACTCATGTAATATTCACGGGTTCAATGCTATCGCACCAACCCTGGCTCACGTGCGGCACCAGCTCGAGGCGATGCCAAGACGCACGCGTCTGCCCTTTGCGGCGTACTCTTCGTCAAGTTTCAGCGTGTTCGCCGCTTGTGGCAGGTCAGAATACCACCAACAATGACGTAGTGCGTAGGCCTTGTCTTCGGGGCATATAGGCCTGTTGCTCACGGCCAGGGGGATTAGCGCATCCACAAGACGCGACCATGTAAGGCTCCATTATACTCCGACGTCGAGCGTAACAACGCGGCGTAGCGCAGCGCACACATGTATTAGACAGTTTTAGTATAGCATTGCTGGCTCTTACGTACGAAATGCGCAATTGTATAGCATACGCTAAAAACAACCTGCTCGGACCGAATTTAGTTGTGCGTTACGTTTCCGAGTGAACACCTTGCATGATCTTGGTTAAAGGCAGATGGGGAAGGCTCATATATGACTGGCACAGACACCGGCTTTGGAGACGGGTCTCGAGAAGGATGCACGCGCCCCACTGAGTCTTGCATCAATAGATTTGATTAAATGGCGGACACGCTCTTCCGTCCTTCAAACAGGCAACGAGCGATAAGGAAGGCATTTTCGTCTACAAGCGAAAATTGCGACAGTTGTGCTCCTACTATCAAATGACTTCGTTCAAATAACTAAGTCGCAGCGGGAGCACCACCCGTTGCCACATATTTCAATTTGCGGTGCAGTAGCTGACAGGTAGAGATTCTATAATTTGACAGGTTGAGGAGTCCCGCCTCCGCCTGACGAAATCATAATAGACTCGAGTACCTAGATTCAGTTTCTCCCAAGGGAATGCCGGATACCTGAACTGCCGGCTTCTTTGATTGCGCAAAAGGTTTCCGTTTCTGTTCGATCTACGCAGGCGAAACCCAACTGAACAGATTGCGGAACGATAAGCGAGGTAGACGGCGTAACAGTCGCGCGTCCTTCAGACGTTATATTCCAAGCAAATCGGAAGTTCATCTTCCGCTACATTGACGTGTCTTTCTATCAAGGATCCCGCGAACGGAAGGGCATACAACCTGTCGGTTTCTGTGGTTTCTGCAGAAGCCTTTTGAAGTTGGTTGGACTGAAGAAGCTCGAATGTAAGAAGTTAGATCGAATAAACGTTTGAATTTGACGATCATTTCAAGTGTTGCGGAGAAGCACGACCCCACAGATGACGCTTTGGAAGAAGCGTTTTGCGAGATATTTTGAATGTTTTGAAGAGAGTTAACGTTGAGCGTCTTTACACAAGGTTGCTACTCAGATAATGACAACCGCACCCATGTGCAAGCGTCTTATAACTAAATATATTTAAAAGAGTAAAAAAAAACGGGGCCCTTTTTATAATTTTTTTAGTGCTTAAGACAGGCCTCTCTTGACATGTACTTGCCCCAACTTCAGTATTCTGTTTTGAGTGTGATTATAACATTAGCTTTTGATATTACAATTATATGTATGGTGACAATCTGCTGTGTTAGGCCTGTTTCTTTTCGTTTTATTATAAGGTTTTTGCTTCTCTTTTCACGGCATGTTTCACTTTGGCTCAAGAAATTTACTTGGGTACCCTCGAATCAGATATCTCGTGAATGCGATAATTTTAAGTATAATAAATATTAAAGTTCCATCTAAAAAAAAGGAAAAAAAAGCTTATTTTAGTGTGTAAACCCAAAGCTTAATTTTACAGCAATTTCTAAGGGTTCTGTTTTTCAGAGGCCAAATTTGTTGTATGAAAATTAAAACAGCAGGAAGTTAGCGTGCCTCGAAATAGCGTCTGGCGTATTTGCTGTAGATTGGCATGATACTAGTGCTGCGGCTAACCGTGAGTCTTGAAAGTATATCACGCAGTAGTGGATGTTCACGTGCTGCAGCATGGTAGCACTAGGGGCAAGGTTCTGCGACGTAAATCCAACAATGCCGACCTTATTTCTCACCCGTGCTAGTTGCACTTGGTGTAGCAAACGCTGCTTGGAGAACTTTAAAGACATTTGCGCACAGTCATGTAACACTTAGGATATTTCAACTGTACAACGGCGATATTTCACGGAATTTCGAAGCCTATATATATTCGCTTTCAGATTACCAAACATTCATACATCCAACAAATGTATGCTCGCGAGGGTCTCTGCTCAAGACGTGAGAGCTACAGACCTAATGATACGGTACATAAAACCTATCAAACCTGTTTGGAAGCCCAAAGGACGAGCTGTTTTTCAAAAGTCGATGAATACACCTGCGTGCGCGCGTGTCACAGGCGTGCTCTTGAGCAGTCCTCTTGATAATATCCCTCTCGTCGCGCGTCAGGCTCGGTGAGGCAAACTCATTTGCAAGGAGACCGCGTGATTTCCTCGGTTATTTTTTAACACACCAGACGGAAATTTTTGTGTCTCGATGTCCGTTAGCATGGCTGGGATTGAGGAAGTTAATCCTATGCATGCCTGCACGACAGAAGATGGAACCTTTGGAACGCTGCTACCTCTTCACAAATGAACACAATGCCCATGAGGTTGATAGTCGACTGAATTTATTCTTCCTGGCATATGACACCCACAGACGAACTGTAACAAACAAATAAAAAAAACGTATGTACCTTCGACCGTTTTTTACGCATGCACAAATCAATATGGCATGGGGTTTGCCTATGGTTTTCTAAATACGACAAAATAACACTGAAATCACACCGTGGAATGAATGTCAGACAAACGCTTCGCTTCGTGCGGCGGTGAATCGATTGATTGCCCACTAAATCAAATGAAACATATTTTAATATTTTTGTTTCTTTATTAGCTTGTAGTAATGCATCTACTAAATACGTTTAGGTGTGCAACTTTCCTTATGTATATATGAATATACGTGCGTGAAGCGCACGTTAAAGGGCAGAAAAATTAATTCTACTATCCCGACACAAATACAAAACTTCACTCAGATTTCCAAATTTATTTTGCATACCCTTCGAAAAATTGTGTTCTAGCTACATTTACGTTTTGTATTGTTATATATTCTCAGAAATATGTGCTTTATTCTATACAGTCATCTCTTCTCAAGTTTTGTGAAGTCAAAGGGCACGTGTTCATATTTCCAAATACCAGGAACCTAGGGAACGTATAATATAGGTTCCTGGTGAATCTCATTTTCAGAAAGGTCAATGAGTTATTATGGGGCCTTTCGTGGTCTCCTGATCTTTATTAATATATCGTGTGGCGCCTCATCATACTCACAGTATGCATTAAAAATGACATATTTCGCATAGGTCATGCTAAACATTTTTGAATCGCAAAATACGCAAAGAAATAAAAATAAAGTTATTACTTCATTTTGTTTGATTTTTCCTCCAAATAATAGCATGCATTCTGAAAAAGTTATTAAAATACTATTTTTACCGAAGAAGATCTTATTCACAAAACCAAAGAACACCGAATTGGGCGCCAATGGCGGGCATTGTGTTAAATAAGTGGTATCCGCGTTGTACGGGGTGCAGTATCAACATATGAAATTGTCTGCTCCTAAAGAATTTATATGGCTTGGTAAATATTATCCAGATATTTCCAAAGGCACAAAAAAAAGGAAGAGAGAGAAAATAAATTATGATTTTTGGAGAGATTGATAACAAAAGCAATATTGAAAAGGCACACCATTTTAATATTGTTCTTTCTGTCGCCACTGAACGCTTCGAACTCTATTGTTTTATTAACACCATACTTCGCCACCTGTTCATGAAATGCTGTTTCGAACACCTATCGCGAGCAGATTTCAATCTATAAGTGAGCGCCAATTTATCGGTATTTATCGGTAATTTCACGTTATCTAATCAGTTTAGTGGCTTCCAATGTTGTGAAGAACATTTCAAAAGCATTCGAATAATGTGCAAAGCGTCACTTTAGGTGATGAGGTAGCAAATCAAATTGCTCAACAAGAGGTATTGTCTCCTGAATGTTTCCGAGTTCTGGACGCTTCTGCAGATTCAATGTGATCCAAATAAATACTCTATATTCAATTTCAAAAATATTGAAATGGTTTTTTTGTTTGTGCAACTTTTCGTGTGCTCCGGTTTTGAAGAGGCGACGGCAAAAACAACAAAAAACAAAAAGATCCACAGGGATGGTTATTCCGAATCAAAGACAATGAAAAAAAAAACGAATTCTTATAGAGTTTAATATTTCTGCCCTAGGGATTCCTAACCCAGGCGAACCCTACTGTTCGACAGGTACGGATATCTGGAGAGTCTTCTTCATATATCATCAAGTAGACCCTCCAGTTCTGTCGCGGACATGCGTCAACACCAAACCCTACTAGCCCACTTGAACGCCCCCTCGCAGATGTCGACCACAGCAACTCAAATAGTGCCTTCGCTGAAGTTCTCGACTCCTCTCGTGTCTGGACGCACACACGCTTTGTTGTCGGAAGAGAGACGGGCTGTCGATCGTAAGCCACCAAGAAGGAAAAAACCTTCATTCTCCGCCAGTGCCCTTCGAGATTAACATCGGAACGAGACCTTGGCCCACCTCAAGTTGAATTTGTAACCTTGAGGAAACTCGAGAGGTCTTCTCGATTGACCCTTTCAGGCTGCTTCTTGATGAGGACGCACAATTTACATTCGTTTGGAGCAGCCAGCGTGCGAGAAACTTCCCCGTTTTCGCACTATTCATACTCTGTGTCTCAGAACTGCTCGTAAGTCAAGAGCTTGCTGCAATGCTCTCTGTGTATTGTACTGTATAGCATTGTCCCGACTTAACAAATTTAATATCATTAAGCTTCCTCTTTATAAAACTTTACTTTTGTAGTAAACTTGAATATGCAGCGACAATCTGGGACCCTGGTATTGAACTTTTATATTATTCCCACAGACCTAACGTTACCCCAACGAAAGCATCCTTATCCTTGCCTAATGTTTCCCTTCGTCGGAAAACATATCGCTTACGTTTGTTTGACAACATTTATTACTCTAAGTCTAGGCCAACACTTTGCAGAGCGCTATTTCCGGAAACATCTTGCGAGTCATTGTACACTAATCGTCAACAAAATTTAGTGTCCTCCGTTGCAACACTTCTACTTCTAATGCCTCCTTCTTGCCTTTCAGTGATTGGAATCGCCTTTCCGGAGCAATGATTATAATTACTAACACATCTGATTTTAGAATGGCGACTAATAATTTGTTAAAATGTGTCTTGCAGTAATTTTGTATTTTTGTCTCGTCATTCTTTTTACTTGAATATGTATCTTAGAGTGGCCCACTCCTCTCTACAATGCATCCGGGCACTGAAAAAAAAATAATGCTAGGAAATTAAATGAAGGCGAATTTTGTACACGAGTTCATTCCTGAAACCATCACCGAAGAGAACTGAGTTGGCGTCTTTTCTGGATACATTGTAACCTTTAGAGCCATTTCGCTCCGGCGTACAATGCTGCACCGTTATTTCTGTTTTTCTCTGCTATATTGTATTATATATTGCCTTCACAAATTTGTGGGGCTCATTCATATATGGAATTATTTCCCAAAGAAAGTGAATTTTGTCTTTTATTTCTTTCATCGTTAACCTGGAAGCTATACGACTGAACCTTAAAGCTCTTACTCATTAAAAAGTTTTTCGATGCTAATATATTCATTAAACAAATATTGCAAGAAAGTGAGTTGCCGTTTTTTATGGTTGCAGTCAAAGGTATTAAATCAATTGGTTCTTGCTTAGAAACAACTTTTAATAGTCTTTTTTTTTGTCCGTTAAGTGCGATTTCACGTTGTTAATCGAAAGAAAATTTTCCTAATTTCTCTTTTATATCTTTTAAGTTGAAACAAGCTTTAGATGTCAGTTTGTATCTCGCGTCGGTGCTTGTTTTACCTGCCTACCCCTAAACAGAAACAATATCTTTACCATAGCATTTTCTTTTCCTTATCGTCGATTGTTTTTGGCTAATTAAAACAAAACAAAAAAGCAATCGAAACTGGTGTTTGCACACATCGGGCTTTTTTTTATTCTCCTAAGATGTATTTTGTCATCTACACTGTAGATATATTAAAGAAGGTACATGTTTACTGAGCCTTTGAGAACCCTCTCAAGCACACAAAGCCGTTGAGAACTTTCATCGTATTTCAACAAGCAGTGCTCAAAACACAAAATATTTGCTAAAGAGAAAGCAGAACAGGTTAATAGTTCTTGCATACTAACTGCTTAGCAAACTTTCCGACTTTCGACGAAGACGCTCCCACCTGGAAGAATGAGAAATATAATTAAGCATCATGTACTCGCAATTATTTCTTATAAGACATCGCCTATTTGATTTAACGCCGGCCGCTCATTTTATACTCATGCCATCAAAAATTATCAAGACAGCATAAAGCAAGAGTGTAGAGCCTTATACACGCTTCGTGGCGCTGTCTTTTTCCCCCGTTACCTGATCGATTTAATTGACGGCACGTGCATGACATCATCCGATGGCTTGACGCATACCAGAGATAACCAATATTAAAACGCGTCACTTGGTCCCGACTACAGTACAACAGGAAAACTTTCGTAGTAAGAATATGCAGGAAAGGAGGAGGTTGTCGTAAAGCTGCATTGCAAAACAGAATGCAGCTTGGACGGTCTACATCAACACAGCTGTTGCATCACAACCTATAGGTGCGCGCCCTTCGAGAACTCTCCTGGTTGTCGAAACAACGAACGAACCAGATGGCCACAGCCGTCCATTAGGAGGCGACAAGGAAATTCCTGGGAGCGAAGCACAATCAATGCCTTTCTTACCTGGTCCCCCATTTTTGCAAGTAAAATGAACACCACGCGACAGCATCCTGTCTCCGCGCATCGTCTCATTCTAGAACGAGAACTCCTCTTCTAGTCCTCCTGCTGGACCGTTGCGAAGGGTTGCGAGAAATATAGCCAATCATGCGTCGTGAAAGGCTTTACGTCACTTTGCTTGTCTTGCAGACTAACCAATCAGCTGTTCGGGAATGTGCTGTGTCGTTGCAGCCTTCAGCCACTTGGCCGTAACGGGAGGCGACCAAGCGGCAGTGCATCACATTCTGAGAGTTTGTGTTATGCGTCTGTCTTTGTTTCGGTTCCACTTCTAAGCGAAGAAGTTCCGCGTGGGGCAAAAAAAAAAGAGAAACAAGACGACGACGACGACAAGCACATGGTTATAGAAAGACGTCAGCGACGGCCAGACCCAGTCGTCATGGCATGACTTGTCGACATGGTCTGTCTATATGATGTCATCCTTTTGTAATTGTGAAGGAGGGAGAGAAGGGGGGGGGCGCTTCGATTATCGTTTATTTCTTCCTGACCAGCTGGCGCATACGGTTTAATTGCTAATGGAAGCCGACGCTGACGTCATTTCGTCACCGTGATCTTTCGATCTCGGTGGTGATCGAGAGTTTTCCGTGAAGCACGTGGATGCTGAATGACCCTGAGGTTCATACGGGACGTAGGAAAGGTGGAGACACGTCGTGTTGGATCATTATGGTGCTGGGGGGCGGCTTGGGGATGAAGACGCGCCGCACTGAACCAGAACATTGAGAGGGACCTATGGACAACTTTCCGGGGTTATGTATCTTATGATGCTCTCGAAGGTACGGGAGAGAGCGTGCACTTGCGCAGCTTGAAGGGTGATTAAAGCTGAGCACGCGCTCCTCCTCTCCACGGAGAGGGCGTACAAACTTGGAAACAACATGAACCGTTCCTCTCTGTCGTCGTCAGGTGCTATTTATGACGTAAGCGGGACACGAAAAGACGTTGGTGAAAACGAAGGAGAATCAAAATCAGCTTTCCGTTCTTTCAGTTATGAATATGCTGTTTGAAGAAAACCAAAACGAAGCACCCATTTGTATGCATGCAGCATAACCGTTCGTCTACGTTTCCTGCAAAGAGCGTGGAGATCCAATCAGCAGGATTACTCTTACGTACGACGACGTTGGGAGAACCCCTTGACTTAAAAATGCCACCTGCGTTAGGCACCAAGTACACTATGTTTGCATGGAGTAATCTTAGTGACGTTGTCAATTTCGTATTTCGCCATAAATATAATTTTTTTAAGTTCCGCCGTTTGCATTTTGATAGATGCACGCTTTGGCCTACCTCCTGCTTTGCAGGGACGTGGCCCTTCTTAAACTTTCTCAAACCTTTCTTCTCAGATCTTTCTTAGAGACATATAGGTATTTTTAGAGCGATGCGTCACGCGAACGCTTCCCGATACACCATCGACTACAAACGATTTAAGTTGCATTGCAACTATAAGGCTATTTACTAGGTTATCTACAGATATAGTCGCGTCCAAATCCGGCAGGATTAGATTGTGATACACAGACATTCGGGGAAAGTAGCAATAAAAATATACGCAAATGCAACTGCACAGTTACAAAAATCATGAACGTTAACACATGGAAAAGTAGGTTGTACAAAAATAAACCAATGTTCTCGTGAGAGCTAGCTAAAGTTCGGGTCTGATTCCAGGACATACTATCACGCAGTCAACTTGGCTGAAAATACAACTACAGCGAACAATTGTAGAAGTACTCGTTTAGGAGGCTGACAGGCGCCCAAGTTCCAAATTGCCAGCTGTAAAAAACAAAAACAAAAGACACGCGAGGTTGATACGAGGCACAAAATTACAAACATTACATTTCATAAACTGCATATGTATATGGTGAGGACAAGTCAGTTAAATATGCCGCAGATTTATTGGGCCACATAAATTTAGTATTTTTAGCTTGAGAAGTGACATGTCGTGCGGTAACCCAAAATAAATGAAAATCTATAGACCTTACTTTTTAACAGGATTTTATTCCGCACAACATGACAAAAAAAGAAGAAAGTTGTTGAATTTGTTTTGAAGATAACGTAATAAGGCAGGCGAGCTGGTTAGGGCTAAACATTTCTAAAACCCAAGACGGAGGCTACAAAGAGGGGACAAACACAAGGCGTCTCAAACACAGCTACTAAAATTTTATTCAGGACACTTCTTTTGTACTTATCATCTCCGCACCGCTCTCCAATCGCGCGCGGTCAGAATGTTCGCTATAGTTCACACCCGACTACGAAAGAGAGTAATAGGGCTCACAGAAAACAAAAAGACCACGTCCTCAGTACATATACACAATGGCCAAGGTCACTTCCAACCACCGACAAAACCTCCCAACACGCTTCAAAACAAAATGTTTCGCTAGAGTTCATACATGACTACAAGAAATTGTCTATAATTCACATGACGCAAAAATACGACGCTCCCTAAAGAAAATATATAGATGCATGTATGCAAAACACTTTCGGTGCAACTGACTTTGATAAGCTCAGCAATGAGTTTAATGACACCTTCATCACAAAGATACAAGACTTGCGTAACCAAGTAAGCAACACGGTAGGAACAGCTAAGCTATTAGGGTATTCAACAAATTCGGCGTACTTGACCCAAATAACAGAATCAGATCTTGAATACATAGTTAACAGTATGCCTATAACAAAGCCAGCAGGATTTGATGAAATAAGATTTGGAGATATAAAACATAACATAGGCTGCTTAAAACGCGGTCTGCTTGCTATATTAAGTGGTATGTTGTCTACAGGAAATATACCCAGTAAGTTAAAATTTTCAATAGTACGGCCAATTTATAAGAAAGGATACAAGAAAGATATTGCTAATTACAGGCCCATCGCGTTGTTTCCGTAAATTTCTCAGATAATGGAAAAATTTGTTTTACAAGTCATGACCTCGTTTTGTGACAAATTCTCACTAATAAGCAACTGTCAGTATGGATTCCGGCAACAAGGAGGCACGATACTTCTACTGGAGGAGATGACAGACTTCATTAATGAACAAATTGATAACAACAAAATAGTACTTACGCTCTTTTTAGACCTGACAAAAGCCTTTGATACAATAGATCACTCACTTTCTGTTGAGAAACTAGATAAAATTGATTTTTTTTTCAAAGATTATTTCACTGAAAGAACCCAAAGAGTTCGAATAGGAAATAGTACAAGTTCTGCTGCGCACCTCAGCTCTGGTGTGCCTCAGGGTTCGGTATTGGGTCCCATGCTATTTAACATCTATGTGAACGACCTATCTTTGCTTCCTTTAAAATCAAAAATGCATCAATACGCTATTGACACATCCTTGGTTATCACACACGAAGATTATAATACTGCCGTTTCAATTTTACAGGATGACATCAAACAAATTATTAGTTGGTAAATTTCAAAAAGCTCTATTTTTGTGAACAGTGATAAATCGATCCTCATGCGCTTTCGAACTCACCAGAAACGCGTTAATCTTAATCAACCCTTCTTTTTGCATTCAAGGGAATGTAGACAATGCTCTTGCTCACCACTACTTTACGCCAGTGAAACTAGGTACCTTGGTATACACTTTGACGAGTATTTATCCTAGAATCATCATAATGACTATCTACTTAAACACCTGCGAATAATGTCTTCATATTTCTATAAACTCCGAAATTCTGCAAGTAATAATCTTAGGCGATTGATTTACCAGATGTTAGGTGAATCAAAACTAAGATATGGTATCAACATTTATGCACTTTCATCCAAATAAAAACTACAAAAAATAAATAACCTCGTTAAAAATGATACAGTACATGATGTATGGTACACACTTAGAAAGTCTTTCGTTTCAAGAACAGCTGTCAGAACTCCAATTGGTAACAGAGGAAGACATGCATAAATTCATGCTCCTCACAAAATATTATTTCAAGCACGATTTCCAAATACCATCCGCTAAAGAAAAACAACGAAGGCACACAGAAAGATTTCACATACCAAGAATGTACACTAATTATGGGAAAAGAATGAGGAAGTAGTATGTACCAACATATTTTGATACTATTCCTGATAGTTGACTAAATCTATCCTGATCACATTGACTAAGCTATCTTTATCCTGATAGTTGACTAAAGCTATCCTTATCACATTGACTAAAGCTATCCTTATCCTGATAGTTGACTAAAGCTATCCTTATCACATTGACTAAAGCTATCCTTATCCTGATAGTTGACTAAAGCTATCCTTATCACATTGACTAAAGCTATCCTTATCCTGATAGTTGACTAAAGCTATCCTTATCACAGGTGAAAAAAGAAATGCGTAAATTGTGTAGTACGCCAGGAGAACAATCGACAGCTCCCAGACCCATACCTTTTATTACGTCTCCATTGTATTGCCGCATTACCTCCTGCACGCCTGCATTCACTGTTGTTCTCTTCGCGACTGTTTGTATTGCCATGATATTAAAAGCTAGAATTGATTATTGTGTATCATTTGTGGTTTTACAAAGTTTATGTAAGTCATTATTATTACTGTATAAATATAGGTAATTTCGTTTCATGCTTACTGGCATAAACGTTTGTGCTTGTATACTGTTAAGGCGATAAACCATTTTTTTCTTTCTTTACCACTTATGTTGAGTTCCGCATAAAATAGGACTCCAATCAGTTGTATCAATTTAGTTTTACATACTTCCGATTTGTTAAATTCATCCCCATGCTGGACTGTAAGTACTCACGCACAAGCACGCAAGTGCTTTGTGAGACTGAGTAAATTGTATGTATGCTTTCTTTGTGAATAAACTTATTATTATTATTATTATTATTATTATTATTATTATTATTATTATTATTATTATTATTATTATTACTTTTATTATTATTATTATATATGCCAACCTTTCCGCCATTTCAAAACTACAAAATGGCCAAACAACCAACAAAACATCCCACACGCTCAAAAAAAGAAACATATTGCAGATTAGAATTGCGAAAACTTCTTTTTTACATCATATACTGCCATTGAAGGCTGGCTATATACAGTTTCCAGCAAAAGCTGTCCTAATTGTCTCCTTGGAAATTATTTTCATACAATTGTGTTTTTTTTTTAATAACACGGCTGTACCATCATGCTCAGCCATACAATATTCATACTCCTCAAGATGTTTAGCTATTTCGGAGTTGACGAATTATTTTTGCTGCTCCCTTGTGCTCACTCAACCGATCATTCGCACACCTCTGGATTTGCCTTATATACGAAAAGCCACATGTCATCAGAATATCATAAACAACGCCTTCGTGGCAGTCGGCTGAACCATCTCTGAGCTTTTTCTGACAACCTACTTGTCGTCCAAAAGAGACGTCTTTTGTTTGTCCCCTCTTGTAGCCTCCGTCTTGGGTTTTAGAAATGTTTAAAGATGTTGAACTCAGTTTTAACTATCACTGCGAAAAGAAAACCCAATGTTAACTGCAAATTCAGAATGCGTCTCTTTTCGAACCGACAATTTTGAAAATAAACGCTTCCTCGTCACATAATGCTGTTCTCTTTTAGGTTTACTCGCAATTGGCTATCCCAATCTCGGTTATTCCTTAGAACAACCAACCCGCGCGCAATATTTCTTTATTCATCAGCTTCTTCCGTCCAATTCATCAGAGATGGATCAGAAACGACCCACCGAAACATTTTACACACTTAAAAGTATAGGATGAGGGTCCCAGGGACTTACACTTCTTACCATACCCTTTCAACACCTTTTCTTTTACAGGTATCAGTTCTTATAGCAATAACTCTCATGTGTTCTTGCATCGAACACCCTTCATTTTTTAAGGCTGTAGAAAGAATGTGGAGTGTCGCTTTGGTGCAGTGCGAAGATGCTACACTATTTTCCTTCGGCGCGTTTTACTCGGAGATAAATTTATTGAACCCAGATAAATTATTTTCCTTCAGTGAAATATAAATATAAAGAAAGCAATATACTCGCACCCCTATTAATTACCGACGCAGTCACAAACAAATAAGTATATTCCAACTGTAGAGCAGTCAACAGGGTCGCTTAGTGTAGTACTTGTTTTAATGCATTAACATTCAAGCGCTCGTTTTGACGAATTACCGGAATGCCTTTCGTTTGTCGGTGCCGGAAGAGAGGGAGAAAGAGGGGTAGAGCGTGACGCGTGCAAAGCTCCCATTGGTCCGAAGCGCTGACGTCAGCACGCGTCAACCTCTTCCTCTCTCCCCGGCGCTGACAAACCGACAGACACCGCCGGGTTTTCGTCAAAACGAGCCCTTTCTTTTTCGTCAAAGTTATGCTCACAGCTGGCGCGGAGCCAGTAAGGAGGGCGCGCCGCGTCTAACACCTCCTAAATGAGAAAGCCTAAGTGCTGAATTTTTCTGCGTCACTAAGACGGCCACCATAGGCCACAGATTGGACATGACTACGGCGTTAGCGTCGGACTGGGACTCGGGCTCTCGCTGATTGGACACGTGTTCCGGCCGAACGCCGATGCTGCATTCGTGTTCAACAATTGACCTACGATGGCCTTGTTTATTGACGCAGGAAAATTCAGCACTTAGGCCTGGTTCACACTTACAGCTAATCCGCTGCCGCCGAAGCGGAATCGGCCGCGGCAATGCACAGTGGAGGCTATGCCCGGCGGCCGAATTCTTGCAGATTCGCCCGCCGATTCGCAAGTGTGAACCAGGCCTTAGGCTTTCTTATCTAGGAGGTGTTGCCGCGGTGCGGTGGAATGAGTGCGTGCTCAGTTGCCACTCTGTCGTCACCGGTTGTTCTTCGCTCGGGGTTTCCGTAGTAAGGGGTGTGTCTGCTATGATGTGTGGGTGCAGTTAAAACGATGGATGCGGTTCACTCCACAAGTGATATGGATGCGGTTCCTTCCACGAGTGGTATGAATGTGGTTATTTCCACAAGTAATATGGATGACCGTAACCAAGGGCGTACTCTGACAGGCAGAGTACAAAAAGGAGCGAAAAGAATCACAGAAAGATCCATTGGTGGATTTTTAGGGAATGCGTTAGCATGACACTTGGGAAATGTCAAACACGTCTTCCTTTGGGACACGCTAACACTCACTCCGTAGCGAGGTTGAAAAGAGGCAGCAAAACATAGAGGAAGCAAGAGAGAAAGCCAAAACAGAAAAGTGAAGGGATCAGCGTTAGCGATTCCCAAATGGGAACGTGTGTCGCGTTTTCCAGGGGTAATGCTAAGGCATTCCCTAAGAATACACCAATGGATCCTCCAGTAATCTTCTTGTACACTGCACGTGGACGAATAAAGTGCTGCCCCAGGGAGTTGCGAAATGATTTTGGGAAGCCACTAGGATCGCCTGGACACATTTTGGGGGTTTTAATTAGACAAAATAGGCTAGTCCTGGGACGAAGATGTTTGTTTAATAAGTACCATATAGGCTGGAGTAAATTACCAGCTTGATATCTCTAAAGGCTTGTCCACAGATACACCACAGCGTTACCTCAGCGCTGTTAGTCGGTGCTGGAAAAACGCTGAACTTTCTTATGCAGCGCAGACTTTGCGCATTAGGAGTGATAAAGCGGTGATACAGAGCTGCATCAGTGCTAGGTCACGTTCAAGTCAACGTTGCCTCAGCGCCGCTGTTTCTAGTGCCGATTAAGCGCTGCGCAGTATTTGTGAACCGGCCTAACGGCGCTACAAAGACACGTGCTTCGACCAACGTTGAAAACACAGCCTCGTCTTAATTTTTCTGTCCTTTCTTTTTTTTTTTTTCAGAGTCATGGCGCCTCGCACGGAAACGGTGATGCAGAGGTCCTCTCTGGAGAACGTCGTGCTCGAGCAGTCGGAACCGTACGAGAGGATCTTCGTTTGGCGGAACGTCGTCAAGATCTCCCTGGTGCACCTCATGGCGCTGTACGGCTGCTACGAGTACTTTTACAGCATGTGGCAGACGCACATCTTCGGTATGGCACCGTCCACTGCATCATGAGTGTGGACTTAGACAACACGAAATATGCGAAATGTTAAGCGCGCCACCCCTTCAAATACTGAAGCAGGAGAGCGCATCACGTGACAAAGAGGCATCATAAAAAATATCGGGAGTCAAGGCCTCCCGTACCTATTAATGGAAGGGGTGAAGCCAAACTTGCATTCTTTTGGTACATCACTAGGAAGAAAAAAAAAAGAAGGAAAACATATACTTGCATTTGTAATAATGTCGTTCGTCAACCCGGACGTTATTTCCGAACTGGATGCACGACGCAATCTGGCGCCTAGCGTGCCTTCAGCTCTTTCCAAGATGGCGGCCCGTCGCATCCTTTCGGCCGGCACAACGCCACTTGGGAAGAGCGTTGTCTACACTCCAGCACTAACCAAAAACCTTTTTGAAAGCAGTGGGCCTAACACAAAATCACGTGCTACGACAGTGGTGCTGCTTTGGCCCTCTAAAGATCTGAACCTTCTTTTTTTTATCTACTTGGGTTGAAATGAGTAGATTTGCGACTTTAACTTTTTATGTTTAGCAGCCACAAAAAACAGTTTCATCTATATAGTCTCACATGGTAGAGCTTTGGCAAGAAAAACGTGACAGCTTTATAGGCCAAAAGAGAACAAAATCTTTCAATGCAGGTACCGTTTTTTTTTAATGACTGTGTTAAGACGTTTATAGTACCGTGCTGCTCAAAACATGCAGATGGGGCAGCAGGTGGGAATTAATAATATGCGACGTGGACGCTTCTGCGCGCAGTATGGTGATATAGAAAAATAATATAAACGACAAGGACGAGATCCCACTAAGCAAACGTAGGTAAATAAAAATAAAGAAAAAAGTAGGCCGAAAACTTAAACTCGTATAAAAACGAGTCAAGATCTGTAGAAGGTGTAATCGCGCAATAGTTGACTGTATTCTAAAGCAGCAGGGCAGAAGTACCACAGTGTTCATCCAAGGCTGCACTAAAACAATAATGCGGAGTAAACTGGCAAACACCACACTGCAGTCTAATGCTGCAGAAAGCTAGTCATTTTATCGTCCTTGAAACCAAATAAATTACTATTAAAACGAGGTAACAAAGCCACTACTAATCATTATAGTGACAGATCTCAGTGAAATAGGGTGATTATGTCGACTAGTTGGTTCATGATGACACAAGGGCAAACAGTGGGCAAATAACAGGGACAAAGTAAAAGGAGTGCACAGTTGACAAAGTGCTTGTCCTGTGGGCACTTCTCTTAATTTGTCCCTGTTTTCTTGCGCGCTGTTTGCCCTTTTGTCATCTCAGTAAAAGTTTACAAATTACAAAAAGGTGTCAGCTTGTGAATGAGCCGTGAATGAACATTAAGAGCGCTTCAATTGATTTCGCAGTTCCCCAGTTGACCTCAAGTCTAGAGGCGAAAATGAACGGTAGACGGAAACGTCAACGATCTCGCACGTTCAATACACAGTGCGGCTCTTCAGTTCACACCTATAAAGTTAGCCAGATTGCTTTCTCCGAACGGCTTCATACTATTTTGGTTGCATAATTATGGCCGCACAGCATCGTCTATGTCCTTTATCGCCTGCCATTAGCATTCAAAATAGCGGCTGAAGGCTCCGAAGGCCGGAAGGCGAACACAAGTGTTGTTGATAACACGTGAAAGGGGAATGCAACCTGAGGCGCAGCCTCGACACAGCTTCGGCGAAGACGGTTCCTCCTCCCTAATCGAGGCCAATACGTCCTTCCAGACTGCGCAGCCTCGTCGAATACGCACAAAATACCGCGTGAGCTTCGACCGGCTCGAACACGAACGCTGTCTCATGGCCACGCTTGGGAGTATTACTCCGAAAGTAAGCATGCACCGTCCGAACAACAAACCATATTGTCACGAAAAACAAAAAAGGGCATATGGACGGAAAACAGAAAATGAATGTTTAATTAGGCTAACTTATGCCTATAGCAAACTGAAAAGAAAGGTACCACGCATCCTGCGTCGGCGACGGAAGGGCGACCGTCTCGAAGCAGGGTGCTACCGTTGTCTTCGTACACACGGTACGTACAGGAATGTTCGAAACCGGGACACTCGATCGCAACGGAGAATGGGCTGGAACATTCCAGGATAAGCTAGCGGAAAAGAATTTGAAAAAAAGATCCGGGCAAAGAAGGGTTCAAACACCGTTCCTTATTTGGCCAGCCGTGTGTGTTTCCAACACCGCCACGCACGCGGCAATGTATGGACTTGTTTCTTTTTTTAATTTGAACAGAGTATTAAGAAAACAAAATAACTTTGTGTCTGAAGGTACGTCGGACGTATCCGGACCCCGCGCGGAACCGGGAGATGCGTCGGACGTAGCCGTGATGGAGAAGGGTCGTATTACAGCGGGTGGTAGCGTGCCTTACTGAGACCCAAGCGGCAATTTTTATTCCATCTGTTTTTCCCATTGCTACCGTGATTAGTCCATTCTACGCACTCCTTTTCACACCCGCGATGTCCAAGGATGCTTAAAGTCGGGGAATGCTCCGAAGACATAAAACTAGCCCTGGAGAGAATTAGCCAGCTCGCCGTCATCTCTCACTATGCACCACAGTCAACCAGAGGCTCTCACTACGACTCGACGAGTCCTCGGTGACCCCGTCAAGTTAGCTGCATACAAACTCGCGAATTTTCTTCTCGAGCTCCGGATGTCAACTTTTGTACCAATGCGCGGTTCCGTACATTTTTTACGGGTCGCGGTGCCCTTGAATACCTACTCCCGCTGTCTTCTCCACCGTATCACACGTTATCGCAGATGCTCTGCAGTGCCGTGGTTCCCGTTTTCTTTCGCGTACGTGATCCCCGTTAGCTTTAACTTCACTGTGTACAAAGTCCTTTTCGCACTTATATGGACAGCAAAGTTCTGAACACCTGAACAAATGGCCTGAACCACGTAAACAAAAAGGAGGCACGCTTGCACGCCAGACGACGGAGACGAACTTACTTTGTGCCTATATTCTAACGCGCCTCCGCGGTAGCCTAAGTGCCGTTGTGTGCCCGCATCTATTAACTGATGACGAAACCGAGTGCCAGGGACCAAAAGCTGGTGTGCTCCCGGCACGTAAAGGTGGGCACAAAACTAAACTCGTGAATAAGACGTGGAAAGAGAAGGGGAAAGGAAGCAAGTGAGGTTTCGGACGCCCAGCCTTGATGGAGAGCAGACGTCGCATGTCTAAGATCTCTAATTTCTTGTACAGAATTGGGTGCTTGCACTATGTCCGACGTGTCTTTAGACTCGACGTTCCGGGTACTTCCGATGTACCTTTAGACTCCGCGTTCCGGATACTTCCGACGTACCTTAAGACTAAGCGAAAATTTAATTACCCTTACATCAATTCCGCTTTCTAGGTACCTTTATTAGGCTCGGCAGGCATTAGATTGAGAAGGTGGATGGGAAGGGGGGGGGGGGCGATAACCGTTATCCATGGGCCCTGTTATAAATTTAATTGGGAAGGCAATCATTACTAGAGGCTAAACCGATCAATAAATGATTCTTTAATTCAACGGGTTTGGACATATTCCATGACTAAGTTTCGAGTATTTTTCTTAGGAATTTACACACCGGATAAAAAAGGGGCACCAGAAGCACTGCCCAAAATAGGGCGCAAAGAAGTGACGGGCATCTTGTCGCTATCTCGCAGTGTTTGAGGTAACGCGTTACTAGTAACGACGTTACTGGTAACGCGTTACATTTTTCGCTAACGCAGTAACGTACTCGTTAGTATTTTGAATGACTAACGAGTAAAGTATTGTCGTCACTTTTTTATGGTATCGGCTATCAAATTACGTTACTCGTTACTTTTGACCAAAACTGGTGAAATACATTAGGTATTTGGAAAAGGTCACGACGCCTGATCTAATGTTTAGAATAGCAATCTTGTGCATAAAACTGGAGACGTTAGGGGAACTAAATTTAGGTCACTAAGCTCAATGGAGGATCTAGCCTCTCTGCTCGAGGGGCAGCTACTTGCGCTCGAGCACGTAATGCGCAGGCAATGCCGTATCTTGCTGCTAAGACTTCTGAACCTTCGATTTCCTAAAACGGTGGGTTTTCCACTTATCAGTCCATCTATTCACCCATCCATCTCAAAATCTTGCACAAGCTTATCGCTGAACGGAACCAGCATCCGTCACAGTAAACTTAAAGAAAAAAAAATCCTTTGTGACCAAAAAAGACATCCGTTAAAAGGCGACAATACCTCGCTTCTCGACGGCGAAACAAACCTTCGGCTACCAGCTAATTCCGTTCGTCCTCCTTTTCCTTTCCTTTTTTCTCATAGTGTCACCACCCACGTGCAGGGCTTGAACGAACGACTGCGTTACAGCCCCCTCTCCCTCCCCTCCCTCCTCACAAAAGAAAAAAGAAACACATTTTGTGGAAAAAATAGTCAGAGTGCAGGCGAGCTGGTGTAAGTTGAACATGATTGTAAACCTGAGACTGGGGCAGAAGAGAGAAAAAGAGGAGACGTTGCCTCCTCTTTTTCTACCTTCTGTTGTGTTCTCTTCTGCCCCAGTCTCAGGTTTACAATCATGTTCAACATTTTGTGGAACTGTTTACTCTCTCTCTCTCCCGCCTAGCTGCCTAAAGTTCCTGACCCACTTTTCTACAAAGAAGAATCTTTCGCTTTATTAGTCTTTACTTCACTAAGGTCATAATATAAAAAAAAAGTTTTAAACCTGGAAACAAAACTTACAAACACAAAACCTTTTTTTTTTCGCAGAAAAGTTAAGAGTTACTGCTGGTAAGCGGCAGCAAGTGATTATAACCAGTGTGCTGGTAACCGGTGTCCACATAGTGCTGGTAACCGGTGTCCACATAAGGAAGTAAATCAGTCTCTGGTAATAGTATGAACCGGACTGTTACTAAAACCGGCATAAAGAAGAGGAGTGTTGGTTGGCTGGTTGTGTTCCAGCAGTCCCCATTCGCATGCTGTAGTTTATGAAAGCCGATTGACTTTCGATTGGTCTCGTGAAAGTCTTCTCTTTCACAAGACCGAAGGCATGTTTGTAAGCGAACATATCTCTGCCAAACATATGTACTCGAACACAAAAGTAACGTAAAAATAACGTAAAAGTAACGTTCGTTATTTTTGAAAAGTAACGGTAACGGTATATCGTTACGTTTGTAAAAAAGTAACGTAGCTCAATAACGCGTTAATTTTTACCAAACTAACGAGTAACGCTATTTCGTTACTTTCTTTTGGTAGCGGGCACAACACTGCAGTATCTCGACAGCGTGCCGGTCGGCGTTCCCACCAACTGCACGCTGCAAATATAACGATTAGTGCCCATCGCGGATACGTCGCTCCTCTACCCATGACTGTGGGAGAGAGCATACGGGTCGCTTTCTGCGTTCCATTTTAAGATCAGACGACAAGCGTGCGTAAACAACGAGTATCACAAAGCTCATTCACTTTCCGCAGTTTGTATAAATTGATTTGGTCACTTATAAGGACTACATTTAAAGCGACTATCAAATGACCCTTAAACCAATGACTATAATGTAAAGCAACACATTTCTGTTGATAAGCCGACCGATCATGAAAGCTTCCCTTCATATCGTCTTCGCCCATCCCGATAAACACGCTGCGAGGACGGTATCGATGGTCAGCCCTCATTTAAATAAAATTATGTTCGTATTAAAACAAAAATATTTTTTTTATCGCGTAATGAAATAAACTAGAAAGAAGAGTTATTTGAAATATATCGCTCAAGAGAATTTGAACAATCGTTTCGATCAAAGAACACAACCTTCTCTTCGGGATTATAATCTCCCATAGGCTGGCGGGAGTATTGAGTTTTCTAGCGAATATTTTGAATGGGAAGGTGATGTCTTAGCAATTTGCGTGTTCCCGATTGTTGTTGTTTTTCTTTGCGTCCAGGCACCATCATTCTCATCTTCTCCGGCATCAGCGTCACGGCTGGAGCCCACAGACTCTGGTGCCACAGGGCGTACAAAGCGAAGATGCCTTTGAGGATCTTCCTAATGATCTTTAACTGCATGGCAGCTCAGGTAAGTCTTAAAACCTCGCGGCAGTTACTTCACTGTCTAGACGTCGTGTTTGAAGCGCGTCAATAGGACAGGCTACGTCGGTATTCGAAGATACAAAAAATATGCCGTGCTGCAACTGACCAAAGGGCACGCAAAAGGAAACCTGGAATGCCTACTTACCCGCCCAGGAAAATGTAGTGACTAATAAAATACGCCACCTGGTTGAAATTCAGTATCTATAAGACAACGAACCGGAAAGTATATTAGGGAAGTATCTTTAGCCGGCTTTAGGAAACAGAAAAGCAATCGAGATGGGCAAAACCTCTTGGAATAACATGCCGCTTTTTTTTTCTAAGTACGCTGTAGGAACGCTTCATAGCACAAGAGCAGCGGACCTCGCCCATGTTTAGTGTTGCCCCGACAGTTTGTAAGCTTGAAGATACAGTTTCGTTGTTCTTTTAGTCTTACCTTAGCCATATAAATCTCTCGCGAACGCTTTATTTGCTTAAGGGTCGTAAGTATCGTCCATCAACGAAGGACACTACAATACATATACATATTTCCAGTAGCTAACTGGCCACAAATGCGATTCAGGACAAAAAACCCGCCATAACTTAGACACTATAATGGCGCGTTTACAGATGCGGATTCGCCTTTCGGATCCGCGTAGGCGGAAAGCGGATTCTGAAGCCGGGTAAACAAATCTACTCGTCGCTGGTGGAAAAATCTGGACCAGACTGCGACCTCGTATGTCCAGATTTTCCGCCAGCGACGAGTCGATTTCGCCACCCGGCTCCAAAATCCACTTTTCGACTGCGCGAATCCGCCCGCGAATCCCTAAGCATAAACGCGACATAAATGTATAACCCACGAGTGGGAATTTTAAGTTCATTTTATGGCGGGACATTTCCTAAAGCGACAGATACGCGCAATGTTCTTCAAACATTGCGCGTATCTAAACTCGAGAATGCCATTATACTGGACGACATTCAATTCTGCACTTAATATCAGATAATGCTTGTCCTGTCTCAACATATCGTGACAGATTGCTTCTAAAAACTTGTTTTGAAAATGCTACCTGCAGATCAGAGTAATTTGATTTTTCTGAAGGATCGAGATATTGCAAGACATTTTACAGAAATGTTTCAGCAGCACAGGGTAAGCCTTTTTATCTTTATTTTTTATTTATCATAGGTGACATGTATTATTTTACGTAAAGGATGAAGGGATAGTGGCAGGGGTGGATTTATCGGTCAGGATTGGGGTGGTGTGGTGTGTGTGTGTGTGTGTGGGTGTGTGTGTGGGGTGGGGGGGGGGGTTATCCAGTGTGATTTGATGTTACAAGCGCAGGTGCGTTGAGCATATCTATTTTGTTGACCAAATATTGGACATTTTATCGAAAACTAATAATTTCTTTCTAAAAATAAACTATGTATGCAGTTTCATTCCCCCCCCCCCCCAAAGAAAAAAAAATTTCCTCGAGGGCTTAAAAAAGCGCTTTCCCTTCCCCGCTCCCTTATATCCACCTCTGGCATGATGGAGACGAATTTATTTTTGCTGCAGCGAAGCTCTGGGGCGCCAGAACTAAGAGCCGAATCTACCGCCTTGTTTCACACATATAGATCGAGTAATTTTACTTCCGGACAGAAATATGTCCATCACATTGAACCCTGACATACTCCCCCGCCCATCTTCGGAGCTCTGTGTAGTGTGACAAAAAATTTTGAAGAAGGCGGCCATACTTGTCAACCATAAACATTCATAAATGTTTAAAGAATAAGGAAGATGTTCGCCATATACGTCGCTTGATTACGACGTTATGGTTCCGCCATATTAAGGCCCGTCCTTCCAGAGTCCACTTGTCGTCCGTGTTATGCTGCACATGACAAAACGCGGATGGATCAGAGCTTGTAATGATACCCGTTTAGAAGGCGCTGCCGGTATTTTAAAGGGATACTGAACCGAAATTTGAAATTTTCAAATTTCGTTCGGAAATGGGTCAAGCATGACGTGTAATAACCGTAATTCATAATCGCAGGTTTGTATTTTGAACGATTGGCTATATTTTTCGTTCCAAACGGTGCACTCGAGCGAGCGCTCGAAGAGAAGCGAACGGAGGGCGCGATGCGTCATGGGATATCCGGCGCAAACAAAAACAGAAAGAAAAGTTTCCCCGCATTCGTGACGTAGCAAGGCTGGCGGGATTATGAGCTTTGCCCTTGGTGGCGTTGTCAGCGTTGTGGTGGTGTCAATAGCGTCATCGCGTTACAACCGAGCCGTTCGAAGTGCCCGTGGGGTGACGAGCGTGTGGCTGGCCCAAGAAGCACGTAGCTTCCACAGCACTGTCAGCTTAGGGCTGAACGGGGTGGGAAAGCAACTTTTGTCCGAGTTTTGAGCGACTGGCTAATCTTCTAGGGGGAGAATGGCTGCATCCGGCTGCACAAACGAGGGTCCGAGAAAGAGGAGAGTCCACCCTTTCCGTCTTCTTGGACTGTTTGGTTCAATTCGCGATTTGTGAGTTGGGGAGGAAAGCTAAGAAGGAAAATGTTGAAATGCCAAAGAGCGGCGTTGTGCCAGAGGAATCTGCTACGTCACGACTACGTAGCAGATTCCACAACGTTGCTAGACTACCTCCCAAATAGGCTCCGCATGCATCCACCAGGTGCACATTGGAAGATCGTTTATTTAGCTTTAAAATTAGTTTTCTTGTGCCTTTCAACGGAAGACTGGTGTTTTTGAGGTTAGGGTGCAACATGCAACACATTCAAGCTAGAAAATGAGCGCTGAAATTTCGTTTCCCTACACCTTTAAAGGCAGACGTAAAACCTCGGTTTACTGCAGGGAAGATAATCCTCTGAGCGCTCCCCTCTCTTAAGCTGCAAGAGGAACCGAGTTGGGGCAAGGTAAAAAGGGAAGAGGATATAGAAAAGAAGGAGGCGGGTAAAATTAAAGAACGCGAAGTGTACGAGGGTTTTTAACATCGCGCTGTAAGATGGTTAGCGCAAACATTTTCTCCGCGGTGCAATTCCCCGGCACAGTTTCACGGTAGCGATTACGGTGCGACGATGACACTACGCTAACACTTTCTATTCCTGATTATACCATATCGCTACCGTTAGCCTAGGGCTTTTAGCATAAGTCGCTCACTTCGTAACTCTATCAAATCGCGCCAGCATAACGCCTGTCCAACATAACGTCTGTCTTCGGGAAAACGCATTCGTTCCCCTGATGGTGCGCTTTTCCGCAGCACGCCTCTATTCGGGGTGAAGGAAGCTTCGAGTAAAGAGGTTCCGAATTTGCACTTTCACACACTCCGTTTCTCCTTGCAATAGACTGAAGCGGTGGCTACGAACCCTCTCAGCGAATCCAACGCTGCGAGCATATCACGTGACCATGAAAGGTTATGTAAAGGTCGTTCGAAGGTCACGTGGCACTTGCATTGGATTGGCTTCGAATGGCTCGTAGCGTCGTCTCTGGTCCATCGTAAGGTGAAATGGGGTTTGGATTGTTTTCATTTATGTGCTAGGGAAGCCGAAGCAACGAAGCACGGGCATGTTGCCCCGAACGATGCCACTGTACCAGCAGGCCTGCTTGGCAGGAACGCTGAAAGCATGGAGCTCGCCCGAGTAGCTTCCGCTACGATCGCACTGAAACTTAAAGGGGTGTACTAGCAGAAACTATGCACAACTCACGTTTTAACGCTGAAAGCAAGTCGGTAGAGCTAGGTGTGGAACTAAACAAAAACAAATGTAATTTCATTCAGAAAAAAAAAACGGGTTTTTGCACAAACGCAAAACTTCCTGTGGGGGAAGCGCGCTTGACTAACGGGGAATTTATGCGATATGGGGAAACGAAAAACGCAATCTCATGAGTCACACGCGTTTTCGGTATGTACTAAAAATTCGAACCAGATCTTGTTGTTGCCGTTGCTGTAGTTCTTGTGTTTGTGGTTTCCTTAACTAGGTTTTACCGGGAAATACCGAAATGAAGAACATCTAGTGCCAAAGACTGATACTTCCGAGGATATTTTTCGTCACCCAGCGAGGGCCCCAATCACGTCAAACTCGCCCCAAAGCCCCGAGAGACAAGTCAAGAAATTGTTCTATCTCAATGGCGTTCCGATAAAATTAAAAGTATTAAGCGATCAAGTGAGCCTCACCCGCTTCCTCCGAGGTTTTTCATTTTTGGTAGTGACGCTTACTCGTCTGGGAGCTTTTTGTTATTTTCGTTGAAATAAAATAGAAGCGCGCGATTACGAAGGCCAAAAAAATAAAAATCATGTTTGGTTAAACAGTTGAGCCACAACGGGACATTTCAGCTGCTTATCACGTACAGACAGGGGTTGGTTAAAAACGGCACTTCAGCTTAGATCCTGTAGCACCGGATTCCGTCAACTATATTTTAAGTTCTTTCTGTCTCACAGCACACATTCCGAGGCTGACTTTAAAGCTCGAGCTTCCGTAAGACTTTAACTCGTACAAATTTTTTCTTCTGCGTTTTTTTCTTTTTTGTGTACGTGTGCGGCTTTGAAAAATTATCGCGCGAGTGAACGTGGTCTGTTTTAGAGAAGATAATCGATGTAACAACTTTCAAGAACCGTCGCTTGCCCAACTCCAGTGGAAGTCGTTTGGAGCGGTACTGAACATATCAGCTTTTTCAGCTCGAAAGTTCCGAGAGCAAATTTTTTCAGTGAGGGACTAAAAGTAGGGAACAGACTTGCAAATGTCACGTTTTCATAACCAGGTGGCTGGAAAACAAGTATTTTTAATACATCTTGGCTTTAATGATGATACAAGAGGTCCTAATTACAAATCTAATCTGAATACCGACTAAAGAGCGAAATTTTTAATTTTCTCATTTTTATTATTTAGCGAACTGTTTTTGCCACAGATAGATGCCGAAAAAATCAACAGAGAAAAAACATCTCCTCGTCAAAATATACTCAACAAAAAGTTCCTAATAAGTATATTACATAAAACGCTGCTAACCACTCTCCGATTCTGAAATCAAAACAAAACAATAACGAAAACGGGGAAGCCTAGTCATAAAATATACCCACATTTTTTTTTTTTTCGAAGAGAATAAATGATTTTATGGGATGATTAGTATTTTATCTCTACAAGAGATTGCGCTCAAATTGCTTTACCAACTTCTGAAGAGAGAAAGAGAAGAAGACAGAAAGAGACGCGGCGTAAAGAAACTAAAAAACAAAAATTCTTTTTCGTTATTTTAAGTCAAAATTTTGAGACTGAGAAAAAACGAAGGACAACAGAACACACAAGATCCAGAAATATTTATTTATTTTCAAGACTTTGTGTGTTGCGTCGTCCTTCGTTTTACGCGTCTGAGGGCTTTTGTCTTAAATTATGTTAAATCATCACCAGGTAGTTTACGCCCTAACTTATTGTTCGGAATTTTTTTTTTTTTTTACGGTTGACACAATGTCTGAGACTACCACTCGCTATTCACACAATGGGACGCGCTCCTGTTCTATTGAATAATGCGAAACACTTTTCCATAAAATACGCGAAGTAAAACGATCTACTCAATTTACGGATCAAGGATACTTCTTTTTACGGAATAGGCGTTACCGAAAAAAAAGTTAAAAATGCATGTTACTCGTCGCTTACAAATATTAGGAACGTGTACGTTACCTCAAAACGAAAGGAACGCGTCATCATTACCGTTACCGATCTAAAGTAACACGCTTTATTTTTTTTGTTTCTTTTTATTTATGCATTGAAACGTTTTACTGTTATAACGCGATAGCGTAAAGGAGCTTGTCTCGCCGTAAGGCCGATGTCGGTGGTGAGACAGGAAAATCCTGATTGGTCGATATACTGTCATGGCGTCACAGCCACATTACCTCGCGCGGGAATTTCAAACAATCCACAACGCTCACGTGAAACGCGACGTCACGCGTGGAATGAAAGTGATTAAAACATTAAATGTAATGCGAATTAAAGATCGCCGCATGTCTCAAAAGATCTCACTTTATAAAGTATAATTCATTTGGCTAAAAAAATATTTGAAGAATTTTAGACGGGATTAGAGTCCACGACCCTTCGGTTGCTGGCCAGCACTCTACTGACTAATACCCGTGCTGCACGGGCAACTCGAATGCCATTTACAACGAATGACATTTGAGCGGACGGCCAATCAGCGCGCGGCACTCTGAGCGTAGCACATTCCACGCGCGACACATTGCGAGCTGATTCGCCGATCACACAAATGTCATTCGTTGTAAATGGCATTCGAGTTGCCCATGTGGCACGGGTATAAGCCATGTTCGCCGGACTTCCTGCTCACTGGCAGGAAGAGCATGATAAGCGAATGGGAAGACGATGCGAACAGGGCCTGATAACACTATCGCGTTTCACTCTTGAAGGTGAAGCTTAAGCATCCTTCAAGTTTTGACACCAAGTATACATAGGCGCCATATAAAAAAACTAACAAAACAATATGTTGATGCAGCAACAAAACAACCTATGTGTGATGGGTCCAAGAATTCATGGAACTTGACACTTAAAAACACAATTCTGTGTAATTTGTTTTTACGTTTTGGGAAAATGTAACGATTGACTCAACTACGTTACTAGTTACTCTAAATAAGCAATGCAAGTACGTTATTCTCTTACTGTCTTGAATATGTAACGAGTACGTTACTATGTTCCCGAAAAGAATAACGCGTTACCGCCAACCCTGAGTAAAGGCCTATGTTCTCCTCTCCCAATCACTTGTCCAAAACAAAGCGGGTGTTAGCCCTCGGACATAGAGAATGACGTTTTACGGGCGCGTTGTTTCAGCTGGAATCGCAATTTTACGTCATGACATCCGATCAATCGGAGCCTTAAGTTCATTATTTTTGTTTCATTTTTTTTTGCACTTGTTTTTTGCAACCAGACGTCTCCCCTACCACAGCGCGTCGTATACCGCCCCGTTCCCCTCGCTACTTTCCCCCTAGGAAAAATATGGTTTCCCCAGATATAGCCTTGACCTCACCCGTGACTGGTCTTTTGCCGACAATGAAAGAGGATAATAAGTATAGGTTCGCTATATTGGTTGAGGTAAAATGCCGCAGGTGAGGGTAGCCCTATCAAGTCGAGTTCTTAAGCTCGCACAAGACGCGCCGGAAAGCAGCAGATTTGCCGTACCAAAGAATAAAAAAATATGAAATCAAGCCATCAAGGTAACAGGTGGGACGCGTCTTCTCGTATCTTACTCAACCCGATTCGCGGCGTCAAGCTTTTGTGTGGTTAAATTGACTCAACACTTTGCTATGGAACCGATATTCAAAGTCCGCACAGCTAAAGGCCCTTATAATAATAATGTTGTGTATTTGCTTATACAGCCGGAAGCTAGTCAGCCTCAATGGGTATCTGGTGTCTCAACAGTAGCCTGGGGTCTTTAACGGGCACCTCAAAGTAGTGATACACGATCGCACGCCGGTACGATGCTCATGTGGATCAAAACGTTCAGGGGGAAGGGGGGGGATTGAACCTGCGGGATCCCTGCGTTCTGCAGCGCGAGCTTTCGCTCCACGTGCTCCGAGCTGGTAGGCGCTACTGGCACTTTAGGCGGCTATGGAAGATGCGCGCAATTATGGACCTGCTGGCGATCTCGTTCCCATGCAGCGCTGAGCATTCGCGGCTGCCGCACGCATGACGCTTTCGGCACGCTTAGGCGCTACGTCGCTATAGGCGCCTTTAGGCAGCTGTGATGGGCGCCGCCATAACCGACCTTCAGTCTTTGTTTCCTCTTATTCCGTTCGCTTCGCTTTATCACTGCCGCAGCATGACAGTTTATTGGCACTTTAGGCGCTACTGTGTCCTTCTTCCCAGTGTAGGCCTTTGAGGAGGCTCATCAACGCGTTGAAGGCAGACCTTGTAGTCTCAGCTTGAGGTTGTTTTGTTTTTTTTTACAAGTACTGCCAACAACTGTTGTGGAAATGCGCAAGACACGTGCCACGAGCGGGGGCTCCGCCGCTATTTGCTTCCAAGGGCCACTCGAGACACGTGCCTCGTGCACTGGCGTGCACCTGGAAGTTCGACAACGGGGCCATAGAGTGCCTGGTCGCACATTTGGTGCGCGAGGATCTGGTAGCACAGAGCATTTCTCGGGGAACCTGGACGTCAGCCCAGAGCTTTTACAGCGGTGAGGACCCGAAGCATGGTTTTCAAACCCGACGAGAAAAGAAGCGGTAACGCGAGGAAAGCGAGGACCACGAGCGGACATTCCATCGCTCGGGAAAAGTGTGTTTCGGCGTCTCGCCGCAGCGGGGTGCCCGTCACGTGGCTCTCCTCTCCCCATCCGTTGTCTGCCGCTCTACCTTTTCAGTTTTGGCGGCTGCTTCTCATGGCGATCTGCCAGGCTTTGTCAGTATAGAGGAGGCTATGGTTTGACGCTACTTGCAAGACGAACGCAAACAGATTGAGAGGCTTTACGCACAACAAAGACTGTCGCGGTTGGGGCACGTGCCGCATTAGTTTTCTTCTCTAAACTTAGAACTGCGCAGGACTCGAACTGACAATGCGCACGCGAGCTAACCACGACCCTACAGTAAATATGGTTCAAGTCCTGGGCAGTTTGATTCCCAGTGGCCAACGCACTCCGAGGCCACGTGCATGCTTAATGTCGCACTCTGAGCGAAATGCTTTGCTTTGCACTCTGGCCTCCGCTCAGCAAAAATCACTCACCTTCCTTTTTTAAGTCGGGTGCCGACGAGATTGGCGATGAACGCGGGCGCTGCCCAATTCGACGTTATTGTACACGTCCGAAGTCCACATTGTCCAAATCGATGTCACAATACAGCGGTGTGAAGTCCACACACACGCAAAGAACAGCTGTTGTAATCAAAAAACGGTGAGATGGAATCGGGAAATCTGGGGAGTGGTGCACAAGTTATATGCAAAGTGTTTCTAAATCTAACCAATTTAAGAAAAAAAGTGATGACCGTTGCATAGATACCACACTTTTCCGGATGTTTACTGGGCCTAGAACACATTATAGACCAGTGTCCGAAATCCTAGCCGCAGCGAAAAAATATAGGAAAAAATAATCTCAAACGCAGACTCTTGTGAAGAAGGGGGCTGCGCATAAAACAATATTTTTGCCTTCTTGTCATAGCTCTCTTGGTAATGGTCTTGTCCTTAGAGCTTCGTGATAATGCGCTTCTGACGATCTTGTACTACGATATGTGTGACGTTTTCTAAAACAACATATTTTTGCAAAAAGCGCAGCCTCCTCTAACCCCCATCCCCCCCCCTCCTCCCCACTGCCATCACCCCTTTACTGCATAGTGTGAGCATAAACAAACCTGGCGGCGGCCATGGAACAGAGCAGACACTGGTCTATACTTCGTTTCATCATATATTCGAGCGCAGTCGAAGGCACGAATACATACTCAAAGCGAAAATTGCAGGGTATCTTTGTAGGATTGGTTCCGCACTGACAGAGCACGCAGGGAAACACGATGAACACAATAACGTTGACGATAACATTCCTTGGAGAAGAGAAACAGGCTGGACAAAGGACAAACACAAATCTCCGCCCACAGCTAGGTGACTGGTGCGTGACCGAAAAATTCGCCTGGTCCTGGTATCGAACCAGGGACCTCTCCTGTCGTCCTTCTTGTCCAACTCGCTTGCACATTCGCATTGATTGCTTATTACAATAACGCTGCACCGTCACTGCTATTTGACTGGTTCAAATGTAAATGTGTCCGGATGCATTGTGAACCGAACTATACGGCGAGCAAGAGTTCTAAAATGCGTCTTTGGCGCATCGGAACGCGAACAAAGGTGCGCCAATCAAAGGGAGACACAGATAACGTATAGACAACGCGCGATTATGATGCAGTGAAGCTCGCGCTATCATTGGTTGAAGTCGGAGGTAAACAAACGCACGAGGGGCGCAAGAAGCAGACAAACTTACACGCCGTATAGGTAGGAGAGAAACCTTTGTGGACGGTAACCCTAATGAATCAAAATCTGATAACTAACTTTTTAAGTATTAGATCAAAGGGTCACCTTGTAACTGCAGTGTTGACGGCAATTACTATTAGATCGTTCAGCTGCTCGTCGATCAGTTCTCGTGTTCTATATTGATTCCGAAGCTCGGTGCGCAAACAGTACCGCGAGTTCTGTTCACGAAAAAGCGCAGAAGAGTGACGCACTGGCTCCGGGCGTCCTCGCCTAAAGTTCCTAGATAAGAGCTTCCTACAAGTAGCGACATTTTGTGAAGCGCCGACTGCGTGACGGTGCAGACAAACTGAACTGAATGACCCCATTTCGTTCCAGCGGAATGCGCTTTGGCATTTGTATTGAATGCCGTTAATTGCGAAAATAAGTATCAAGGGACTTTAGTTCCACCACTGTCTTCACAGCGTGACGTAGAAGGAATCACTAAGGACATACTGTCGAGAAAGACAAGGAGGTGCATGAAACAAACCACTGCGTCACGCTTCTGCGTGCCCTGTGAACCAGTCTTCCGGCAATTTTTTCTGTCAACTTTTGAAGGATGGCAACAAAAACGCTAAACCTGGTGGAAGAATATTTGAGAACACGCTGTATTTTTAAGGAATTTAAATATATTTATCCTCAAATAGTGACTGCCTTTAAAACTACAATTTCAACGTAACTCATTTGTGAAGAAATTTACTGGTAAATAAAGGATTTATTTAATTAGTCTAGTAATCGTGACTGTTGGAAGAAAGACTTGGAGCGTTCCGTGCTTTCTGCGTTCATTATTTATTTTTATTGATTTATTTATTTTAAGATCCTGCAAATTCCTATTGGGATTTTAGCAGGTATTGGGAGAACAAAAAAAGTTACAATATACAATATAGAATATACGAAGTCGGCGAGAAATTCGGCGGCCGGCGTCGAGGTCAAGCGCGGCGCCGGCCAATCACGGCCGCCGAACTCCTCGACGACTTTTTCATCAAGTGTTGAGATTAGCGCCCCAGAATACTGCCCCAGATTAGAGCACCACCCCGCTCAAAGCATCTCACGTTGGTGTCGTTCCGTGAGCTCATTCTTAGAAAAGCCGACAACACTTTCTCAGCGGCATGTGATGACGGGGCGCACAGGTTGGTCAGCCGAACTATGATTGGACAAGGTATATATCTTAAGCAATCTGCGCCTCGCTAGTGCCAAGCTGACAGCAAATAAACAACGTTATAAAATAGATTTACCTTCCCTTTCGCCAACGACGCTTGTGTTCGTGAACTGAAGTTTCAACGCTGCGTCGCGGCGGAGCTCCGCATCACGCTACCTGCATCACGCCAACTACTTGCGCCATCTGATATTTTTTTTTAGAGCGCAGCTCTTAGGCGCCCGTTTCCGGCTTGAGCGGCGTCGGCGTCGGCGTCGCCGTCGGCGTAACCGCGCGGTGCATTATGGGTAAATTTTCCCGAAGGAACCCGAGGTCCTCCCGAAGGACCTCGGGTTCCTTCGGGAGGACCTCGGGAGGGCCTCGGGTTCCTTCGGGAGGACCTCGGGAGGACCTCGGGTTCCTTCGGGAGGACCTCGGGAGGACCTCGGGTTCCTTCGAGAGGACCTCGGAAGGACCTCGCGTTCCTTCGGGAGGACCTCGAGGGGGGGGTCACGTGACGATGACGTCATCAGTGATGATGACGATGACGATGCGGATGCCGATGACGTCATCAGTGATGATGACGATGGCGATGCGGATTCCGATGACGTCATCGGCATCCGCATCGTCATCGTCATCATCACTAATGACGTCACTGATGACGTCATCGTCACGTGACCCCCCCCCGAGGTCACGTATCCCCCCAGGTCACGTGGATCCCCCAGGTCACGTGACCCCCAAGGTCACGTGACCCCCCCCCGAGGTCATCTGACCCCCCCCAGTACCCTTCCCTCCTCCTCCTCAAGAGCTGCGCTCTAATTCGGCATTACAGGGAGCTGTAAACGGCTTTCATTTTTTAATTATAATTTATGTGACGGGCCGTCGTGACTCGGAGACGCACATGGACACTCGATGACTTCGAGTTCCTTGTCTGCTGCAGCTATGAATGACGCAGTCGTTTTCGATTCGAACCACATTCCTGCACTTTTTTTCCTTAACGTTTCGTTGTCCGCGAGGGAAAGCTGATTTGGGCTCTGAATGCCGGACTTAAACTTGGATCTCATAAAGCAAAAAAACGTTACTGGCAAAAAACTAAAAAGAAAGAATACACATTTCTAATTTGTACGCGTAACGTTACACGTAATGCTCGTCCTCTCAGTGTTTTGTAAATTAAATCGCGGAATATATTTTCATTATAATGCAGCATAGAGTCAAGAAGCAATATCAGTGTTTGCTGTAACGCGTTACAAGGGACGGCTTTAACAGTAACGCGTAATTTTTTTCTGTAAAGCAGTTACGTAACCGGTAACATACTTACGTTACTTATTTTAAGTAACGGGTAACGTAGTTGCGTTACCTACTCGTTATATCTTTTTCCCTAAACCTGAAAATAGTACACTTAAATGTCGTTCGTGTTTCTATACTTCATTTCGGCCTAAGTCCAGACGGAACCGACGCTACGAGCTGATGGAACCAATCAGACAGTGTCGAAAATGCACCATCAGGGTGTTTGCGGTGTAGCTGTTCTATCATCGCCGAATTAATCATAAATAAACAAGGCCCTTTGAATTGTGCTTTTACTTTGCTTGATTGGTCCCGTTAGCCCGTAACGTCGGCTGCGTTTGGATTTAAGCTGAAACAGAGTATAGGCGCAAGTCATTAATTATTGCACTAATTCCACATACCTAAATTTGCCTGTCTTTTCCCTTCTTAAAAAGTCCCACTTATGAAAACCCCAACGCCTGCGCTCTTTGTCCCGTGTCGAAAAACGATGTCGCCAAAAAAACTCTGTTACTGTCATTTTATAAAATAAAAGTAACGCAAAAGTAAAGAGCGTTACTTTTTATCGGTAACGGTAATGGTAACGGTAACGCGTTCCTTTTGTTTTGAGGTAACGTATACCGCTAACGAGTTCCTTTTATTTGAAAGTAAAGAGTAACATATTTCGTTACTCTTTTTCGGTAACGCCTCCAACACTGAGCAGTACCACCTGTACTAAATAATTTCTTAAGAAAAAAAAAACAAAAAAAAACATCACCTTGGATTGTTTTGGGGTAAGCTTAGGGGTTCTGTTGAGACAGTACTTTTTGAACCGAAACAAAACCATGGCCAGCTTACTCTGCGCGGCAACAGACCAAAAAGTTAAATAAATTTCGCCGGAACAAGTAGCTTGTTTAGAGAGATACGTTAGAATCATTTGAATCGGGAGACTAGTCGTTGCTAAGGTTTCTAAGTCGCGACAACTTGCCGATAATGATCATTTTCTTTGAGTGAAGAGTATACCAAACCGACCAAGCCAACACGCCCAAAGAGTAAAAAGAAGATAGCAGACATAGGACGAAAGCGGACGAACGTCACCGACATGCATTCCGGCGGAGATTTCGAGCCGAAAGCAGCGTTGCATCATGGTCTCGTCCAAGCATCCCAAGCATTCTGAACGAGTAATGGAAGCAGAACGAATGTAACTGGATTAGGATCATTGCAGCTATGCATGCGGCGGCGTGAACTTTGTGACGACACCATGGGTCGTCATAGCGATGGATTCTGTGCCGATTCCGATAGCCGCGATGCGGATCTTGTTCGCTGCTTGGTTTCGTACACGAAGCTGTGTCGTAGCTCGGCATCCGCTTTCTAGAGCCGCGACGTTTCGTAAATCTTTGCGGAAAGGACGACCAGCCTTGCCACGTGTCGGAAAACAAAACGGAACGCAATAAATTCAGCCCGGTGCGGACCTCAACGACGGCACGCAGCTTAAATATGTTAATTTCATTAATAATATGGTACCGGCCTCATTAATATTTTTTTACAGTACTCCCTATGGAAGGAAAAAGGAAAGAAAAACAAGAACATATTAATTCCCAATGTCCATGTCCCATATACAATAAGAAATATCCATATGAAGATAAAACTGAAAATTAAGAAGTTTGTATCAGCAGTCTTCAGAATGCATAGGTGTTTCGAGACAATCTTCCGTAAAGTTGACATCCAAATAACATTAAAATATTCTCGGTAGTGTATGCTCCACATATATTTAATTTAAATAGCGCCAATTCAAACATTTATCAATAACTGGCGGAAGAAAACAATGCCGGTTATGTGCCATCTGCACTGCTGATAATGTGGTCGCTATACCCATGGCCGAACGTCGCAGTGACCTGTGCGCTCTTCACTGATAAATGTGCATATAATATATCATATGGATTGTTCTTACGGCATTAGGGGATATGGGTTGCATGGGTGCATATGGTATCCTCTTTTTAATAGGGCTATGACGCCCAATTTGACAACTAGTCGAAGTGGTGTATTCCCTCTTGGTAGTAATCATACGTTCGCATGTATAAGTATTTATCGTCGTTGACAATGTCACATAACGCGTGACGAGACCCGAGACTCGAGCATCTCATTAGCGCTCCGCAGCCAATGCGATTGCAGGTTTACCAGAGAGAAACACAGAAGAACCAATCACGAAGCAGGAAGCGCGCACGTGATGAGCCACGCCCTTAATTTGTTTGCCTGTCAGTGATGAAATAGTGCCTGTCTTTTAACGGAACCCCCACAATTACAAAAGTTTCTCCGTCCGTCCGTGCATTTCTCGCTAAAAGTAGCGGGGAAAGTGAAATCTCGCGTGGCCTAAACACTAATTCAGTTTCCCCGCTACATTTAGCTGGAAAATGGTAATCAAATGGTCTATTCGGCACTTCATTTTTCCCACTAAATTAGGCTTGGATATCGACGTCCCGAATCTGACGCCCCGAGACCTAGCACCGATTCAGCTTTTCCGCTAACTTTAGCGGTAAAATCGACGTAACGTGACCTGCCGTCAGGCGACCTATACGCCAGATTAGTCCCCCACTAAATTCAGCGGAACAACTGATGTCACGTGGCTTCTGTACCAGGAGAGCTTCTCTGCTAGATTTAGCATTTAAATAATAAATAAAAAGGTTCTTCACTACCCGAAATGAGTGTTCAATGCCTTATTAACAAATTTAAACGATCGCTTCTTAATTAAATATTTAATTTGATGGAATATAGCACTTTGGAGGTAAAGGTCTCTGTCAATGTTTCGCCCTCTCTCAGGAGAAGTCTGTTATGTAGTTCTACTTTTCGAGGTAATATTATGAATGGTACTCTAACTTTCGGCGGCAGCCTAGACGTCTACCTAGAAGCATTTAATGCTAAAATAATACTTACCTGCATGAGATAATTGCTTTGTTTGTACAAACATAAAGGCAAGGGAAACGTCTCTGGTAAACAATTGATCGAATCCTGCAACTAAACCCCTTAGCTTTGTGTTATTGCTTTTAATAAAGTGCCCGTGTATAATAACATGGACGAGGGTGGAAGGGGTAGGGCTTTAATCCGTGTGCACACTTATAAGCCTTCGGGAACGTAACGGTGTTTTTGACGTTATTGTTCAATTTATTTTGGGTTCAAATTAACGAGGATCAGTTTACTCAAATTCACTGCCGCCCGAAGTAATCTTAATCGTATTAGACTTTTTTTTTCAATAGCGCATTTAATGGTCTGAAATGTTTTATTATATATTTCTGGGAATATTGATTTCTATTGTGGCCTTCGACGCTACAGGTGTATTTGGTGCTGAACTAAAGAAACTTGATAACAGCCGTTTTCGGACCATCTGCTGATAACCCCAACGGCTTTGCATCCGCCTTTAATCCAGGATTAAAAGGAAACTGAAGCGCTTCTGTATTTGAGGAAAAACACCTATACCGTCTTCATTTGGCTTCCAGGAATACAAATATCGAGATTATTTTTCAACTTGGTGCACGGAGGCTGTAGGAAATAATTTTCAAAGTACCACTGAAGCCCCTCCTTCCCGAAGAATTACGTCATAAAAGGAGTTTTCGGAACCTCCGCCTTCGCGCATCTTCAGCTCCTATCAACGCGAATTGCAAACGAACTCTTGCAATTTTCAAAAAGGTAAAAAAAAGAAGTCACGACTGGTGTTAGTGTGGGGGAAATACCTGGCACACGAGCGACACACGCATGGAGCCCCGAAAGTCCGAGGATGACGTCATGACTGGTCGGAGGTTTTTCGTGTTTTCTCGCGTTTAGTTACTTCATAGGGGACAACGAACGTGATATTCAGATTCAAGGGGATAACAATACGCCAAAACTCACCTCTAACTCGTTTTTCTTTTTTTTTAAGAAATGTTCTAGCTTTTTTGAAAACAAACAAACAAACAACAGCAAAAAAGGAAAGGAGGGACCAGGTATTATCAAGCATGTCAGTGAATACCATGTGATCGAGTTCATTACACCTACCAGCTGCATTTTACCGAGGCGGTCGTGTTTTCGATCGGCCCCAGCTGGAAAATACGGCTCACGCAGGCTTCCAGGAAAGTAACTTTCCGCGCGTGCTCGCTAAAATAAAAAAATAAAGAAAATGAGACTGATACAAGGACATGCTTGAACGGAACCGATAGCACAGGTTATATACTGAAATATAATGCGTCAGCACGGAAGGGTTATCATTTCAGAGATACCGCAATATAATGGCGTTGCCGTGTTAGAGTGAGTGACTAGCATTCTGCACTACCACAGTCAAACGAATATAGCATACCTCCTTACCATTTGCACGTTGTTGTTGTTCTTGTTCAGGGTGGTGAATATTAACCATGTTGAATTAACCTGAGACTGGGGTAGAGAGGAAACATCAAAACGTAGAAGAAACAAAAAATAGACAGGAAAAGTCGTCGTGTCTATTTTCTGTCTCTTCTCCGTTTTGGTGTTTCCTCTCTACCCCAGTCTCAGGTCAATTCAACATGGTTGTTCTTGTTGCTTTTATATAACAAAGTAACGGTTTGTTTCTTTCATTTCGAAGAGGTACAAGTAAAAAGTGAAGAATTTACTTTTCTTTTAACTGAGAAATAACACCAACGCTTCCTTGATTCCGATTGCTCGCGTCGGTGTCTCAGAATTCAAGGCAAAAGTATCGGACTACCAGTTTTGGCGGTAACGCGTTAAAAGTAACGGCGTTACTTTTTCTTGTAACGTTATAGCGTACTCGTTACACTCTCGAAACAGAAGGCAGTTTTAGAATAGCGCACGTTAGAGCTTTGCGTACTCAATGAATAGCGTCGTCGCCACTGCGCATGCGCCGAACGTTAACTGCGGTTTGCGCTTTGCGCGCGCTATTTTAGCGTACGCTAGTTTTCGTAAATGGCGTGCGGACTCAAAGAGTCTTCGCGCTCCTCCAAAAACGATTTTTGATGAGAAGTTGGCTAAAACGAAGACGAGTACAGTTAAAAAGTGGCGGGTCCGAGGAGCGCGACTGCGGTCGCCTTGGCGGCGCCGTGAGTGGGGACGTCGGCGGCATCCTCGCGACTTTGACTTTCAACACGGTCCGACATTGCGCTCCTACGGGAGGTGCACGTCAGTAGCGTTTTGGAAGACACAGCAAGGTGGACAACGATCGCCGGCATGCTTGCTGCTTGCTACACGCGAACGTTTCTCGGCGAAGGTGAGACCTCTCTTGCCGAGGCGACGCAAGCGGGTACACGGCCGGTTGACAGCTCCTGACGCATTCTGATATTTAAACAAATCTCAAATGTTAATTTGAACTAAAAATGCTTGTTTTTCTTCTCAAGTCACAGCATTTCGTGCGTGAAATAAAAATTGTTACCACCTCTTGGTGACGTTGCAAGCGCGAGATGCTTGGGCTTTTGCATCGCGGCGGAGAAACGCTCTTTTAAAACAGTCTTGTCATAGCGTGCGCTAACACAAGCGCTCAATTTAGCGCGAGCGTCCGCTAAAATTGCGTACGGTATTCTAAAACTCCCAAGACCTAAAAACTGAACACTTAAACTTTTTTTGTGTGTGTGCGTTTCTATACTTTGTTTTATAACATAATATAATCGTTTATTTTCACTCCAAAGGAGTGTGGAGAGCAGGAAAAAAGCTGCAGTTGCAGCTTGACTGGCCCCTGCCCCCACCAGGGGCCCTGCAATCATAATTAAGCGTCTACCTCTTTTGCGGTTTCCACGTCTCTTGGGGTTCGGGCAAGCCAGCGGGCACGGAGAGAGCAACTAAATATCAGTGCGTCATATTTTAACCGGACGACGCGGAAACCTCCTCCACCGACGGGGGCGACCCGCGGTACCGAAAGTGCGCGATATGTGACGTCTTTGGTCCTGGGCTTACTACTGGTCAGAGCCGCTAAAAGCTTCTTTTTAGTAGAAATACAAAATATAAGTGGCGCGAACCGTTTCAATTATTTAAATAAGTAGTTTTTGTTCAGTATTATAGATCAGAAAAGAAACAAATGCAGTTTATAAAGTACGGAAACAAGAAATGACTAGTCGACCTGCCCGCCACCAAGCGGTGGAAAAGGCGGCGCATACTAGAAAGGGATAGTGGGATCAGGCGCCGACACGGAAAGGTCCCGGATGTACGCGGCAGCGCTGCAGTCGTATGGACAGGAGGATCCGACCGGCTCGGAGCGCTTTGAAGGCCTTCGGCGAGTAGCTTTGTCTTGCGGTTTGGCCGTTTCGCGGTATGGCAGCGCGAAGTGGCTCCAGTTCTGAACTGATCTTTACCCCGCGTTTGCTGTCGTTTGTGGCCAATGAAGTGTCATGCCGAATTAGTGTTTAATCGCGCAGCAAATGCAATGAGAGCCGCTCTGGCTGCCCGCTGCAAACAGCCTATACAGAACATGCTTTAGTGGCGCCCTCTCGCGCCGCCGACACGGAGTGCGGCAGCCGTGAGCGCTCGCTGAGCTCACTACCCCTCGTCTAGTTCACGGCCACTCAAGCCACGACAAACGACGTCATGAGAGAGGTTATATTTTGTTTGGTTTTGTAATTTTAATTTGCCTATAACTTTTAAAATAAAGCGATATTGGAGTAAAGAAAAGTTTCATTAAGTTACTACGTTCAGTGCGCTCAGGCTCGGTGCAAATTAAAAACCAGCAAAAAAGTCCCTGCAGGGCCCTTTTAAGTCCAGCCGCAGCCGACGTTACGAACTGATGGAACCAATCAGGGAGCGTAAAAACCTCACCACCATGAGCGCTCGTCATTTTTCTGTGCGTGTTCTATAGTCACTGAACCAATCATAAACAGGAAGGTCCAGTGTTTTACGATTTTGACTTTGCTTGATAAGTCCCATTAGCTCGTAACGTCGGCTGCGTGTGAAATTAGGCGGAAACGAAGTATAACCGTCAAGTCATTAATTATTCCACTCATTCCACATACGCTCAAAATTTCGCCAGTCTTTTCCCCACGCAAAAAGTCCCACTTTTGGAGAAACCCCACCACCCAAACGGCCCTTTTGTTCTTCTGTCAAAAAACGCTGTCATAAAAAAAAGAAAAAAAGCGAAGAACGCTGTTGCCGTTATTTTATAAATAAAAAGAAACGCAAAAGTGACTTGCATTACTTTTTATCGGTAACGGTAACGGAAACCAGTTCCTTTTTTTAGGTAACGTTGATCGGTAACACGTTCTTTTATTTTGCAGGTAACGAGTAACGTATTTCGTTACTTATTTTCGGTAACGCCTACAACACTGCTGACTTCGGATCGCTATCGAGGCTCCCGAAATCTTGAAGGCGCCTCCTCCGTTTTAAACGCCGAATAGCCGATATTCGTAAATAACTTCTAAAAGGCATCCTAAAAGCACCAACTTGTTCGTCAGCGATGGCAGATTTCAATATATCGATTTTGAAAGTCCATAAATGAATATTTTCTGTGGCTTAAGGATGCGTTATTGATGCGGGATGAAGAGGAGAACAAATCGGTCATTAACGAACACGACGGGAATGCCTCATACCTTATCTGCTCACCTGTCATTATGGAATCAAGAACATATGCAACACCCTCTTTTTCTTTTTTTTTTGTTTTGTTTTAGCGAATAAAATTGAGTAACGTTTACAAGGAAAATATTTGTGTGAGCACCACAGGGAGTATCAGAAGTAGGTCCTGTACTAACACTTTCGTATTAGCGTTTTCCACGTAAGTATTCTCTTTAGCTGAATGGAGGCAAGGCAGCGACGTCTTGTGTGAGGGTTACTGTTGCTTCACTGACGAAGTCATGTGGAAATGCTAGGTCGTAATCACCCCCCCCCCCGGTCATTGTAAAGGGATAAGTAATGCGTTACTCTTGACTCATGACATTTGTTGAGTAGGTAATGTTAATGGTAATACACGTGCAAGGCGTATAAAAGGCAAAAATTTAGACCTTTTTTTTTACGTTTAGGCAATTTTAACGCAAGGCTCCGAATGTACTTTGCATGAGCCTGACGTTCAAATGATCGCTGTTTAAAGAAAGTTCGCAAGTATAAATACTCGGAACTGCGGAAGAAGGTACAACTTCTCATTCAAGGTTGCCGCAATAACTGCGCAATAAGTTGCGCCCTGAACAAAACTACTCTAAAATAGCCCAAAATGTTTATTCATTTTCTCACCTGGCAATACATGGCTTGCATCGACGTCACATCAGCCGCCATTGCTCCGTACCGTTCTCCTGTGCCCGTAAATTCTACAGCCTACATCTGACACCATTGAATCTGTTTTTCTGGTCAAGGCTTGCCGAGAAGAACAGATTCGATGGTGCCAAACGTATGCCGCAGAAGGCTCCGTACAGGAACCTGGTACGGAGCAATGGCGGCTGGTACGGTGCCATATGACGTCACGTGCAAGGCATGTGTAGAGGGCTGCATAAAACTAAAGAGGACCACAAAAGAACGAAGCCTGGAGGCAGCTGACAGCCTCGCCGTGAGGCCATTCCACGAGCTTGCTTCAGAAAGCTGTCCAAGCACGTGTACGCAATTCCCTTTTTCGCGTCCACGTTTCCTCGGCCAACCGAAGCGTTCCGAGAACTTTGTCCATACGTCAGGCACCTGACAACTGTGCGCGACCGTCGCCCTCCGGCATTCGAAGACATCTTCCAGCTTAGAGTTTACCTTGTGCGTGCCGCTGAGTCACCCGCTCACACACTGGCCCACACAGACACACACGCCAAACAAACGTAAGGAGTCGGAGCGAGGGGTGAGGAAACGCGTGATTTGTGCTTGCGGAGAAGAAGGCAGTGTCTTCTCCTTCGGCAAATATTTGAGGACACTGCGGTATTCCAAGCGGCTCCCTCTGCGCACATCTCCAGAACGGTCTTGCCGTCAGTCGGCGAGTCAAGGGGATCAGTGTCTTCACCGCACACATGCCCAAACACTCATTTCTGATTAATGAAGGTGAGAAGGAGTACCAAGTCTTCAGCGCGCGACAAAACAAAAAAAAAAAGCCGAGAAATCACGTTCGTTTTGTTTGCCAACGACGCGCGCAGCTATCAAAACGCAACGAACCTTCTGCGCGACGACAGCTCTTCAGCACGAAGTTTGGAATGGAAAAATGGCGCGAAAGAAATATTCTCCGTTGTCCAATTCGTTTTACCCACTGTTATGCGCATTTTGTTTGTGGATGTATCGTTTGTTTTTCCTGATGCTTCCTTCTGCCAGCCTTTATATATTTATATTATATTGTGTTTTCAGGTTGCCGGAGAAGTGAGATGATTATACGATGCCTTCACAATATCAGACGCTGACTTCAAAAGTCCGGCTCCCGAATAATTATACAACCAACACAGTACTGGAAAAAAAGTAGTGCTGAAACTAACTATTAAAAAAAAAGATAATGTCTTGATGAACTGCAACCCTGAGACGAGGTAGAAGGAGGACGATGAACTATATCCCTACTCTCAGGGTTATAGTTAAGGCTCTGCGTATTCGGATAAATCCGATAAAATGCGAAAAACACTCGCCAGTAAAAATATTTCGAATTCGGATTTCTCCGAAAAACATCGAATTCAACACTGTTGCAAAACAAAAAGAAGAAAAAGAAAAAAAAATCTTTTTTCGGGATTTAAACACTTTCTTTGTCCACTTTTTTATTGTTTACAAGTTCATTAATTCCACTTTGCCTTTTCCAAAGGCCGAACACTGGCCGAACCAAGGTTGAATACGTAGCCAGTTTAAGCGGGGCCTTCCTTACGAATACTTTTTTTTCTAAGACCTTTATTCACCCTTCTGTGACCTTTTTTTTTTGTTGCATACCAAAACCTTACACACGTTACCCTGTCATCCTTGTTGACGACAGAAATTTGAGATTAAGTCAGTTGCATTAATTTGGCGATATGGGCCAGTTTGTTCATGATCGTGGACAAGCGCCCAAAAATTGACAGGGACAAGAAGGTGACGTAAACACAGGCGCACTCGCAACTAACATTTATTGAAAAACCAATCCCTTATATAGCCGTGAAAAAACGTCAGTCATGAGTACAACCGGTGTAGCCCTCTGTCAAGGAATTTACATTATTTTGCCGATAAGGCTATGGATGTGTCACTTGTACACCTCGTGCCTTTGGCTTTAATCTCAAGCGTTTTGTGTACCTCTCAAGATACTTTATCTGGTTTATTTTTTGGCTAGATATCCAGATAAAGTATCAAGAAGGCTACATTGGAAATTATGCCTATATATTTCAAGTTAAGACTACACCCTTTTTGACATAAAAAAAATGCAAGTCACAATATTTATACGCGGCTCGAAGTAGTTCTTACGAGATTTGGTTGTCGAAGAAAGAAGCGATGCTTTTTTTGCGTTTGAAACGTGTAAATGGTGATAAGATACATATATATAATCTAAAATACACAGGCATATATCTTAATTATCCCCATGAAGGGTGAAATTAGTAGTGCTCCGCGAGGAGCCGGACTTGTCTTACTACGATTCTTGAGGTGAAAACGGGTATAGATTTCAGTTTCATCGCTTATGTTCATAATATTTGCTGACCAATGAAAGTATACACGAACTCATCTCTGTGACGTCACGGCGCGGTGGTGGCGCGTTGGTCGCACTTCCGGTCTGGGGCTGTGGGCGGAAGTCCCCATGCCAGACGTGTATTCCTGCGTTGTTTTGAAACGAACCAGACAAAAACCTGCCTTCTCGTCAAAACGCCGCGACTGGGGCCGTACCAAAAGTGTCGAGAAAGGTTTGAAGGTCAGTTTTCACGTGCTCGGTTCGTCCGAGAATCTGGATATGTGCCGTGAAAAGGGAAAAGCAGACGCCGTCGGACAACGATTGCTTGGGCGGGAAGCACTTTGGGTTGAATTCACGGATACTTGTGGTCATCAGATTTATTTGTTTTGTTCCAACATGAACGCCAGAAAATCGTCAAGTTGTGCGGACCACCTGCGGACTACGTTCAGTGCGTCTTCAAGTTCAAACGGCCGCCCGATTGTTCGAACTGTCGGCTGCTCTTTCAAACATTTCTTCTTGTCGTCTGCTCTCTTAGACGACGCCGGTCCGTAGACCAAATGTTGGCCCGGTACTTGCGATAAGAAGTAAGTGCAGGCCTCAGAAGACTTAAATTTGAAGGTTGGTAAGCAGGCTCGATGTAAACAGTAGATACAAGGAGATGTCGATGATTGTTACCAGTTACCATCACCGACTTGTTATGCCTAATTCAGTTGGTCCGATTCTGTTTGCGATTTTCAGTATCGACGTCGACCATCTCAGCTACGGTTCACGCTTTTGCAGCCCGAGCGGTGTCGCGACTGAAAATTTCTAGCGAAATCTCATCATGCGAATCAGGCTTTAGCGTACATTCTGCGGCCTCCACGCGGAATGAATCGCCACATGTCACATTATTCACGCGAAGTTTTGCACTGTAACAAGCCTCGGTAATTTCGCTGACGCCACTCAAGATAGTCAGACATCGCCAGGAAGACGTAGAACCAACAATTCGAACGCGAAATAGGGCAGGGGACTCACACTGACGCCGACAACATCGCATTTCAATGGTGTGTTTATGGGCGACGGCGAGCTTCTTGCCCACACCCCCATGGCGCATGCGCGGCGCCGGAGGCGTCCGCTAGGGGCGCTCCGGGCGCTCCGGTTTGTTTGTAAACATGAGTTGGTGTATAAGCCCGTATGTGATTTTGTGCATTACAAATTGTAACAAGCCTTCGTTTTTGCCAGAAATGTTCTAAATATTGACTGAAAAAAATTGTATCTGCAATTACACTGTCCTTTATTGCTGCTCTCAAACATGATCATAGTTAAAGTTGAACACTTTTAAATGCTGAACACTCCTAAGAACACAGAATTTCGAGTGTCATACACCAACGCTCCAAAAAAGCTAAAAAAAATTAAAAAAATCATATTTTTTATTTAAAAAAAACATAGACTTCGAAAACGCAGAATCCTACTTCTACTTCATCATGTATAAGCATCACTAGCTCGTTTGCGCCCTAACATTCTGTTTATCTTCTCCTCACTGCTAGAGTATCTGAGCCACACCAAGTTTGTCCGCTTAGAAAGAGAAATTTGTTTGCTTCCCCCAAATGCTTTCTAACAGTAACGAAGACTACGTTCACAATGAAACCATAGTGCGTTGTATTTCGAATCAGGTACATATTCCTGTCTACCTAGTTCGGGAGCAAAGACGCGTTTTCTCTAAAGGCCCGTTCACACTCTTGCAACCGAGTACGACCGAGAGAGACAGAACCGGTTTTTAAGCCTCTTGCGACGACTTAAAACCGGGTGCGCTGCTGCGGAGCTGGTCCTAAGAAGTCGTAAAAGGATTAAAAACCGGTCTGGTCTCTTTCGGTCGTACTCGGTTGCAACAGTGTCAACGAGCATCAAGCACCTTACATTTCGCACGCAGCTCGTCAAGAAGGGTAAAGGCCCGTTCACACTCTTGCGACCGAGTACGACCGAGAGAGACCAGATTGGCTTTAAAGCCTCTTGCGATCTCTTAGGATCGGATGCGCTACAGCGGAGCTGGTCCTAAGAAGTCACAAGAGGGTTAAAAACCGGTCTGGTCTCTCTCGGTCGTCACTGGGTCGTACTCGGTCGCAAGAGTGTGAACGGGCCTTTAACCTGCTCTTTACGACATCTTGCTTTTTTATTTAATATTTGCAGCCGCTGTTTAGATTTCTGCTCTCCCCAACTGTCTGTCGAAAGACGGATTTGTGACGGTGTAACCATTCGTTTTGTATTCTACAGAAAAGCAGCGCAGCTGAGCACGATACCTGCTCTTCGCATTTTTATTACTTGTTTCTGCACAAGCGTATTTTTCTTATGCCTGCCATAATTTGGTCTTTCTTGGGTCTTATGCAACCAGGCAACACATCTAGCCATTAATACGAGATTCTATAAGAAAGCTGGAAATCGGTTTTGGCGACATGAAACAACACTCGTTGTGACCAGATATAAAATACTGCGCATATTATTAACAAGCTATGATTACATTGTGAAGCCTTCTCGAAGCTTGTAGTAGGACAGCGGTTCTGTATAAGATGAAGAATGCAGCCGACAGAATATTAAATGCTGTTGCATTGTTATCATTTCTCGTATTTAGAAAGAAGGGCTAGAAAGAACACAAAGAAGGAAAAAGCGCTTCTTCCTGCATCAAGTCAAACCACTTGCAATACAGAAACAATTGAGCGAATTGTGCATCCTTCGACGCCCGTAGACTCTAGGAACGCCTCGGCTGACACAAAGCTAAAAACTAACAGAGAAGCGGGTTGCCAAAAACTGCGATTCTTCTAACGCGTAATCGGTTAACTTAACTTACTCTCAGCTTTCAAGCTAGAACCTGCGTGGCAAACACACCCAAACAAAACAAGCACAGGAGCAAATTTATGCCCAGAGAGAGACAAAGTGACACCAGGATGCTGACACCCGGATATTTGTACCATATGTGAATGTTGTAAGTTGAGACCAAGCCCTTCCCGACATTGAGAATATGTTGCACGTTGAATGAGTGTCGCTAACGGAGACTCTCTACGCAGAACGACATTCACGAGTGGGTCCGCGACCACCGCGTGCACCACAAGTACTCGGAGACGGACGCGGACCCGCACAACGTGAACCGTGGCTTCTTCTTCGCCCACGTGGGCTGGCTGTTCCTTAGGAAGCACCCGCTAGTCACCAAAAAGGGCAAGGCCATAGATTGCAGCGACGTCCTGGCAGGACCCCGTGGTCAGGTTTCAGATGAGGTACGTCTGAACGTAATTACAGAGAACCACGGGACTGAGGCAAGAGAGGACAGCACAAGCACGAAATCTCAAAGACTTCGTATTTATGCTGTCTCTTTCTCTCGCAGCAGTCTCGAGGTTCTGTGTAATTATGGTCGATTTACATATCAGCTTGTTCCGTTCTTGCTTTTTGTTCATTAAAGTACGTCGTGTTTATTAACTTTTTGCATATTGAGTTTTTATTTATCGGAATCCTGTAGCCCGAGTTTCCGTTTTACCCCTATTGTGATTTTGTTTTTTGGCGTTCGAAGTTTAACGTGTGAATATACTTTTCTATTTGGAGAAGCAAAAATATCGTTTCCTCACGCAACATTTTTTGTGAGTTCTGATTTTTTTTTACTTTTAAATATGTTTTTGCCGTCAGCACATCTTAAAAGGAAATATACAAGTGTTGGGTCAAAAAGCTCTGAAAAGAGAGGACACGTAAAACTCGCTCAGCGTACAAAATGAAGAAGAAAAATCTTCACTTGACAAAATATTTAAATAAGCAGTCCCGCAAACTTTTCACAAACTCAGACCACCGCGCCGCCGTAAATTGCACATGTCGACAGTATAAGCAATGCTCTGAAGATGAATGTCATCATCAAAAGTTGTCTCGTTGAAACAAGTTTAAAGTGTGTCATAGTGGGCATCTACGGTGGAAAAGAGACGAAAAATACACTTACAGACAGAAAGACAACAGGACAGAGCGCACTCTCAACCAAAGTTTATTTGAAAAGTACGCACATATATAACCGACAGGCGGGTACAAATGGTGTACCTTTCAAACAAACTTTAGTTGAGAGTGCGCCCTGTCCTGTTGTCTTTCTGTCTGTCCGTGTATTTTTCGGCGCTTTTCCACCGTAGATATGTACCAACTGGCCCATATAAGTACCTTGTTATAGTGAGTAACTTCGAGACCCATCCAGAGAATTATTATATTTTTTTTACATAACCTTTTGTCTCGGTTACGCTCAACTTCGGCTTGTAGCAATATTATGGTAGAAACACCTTGAGCGACATTTTGGTTTCAGGACAGGTAGTGGGAATTGCGTTGGGGTACAGGATTCGGTTTTCTGGCTGTCACAAAGATCTGGCGCCACTTTTCGCTGCCGTCGAGCAAGATATGTTTCATGAGGTCGACAGCTAATTCAGGGTATCTAAACCCGGCCACGCCTTAGTGATTACGCAAACTCATTTGTTTAGTTTACGTGCCAAGCCGACGAAGGGCATTTATACTCTCCCCAGGCACCAAGCGAAGGACAGAACATTCGTTCTGGAATAGATAAATAATTAGTTTAACGCAAAATTGTATCTTAACCAAACTTCAACAAGTGCAAAAGAAGAAGAAGAAAGCAAGGGTTTTGGGGGTCTGTTGTAGAAGCTTTCGCTCGACCCATTTGTCGCTTAATTACGCAATCCGGACGTGTACCCCGGCTACCGTCCCTACCCTTCGACAATCTGGCCTAGAGTCGTTAACAGATTAAAAAGAGGCGGGGCATGGTTTATTATCCTTATGTTTGGTGATGGGAACCTCTACGTTCTTATTGGCTAATGCCGTGACCTCATTGGCTGAGGGGCGATAATGAGATGCTTGGGAGTCGCCACGCCCTTCGTCTCTAGAGCTGTCAGTGACTGTAATTTACCGATAGCGTTTTCGTCCTAGGTACTACATGCTCCTGGTGACGCTGTTCTCCTTCTACTTGCCGACGGTGATACCTCACTACCTCTGGGGAGAGTCGTACTGGAACGCCTTCTTCACTGTCACCATGCTCAGACTGGTGCTCTCGCTCAACTTCACCTGGTCGGTGAACAGCTTCGCACACCTCTGGGGCACCAAGCCCTTCGACAAGGACATCTCGCCCGTCGAGACGCCCTGGGTGTCCTTCTTCGCCGTCGGCGAAGGATTTCACAACTACCACCACACTTTTCCCATGGACTACTCGACGAGCGAGCTGGGATGGAAGTTCAACATGAGTACCATGTTCATCGACATCATGGCCGCGTGTGGACAGGCGTACGACCTCAAGTCTACCCCTAAGGAAATCATCGAGAGCAGGAAGCTGAGGACGGGAGACGGGAGTCGACTGCCCGACAAGGAATATGTGAAGGTGGTCTCCAAGCAACAGGGTTGAAATCGCCTTTGGGTTAGTAGTCTTCGGTTGTGCAAGGAAGGGACACAGTGGACGTGGAAAGCATCGAGGAGTGATGGCTGCCGCTTTTAGCTTTCTGCGAGCTAAGGAGAGGATTAGTGCTCTTTGTGGCCTTCGTTTTTTCTTTTTTGCGTGTGTGTGTGTGTCGGCATATGGAAGTTGACTTTGGACCATGGACTTCGTGGTGTGTAAATTTTGAGGAGCTTTGAAGATTGTGTAAAAGTCGATGATCGAACTTGATTGTTATTCCTGCATGAACGTGTTGACGCTGAACTGCTACCGAGGTTCAGTAATATATAAACCAGAACTGGTCTATTTGCGATATTATACTGAGACCGCGGTGCTTTCAAAATATGTTGTGCGTCGACTTACATATTGCAGTCCTTCAGTCTCTGTTGTTTTGGAATAAAAGTCATTAATATGAACAAACGGTACCATATTGGATTTTTGTACATTTATATTTTTGTTAATGTCGTTTTGAGTCTCTGACTTTTCGTATGTACGAGATCATTCAACATGCAAACCTGCAAGTAACTCTTGACGTTACCGTAAAACTGTGTTGATTACTAAGGGCCACTTGCCGTTTCACAAAATCTTTCCTTTGCTTAATTTTTCTAACACGGGAAAAAGCGAAAGTTAGCGTTACGACATTGCCTTTAACAAGCAGACAATACGATTATTATTATTATTATTATTATTATTATTATTATTATTATTATTATTATTATTATTATTATTATTATTATTATTACACTGTTCGCGTCAAGACCATATTTAGTCTGACAAACATAGTGCAACCCCTGCTCAAAGATATGCTACTTTACTTCTGAGAACACGTTAAAAGTTGTACCGTTGACATTGTTTGCTCGCCGTGTATGACAAAGTCATCAGAAGATCCTTCACAAATTGTGGTTCTCTAATACTTGAAAGATTACGCCAATGCTCCTCGGAATTTAATTTTTTTAGTTGTCTCTAATTGATGCTCGTAACAAAGAAACTGAAACAAATATGCGGTTGCAGGTGAGAACTTCACTGCTCTAGAACTCGGAGGTTAAGAACTATGATACTTCTGTTTCGAACGCCCTATGCCAAACGCGACAGCAAAAGCGAAAACAAACAAAAAAATGTTTAAGAACTATAAATGACGCACGTACTTTGCGTACGCCTCAATGCAAAAGACACGCTTGCAAGCATTCGTAGTTTTGTATACGTAGAGGAGCTGCGGAGCTCGTCAAACGAAATCACAATTTGCGGAGCTTCCTTCCCGTCAAGAGACGAGACGTAGCGTGCCGATCCTCGCTTAGATCTCCGCAACCCAACACACAATACAATTAGAATACAAAGAAGCATGCATGACGCACGTCCACTGTCGTGGATGCAAACGAATGCAAAAAGGCGCGAGCTGAAGCGTGCATTCTGTTGACTCAAGGTTAGGTTATAGGTATCGAAAGGATGTCAACATGCGACGTGCACAGAAAGGCAACGAAAAAAGCGGTTTCCTTGACCGACTGTCGGTTCCATGTGGGTCCCGCGAAAACGAAAACGATAACTTGGCTCGGCTGGCTGTCACTGTGGACAAGCCAAATTTTGTCTTATTTCCCAAAAAAAAAAAAAAAACGAATGGTTTTTGTAGTCATTTACAACTTATGGAAGGCAGGGAATTATCATCGCTTCGAAATTCCAGAACCAATCAGGTTCACGCATTAGCCGATATGAACACCAAAAAATGATTCACAAAATAAGGAGCTTGAACATGGTTAGTCACGATCTGCATTCCTTATACACTCGGAAAAAACGCCTGTAAGTTCACTTCCCCGCAAAACACGGGGACAGCCATGACACGACTAACACTATAGAAGGATGCCAACAAATGACGAAACTGAGAATGTGATAAGATCAACCGCAACAACGAAAAACTTCGTCGTGCGCTCAACACATAATTAACCTTTTCCAATCGCAAGTGCCTCGTACGCTGCGCCATCGCTTCATGTAATTTCCCCCTACTCGGAGGGTCAGAATCCGCCGTCGTCAGCTAATTATCGAATCTAAAAACGTGCAAACAAATTACAATTTCTCCATTCCTCCTCATTTCAGCCTATATTTTCTTCGTAGACTCTCCGCGGGAAACATCATTTCGTACGTATAGAACAGTGTCCGAAATCCTAGCCCCCAGAATTAAATATTGGAAATAATAATTTCAAACGCAGGCTCTTATGAAGAAAAGGTGCTGCGTAAAAATCGAGGTTTTGCTTTTTACGGCACCCTTGGCGTCGGTGTTGTTCTTGGAGCTTCGTGACTATGCATTCCTGCCTTTCTCGCTCTACGATATGCTGCGAAGGTTTCTAAAAAAACGGAGTCCCGCAAAGCGTAGGCCCCACTGTGTTATGGCGTCCAGCATAAACAAAACATGCAGCGCCCATGGAACTGAGTAGACACTGGTCAATTCGCTCTAAACACGCTTTGGCTCTGAAACACAAAGGGAACGGGGTCAATGAACGCGAGGTGTTCCTTGTTTGTCTTCGTGAAAATTGTGTTTTTGGGTTTTCCTCGCTTTATCGTTCGTAGCTATTTGCGCCGTGCGTGCTGTAAACATTGCTAAACGCCTCGGCATCAGTCGTAGTATGGTCACACAGTGCCCTAGAAGTTGGGTAGTGAACTCACCGCCCTATCTCCCCCGTGCATGGCGCTGAAGCGGCCGATGTCGAAAACGCCGGAGGTAAAGCCAGCGGCCGCTGGGGGCGCAGCAGTAGATTCCTCCTGAAACGTTTCCCGCCTGCTGCCCGCTCTGTGCTCAAATTTATATAGTTACCTTACCATGATTTATTCAGAGGCAAAAACGAAACAAACGATTGGTAAGAGGCTGAGCCGCCTAGCATACCTGGTCCGGCCTATGCGCGCTGGAAAGTTTCAGGAGGAAACGCTTACAGCGCCACTGCCGCGTCGACATTAAACGCGTCAGGCCGACGCCAGGCTCTCTAGGCCACTGTACTATGATGCCCGGAACATGTCTCTGACAGGTGTGTTGACCACGTCCACAAAAGTGATCCCTCCATTTCCGCATGGTGACGGCATACATATGTCACGTTGTCACCGGCCACGATCGTAGCGGTGTCACCGCAGCGGCAAAGAATGCAGCAGACGCCTGTTTCGCAGCAGGTCGCTCCCCGGCTTGACAGTCCACGGAAACTTCGGAGTTGCCAGGAGTTGCCCGCCCCGACAGCGACACATCGCGTTCTCTCGGGCTTTTTTCGCTCCAGAACTTCACCCACCAAACACCAGCGTCGCGCCACCGGTGGCAAAACATTCCGACTTAATGGATAGGAGATAAAAAGGATTTTATCAAAGCCGGGCGTGCGCGCGGAGCTTAGCTCCTGATGGTCAGGCACGCCACTGTCCCAGCGTCGTTGTCTCTTCGTCACATTTCCCTTAAAGAGGGCGACCCGGCCGATGAATGAAAGAAACACGAGAGTAAACTGAAAACACCTACTCAGACATAGAAGACAAAGCCGAAGACACATGGATAGACGAATAACTGCTGCCGGCCACGTTGAATAAAAATGTTCTTGAACCTTCAGCCTCTCTCGACAGCATTGTCGACCTCTGTGCCAGCCACTGTCCCACGACGTCATGATCCGGGCTGGAGAATTCATCAGACCACCATCAACACGGACGGGTCTGGAGGCATGGCAGGGGACCATAAGCTCGCGTCTGTCTCTCGATTTCGTTCATAGTTCATCTTGTTCGCGGCGCTCTTCATAAAAATCCTCTTAGCTCACATTTTCTGAACCTCTGCCTCACATATATATACAGTATATATATATTGTAAACGAAGAGGGGAAAGAGTGATTATTAAATGTATCGCCGAAGGGTTAGGGGAAGGGAACGGGAAAGGGAGATGGCGAAAAATCGGGCCAGATGCGGCGAAGAAACCCGCAACCTTTCGCCTATCCGGGGCGACGCCTTAACCGATTTGAACATCCCGGACGCTGGTTTTGGCGGACTATATCTTTGACCAGCTCTCTGTGTACTGTTAGTTTAAAATTCGCTTAACGGGGTAGACCACAGCCGCTGCTGAGTTAAGGCCCATGCTAGGAGTAGCGGCAATGACGTTGCGCGTCATTTCAGCTTGCAAATGTCGGAAAGGGCCCGTCATCCAAGGTATTTATGGAGTGGTTCCCTAAATGTATACTTATGAAGAATATATATATATATATATATATATATATATATATATATATATATATATATATATATATACATAATCTTCCCATGTTTAAGAAACCTGTCCTTCCCATATGGCCGATCAATACGACGGACTGATCTACGGACGGATTGATCAAGTGACAACATGCCCGCGTTCGTCCGTTTCCCAAATGCATCTACACGGGGAAACGCCGAGCAGACGCCAGCGAGGACGGACCAAACCTGTTCGCTAACCCAAAGTGCCGCGAAACTCCAATATTGCACCGTGGCACCATTGTCTAAGAGAGAAATCTACGCCTGTTAGCGCCATAAAGAATCGTACTGTACGCCGCTGTTACGCACAGATCGAGACAGAACACCGTGATAGGCTTCGCGCAAAGCGACACTAGCTTTACTAACCCAAGGCATGACAGTGACATAGAGGCATGGTCCAGCTCGAGAAGGCTTCGGCGTAGAAGCGAAGAAGTTCTGAGCTCGCGGAGGGGCATTTCTACATGTCTTCACGCACTGCGCGCTCCTGTACAACTCTCAAGTGCACCACAGATACAAGAAAGGTCTTGGTCGGTGAAAGGCTGTTTGGACGTGTAAGAATTATCGTGGCGTGCTAGACGAGTTTTGTCGGAAGCTTATTTCTTGATACGGACCCGGACGAGTACCGGAACCTGCGTCGCGTCAGCCGAACAAAGTTGCTGCAGTTTCTTTCACGCGTGAAACCAAGAAAAAGCGCGACAGAAGGAACCGGCGAACGCACAAAACACAACGATGCGCCTTTTTTGTTTTAATCGTTGGAAAACACAAAACCAAGAAAACGTAGAACCGTTGCCAGACTAAACGCTTTTCAAGTCAATCTCCCGCAAAAACTCCGCGAGTCAAAAGGCGCTCGACTTTATCAGTCGACGCGTCCGCGGACGAGGTGCGGTTCGCAGGAACCGGTGACGTGACGAGTCACGTGGGACACGGTCCGCGGAAGAAAATCACGATCCGGTCCGTCCTGTGAATCGGCTAGTAGGGACGGGCTACACCGTATATAGACATATAAACAACTCCACTAAATTCTCTGATATTGATTTGAAGCCCTTATCCGGTCTCAGTGATATAGAACGAAAACATATGCTGTTGTTGTCTTTTTTGTTGTTTTTTGCTTTCTGAAATTCCTTTAGGTAGGGGAATTCGTTCAGTGAATTCTCGAGTAGCGGCTGTAGAGGAGCTGGAACGAAGTTCAGCGCGGAATTTTCTTGATAATACCAAATCTGTATTTTCCGGAAAGAGCATTATTAGAGAGGAAAGCTTGTCACGAACGTCATAAACGTTTGCCATGAACCACTGCATTTTAATTGTGAGCACGGCTAGTATGATAGAAATTTAAAGAGCCAAGTAAATTTTCGTTGCAGCCGGCTCAGTGAGGAACGGTGCCAGGTGCGACTTTTGTGGAAGAACGCGCGGGGATGTAGCGATTGAAACCTACAGCGTTGACGGACTCCAAGCCACAGGTGCGCAATTTCGTCTAGAATTAACACAAAAAAAAAGCGTAGTAGCTTGCGAGTGATAGTGCGACTAGAATTTCCATCGTACACAGCGATGCACTGTGTTTGGCTGACATCGATCGCCGTGTTTGGAATTTGACCGCCAATACGCTGTGTCACAATTTTATTTTTGTTTTGTTTTTTTCTTCTTTCTTGGAGTACGTGTATACACCAACTCAACTCTCTGACGTCACGCATCGCGCATGCTGCAGACTCGTACCTGCCCGCGAATCTGGTGTGTGCGTACGTGCCGCGCCCACACCCGATGTGAGCCAACGCGGGTTAGTAGCGTGCTGGCGTATAAGGGGACCTGTGTTGGAACACCGTGCGGCGTTTGTTCGTTTGTTTTCTTCTGTCCGCAGCTGTCCTTCCGCCCCCTGCCAAGGCCGGGCGCCAATTATCCCACCAAGTCGTGCAGCCGACGCTACGAGCTGATGGGACCAATCAGAGCACGTCAAAATGCGCACCATCGTGGTGTTCGTCATGTTTCTGTACGTGTTCTATCGTTGCTGAACCAATCATAAACAGAAAAGGCCCAGTGACTGACGCTTTTGAAGCTGCTTGATTAGTAACCATTAGCTTGCAGCGTCCGCTGTGTTTGGACCTAAGTTGAAACGAAGTATAGTTGGATTTTTTTTCAAAATCGACCCCTTTCAAAATTTAGTCTGGCATAGTCACTATCATCATCTCAGTATATGGCACTCCTGCAAAACTAATGGTGGCCTTCTTGAGGCTGGTGAAGGAGAAATTGAAGATACTACCGGAGCAGAGAATAAATGAGGCATGTATGCCTGAGACGTCGGTACAACACGGTCGCTCGAATTTAAATACAACGACTGCGCGGGCGTTTATTTCGAAGTGTGGTTCAATCAACGTTTTGGCACGAGTTTTGCTGTAAAGCCATTTGTTGACGGTCTTTTAATGGAGGGCTTACGGTTCGCCTTTTTGTACTCGTAATTTCTTATGTTCACACCACCGACACTGAAACATATCAAGAAAGAATTAAGAGGTGATCGAAGATCCAACTTTCATCAGCCATTAAAGCACGAAAGTGTCTGTGCTTGATGAAATAGAGCTTTATGATCGCCATTCGTTTTTGAAAAGTGAAACCTGCTTTTTGAGCCACCATGTAGCACTGTATTTTGAAAAGTGTCCAGGAAACACTAAGCATTGTTTTGTTTTTTTTTGTTTTTTTGGCGCGTGGTGAGAAGAACAAGCACTGGCTATTCTAGCAACAACAAGAAAGCGGCTCATTTACGCGCGTCAAGGCAATTAAATCATCGATAATTCTCGAGGCAAGAGCTCAGCGGCGACGCAAAACTAAAATAGCAGCATGGACATATATTTCAACACGTGTATCACCCTCTCTCAATCCAACACCCACGCCACGCACGTACGCCGCACACACGCTACACATGTACACACACAGATGCGCGCGCATACACAGACAAGCATGCACACACACGCGCGCGCGAATTCACACAGATTAACACACACACACACACACACACACACACAAGCGCACGATCATACTTTTAGCCCATACTTGGTCAAACAAACAAACCAAAAAAAAGCAAAATATATTTTTTATTGTTTTAGTCCAACCCACGGAAGGCAGGAACGAGAAATCCACAGCGCCGTGACGACACGACACAACATGCTCCAACTTCTTTCCAGCACGTGGCGGATGTTGGAAGGTTACCACCGCTCGCATACCTCGTCTCCAGCTGAAACGATCAAAGCAATCAAAGTTCATACCAAAAACAATCGTCGAGTAAGGACGCGTGCGCGCAAAAGCACGCATGTACGAGAAAGAGCGGTGCGAAAAATACAGAAGCAAAGAAAAAAAAAAGTGAAGAGGGACGAGCGTTGATGAGCTTGGGATGACCGCGAAGCAGTTGCCAATGGTGTCACTATCCATGTCTCCAAGTACGGCCCGCGAGTGCCACCATCTTGCCTATGGCGTGTGTACATCGTCCGACAGCCAAGCTCCAGTTGCTAAGGCTGGGCCACGGTTGCCAGACTTGCGCCCAAACAATGGATGCATGGATCCTAACGGTTGCACCCTTCATAACGTGTGGTAGCTTGCGCCACCTAGCGTGGAAAAGAAACATTTCTTCTTTTTTTCATTTTATGGTGGCCAAACCAGCTTTTGACGCGTGGCTCCGTGCAAGCGTCTATAAAACCGAGAAGAAAGTTGTAAAACCGGCCACCAGGTGTTGTAGAAGCATTTCATGTTGGGAGTTCGGTTTTGCCCTGCGATCCGATATCGATGTGAGCGACAGCCTCAGCGTCGCAGATTCGTGTAATCTTGATTCTTTGGCGCGACGTACTGTTAAAGGGTTAGCGGGCATATTAAGCTGGCCAGCAAGATTCCTTGATAAATAGCACATCTCGTGCTCCTTTTTTTTTTGAAGCGCCGACTGTAGGATGGTGCACGACGTGGAAATGAACGTCGGCGCACAGCAGCAGAATAAACTAAAAGTTGCCATTATGAAATGAAATATTGAGAAACATCATATTAAACTGGGGTATACTAGCAACACTTCCCGAATAATCAAACCGTGGTGCTAATTTTTTTTTTTTCAAAACGCCTTCAATAAAAAAAAAACTCATGAACACCGAAAATTAAAAAAAAAGAAATAAAAGTAAAGTGTCATTGTTGTCACTGAGTTCATATAACGGAAGTGACCATTTTCGAGCGTAGGGATCTTCAATAATCATAATTGAATTCTCGTGCGTGATGCTCAAGTATGAAGCAGATCTGAATGTGCTGCGGAAAAAGTATATTTTCTGCTTCACTGTCTTATAGCTTGGTGCTGGCTCTTAGGGGTAGCCAGATGAACAGATTGAAAGAGCCATAAAAAGGAAGCTTTTAGGTGGAGAGCCGCAATAGAAAAAGGGGCGTGGCACTATTTTTTAACAATGTTTACTTCTTAGTTTGTACTCCAGCAAATTCCTTTCATAAAGCGATTGCTCAGTGTATTTCCTGATTGGTCCGACGTGCGTATGACGGCACAAAGTAAGCTGGCAAAACGCAAGCTGCCATTTTTCTACCTGCCTCACCTTTTCATTATATATATTATATTTATTTACTTATCTTCAGAGGGGGGAGGTGTGTTAATAAGGAGCATGCAAGCAGCATTTGGGACCCCGAAGAGCCACGGGAAGCTGGCCATCCGAGGAGGCTGGCAAAAAAAAGAAAGCGTAGAAGGTGGCGACACTGTCGTTGTGGATAACGCATCCACACCCAAGTGTTCATTTTGGTATAGACGAAATCAACTCTCTGACGTCACACCACTGCGGTGGCGCTGCTGTCGGTACTAAGCATGCGCATATGCTTCGCCTCGCGCGAATCTGGTTTCTGCGCCCGCGCAGTGCCCACACCCGGTATGGTCAAACGCGGTCTTGTTCGCAAACAATGTGTTGGTCGATACTAGTCTAGCCAAATGGCAAACGTACAACGAAGACATGGACGGCAGATAGATGCTACGAGCCAGTCCTGCCAATCCAGCGCAGTGAACATGCCACTGACTACGCTCCCCGCACGTCACTGCGCCGCTTACGAAGGTCACGTGGATACGCGTACTCGATTGGATTCGCGCGGCTCATAAGGTCTCTCGCGGTCCATCGTAAGTTGAGAGGAGGTATAATTGCTGGCAACCTCGAACGTGCTGGATTAATGTAAGGCTAGGTGTCAAGTTACCCACCCTTTATAAAGGTACAGCCGTTAGCATGCATCCATCCATCCATGTAGGCGCCCGAAATGAGTCACCACAAGCTGAGTAGAACGGCAGAGAAGGCCCGCCGTTGGCCGTCACACCCAATGAAAGGCCTCGTGGTGGGTATCCCCTAGCGCCAATAGAGCCTTACGTCACAAGGCCGTTAACGCGCCCGAGGCGATCCCTTTCCTCGTTCGAAGCGGCGGTGGGCCGCCCGAACGCAGGAGCCTCTGCACGTGCTGGCCGCCGACGTCTTCGGCCGTTCGCACGCAGGCAGGCGGCCGTTGTTTTTTCTCTTCTGGGCGGTTCAACCTTCGGTAATCGTGGCAGCGAGACCTTCGACTCGCAGGACGCTTCGCTCCCGCACGCACGCACGCACGCTCGCGCCGCGCTGCTTCCTTCACGCGTGCGCGTGCCCGGCGGCTGTTCGGGCAGCAGGCCGCTCTTTCTCAACCTCTCTTCAGCTTCCTGACACGTGTCGCTCCCGTTCTGGTACGACACATTTGTTTCTGTTTGTAAACATTTGCCGCGTTTTAGGTACGCGTGGGCATCGCAGAGTGAACATCGATATGGGTAGGTGCACGATGCACCGAGAAAGTGAGTGAGAGGAGGACTCGAGAGCGCGCAGGTGCTTCGGAACGCCGAGCTATGGTTGGTATGATTAGAGGGTAGACCTAAGCTAGCTGCATCTGTCCTCAACGCACTCGTAGAACGCGCTAGAACGGGGAAAGCTGGCGTTCGGCGCTGGCCTTTCTCATTCGTACGCATTCGGCGAGTGCAGTGGAAGACAAAGGCAGCTAGCTTCAGGTCTGCCATAGCCTCCTATATACTTGCAAAGCTTGGCAGATCGCCACGAGAAGAGGCCACCGAAATGGAAAAGGGAGTGGAAGACAACAGATGAGAGGAGAGCCACGTAACTGGCGCCCCGCTGCGGCGAGACGCTGAAACACACTTCTCCCGAGCGATCAAGTCTGTTTCGGCGAAATAGGCTCCGCGAAATAAAGGATGCTGCGAGATGCGGTCGTCGAGCGCGAGCTGCTGCCGTAGCAACCCGTACTGTCGCAGAGCCGTTGCAATTGCACTTGGTCGGACTCGACACAAGTGTGTGGATCGAACTTTATGGTCCAGAAACATATTTAGACCTATCTTGAGCCCGGTTTTCGACCTACCGTTTCTGATTTTCTGCCGAGAAAAACTTAAAAGACGCGCTGCTCATGCTTGCTCATCGAAGCATACAAAAGTAGCTGATCAATCGGAAGTATTCCAAGACACCGGAGGGGCTGCCATCGTGTGTTTATGTTTACCTTGGTGTACCATGTACACCCTGTCTCGCTATAACTTGGCAAAGGGTGAACGCTACGCCCTACATTGCGTTCCGACGGCTTCGATATGTGCTATGTATACGAGCGCAACACACACACATATTCGGGCATCAAGTAACGAAAAGCCGGACACTTCTTCGCAGTGAAAGCACACTCCGGCGGCGTAGTCAGGTGCCTCACTGCGTTGATCCGAGTGGCCCACAGGGACCTAGCTTCCGCCTTACTGGCATGTTATACGGCCTTGGCTTCCTGGCCTACGAAGCATTTCTTGCTTCAGACACTAGGTTAAGCGAAGCCACCAAAGCAATAGTTCACGTTTGAACAACGCAGCCGCGTACTTCCAGGCATACCTGGGGCCGTACTTGCAAAAGTGTATATAGGCAGCATCTGTTTATTCTCGCCCCCGACCGCCAAGTAGGCATATCCGGTATGGGCGACGAAAAAATATCAAAACGTTTCAACCTGCAACTAGTAAAAAAATAGAGGGGAGGCAAAACGAAAATGTGTGACGGTTACGTTTATCTCCTACATGTCTTTTATTGGCGTGGCGACGGCAAAACAATGTTTTCGCCCATACTGGAAGTGACGACAATTCAAGATGGCGGCGCCCTTGCGAAAAAGGTCTATATACACGTTTGCAAGTACGGCCCCAAGGCGCCGGTCATCTTGCTCGCTTAGGGTGCGCTTAGGCGCGGCCATAATCCGATTACAACGCCTTAGCAAGGCGTCGTAGCGAGGCATCATAATCGGATTATGGCAGCACCCAAGCGCACCCCAAGCGAGCACAGATGGCGGCGCCCGGAGGCCGTACTTCTATTCTGCGAGCTGCCATCTTTGCCAAATATGAGCTGCCACCTAGAAACGCGACTGGGTTCGAGACCAAGTGGCTAGAAAACAACGCCCGCGCAAGCCCTCTCGCACTGGTTCGACAACCAGAACGTCAGCCCTAATCCTCCTTGCCCACTGGGCCGCTTTTTACAAGTAACGACAATCAATACAAATGACAAAGGACATTCGTCTGGAACAAAATGGCGTCATTCAGTTCAGTCTTCTGCTGTGCGTCGCCATTCGCTTCCTAAAACCTGCACCATCACGCTCTTGGCGCTTCAAAGAATGTAGCTATTTGTAGGAATTAAGCCCTTATCTGGGAACCTTAGATACGGCTCCCCCAAACTCGCCTTTCTCCTCATCGTGAATTATCTTCTGTCCCGAAATCGATACAAAGGAAGCATCTTCCTCTCTGCTTGGCGAGAAAGAAGAGTGAGAGGGAACCAGATCCATTTACTCTCGAACCGTTATTTCTGCAAAAGGTCCATTGTCTATTGAGCAGTAAACGTGTTCTGAGAACGGGTAACTGCTCTTCCGTGATACATCAGACGGCACGCATGCGTCTGCGGCCCGGTGACTCGTCAGTTTTCCCCTGGGTGATAAGGGTGATAAGCATTGGTAAGGTGCTTATCACTCTTCTCCCGTCACGGCGCTCGACGTCTTTGTACAGCTGCTATCACCGGTCATTCAGACTCAGAGGACGAGCGGCGTGGCGGTGCGCTTCTTGCGCTGCTTTATCGACAACATCGAATCATAGCGTCGGCTGAGCTCGGACTTACTTTCATGGCGTGTTTTTGAACCTGCTTTCAAGACTTCTAGTTTTGACCGCCAGGCGCTGCGAATATCTGATTCGCTTGAGGAGGCTGAATGGCGAACCTCCCGCCGCAGGTTTCTATTATAGCCGCTAGGTGCAATCGAATTCGCCGGCGTTGCCCAGAGTCTGTCATTTTGGATGAAGTGAAGAGCGCGCGTGAGCAGCGTTTATCGGCGCTCAAGATAATGCTAGCCCATGGGGTCACGACCGCGACCGCCAGGATCGCGACATCCGACAGGATGACATTCCAGCTTCTGTGACGTCGTTTGTTTCTACTTTGGGACCCCTCTTTTATGTGCGGGCGAGATGGGACGCTAACCACCAGTCAAAGACGCATTTCACACACTGTAATCAAACGCAACTCCGTGAACGGGCTTTAGACAGACGGACTGCCATAAACCAGCCATTGTGATCACGGCCCAAAATTTTAATGGAAATAACACAACGTGGCGAGCGCCCTCCATTCTCTAAACACCTGTTTCACTTCCGCTAAAAAAAAAAAATAAAAAATTTGCAGTTGTTTTTGTTTTTTGTTTCTTTTTCTATTTGGATACAGTCCCGTGTGCTGGAAGTGTACCAGTATTGACAGGAATTCTAGGATTTTCATCTGACTGCCTTTTTACTCTCCGAAGAGCAGAAACGATCTGGACCACCTGCATCCGTTCGGAAAATAACATTGTAAATCATTTTTACAAAAATAACTCAGCTACAAAAAAAGTCTTGACTCATGTTGCTAGCGAGAACTTTAGAGTCGACATTATTCCTATCGGAGACTAGGCTGTGGGCGCATTAAACCACTGCAATTTGATACTTGGAGGAGCGACCCCGCCACGTTGCCGACAAAGGTACGAAACTTCATACGACCACTCAACTTGAAGTAGCCGGTCGCGTAGGACGAACTTAGCGAGCAAAAAAGGCGGGTGTATAAAAAAAAACAAATATCTAGGTTTTTGCGTGTTGGCTTGCCGCCCCGTTCATCCAAACTTTCATCTTACCTCTTGTGTGTCTGTGTGTGTGTGTGTGTGTGTCCCGTGCGCCCATAATTTCCCTTTATTCCTGTAGTTTAGAAATTCGATAGATATATACCTTAGAGATACATTGTTGCCATTTGTAATGTTTAAGTCGCAACGCGAATCGGCAATTGGAAGCAGTGCGTACGTGGCCACTTGTATTCTTAAAACTCCGGATTTATAGATTGCCGCGAAGGTGATTTTAATCGTCAGCTGTTAGATTTTTCACTAGTGCTGAGTTAACGCTCGTCTGCAATTCGTGTCCTGGCCGATTGGATACGACTAAAGTCCCTTGATACTTATTTTACAAGTAACGACAACCAATACAAATGACGAAGCACATGCCTCTGGAACAAAATGGCGGCATGCAGTTCAAATCTCTGCTGTGCGCCGCCCATTCGCTTCCTGAAACCTGCACCGTCGCGCAGTCGGCGCTTCAAAGAATGTCGCCACTTGTAGGAAGCTCTTATCTAGGGACTTTAGATACGACCCCTAGCTGAATGCTGAAGCTGCACTCGCGTTAAATCTGCCCCCCGCGCTGACGTTCGTTAGGTGACTTGCAAAATCCATCACTATGACGAATTGTTATCTACGAGGCGTTGCTTGTATACTCATATCGGCGTGAGAATCGCGCTCCCTAGCTCTTGGATGATCGGTTTAACAATGAAGGTGCTTGAGTGCACCTTCCTGACGTGGATGTATGGAGTACGGCTATTGTGTCGCTCGTATTTAGCGAAACTAGAATTACCCGTCCCTGACCAAACTTCGCACTATAGTGTTCTACAACGATCATCCAGATGACAACCTTTTTGATAGGCGGCACTGAGTTGGGAATAAGGAACATGGTAATTCTCCTGTTAAACTATATACAACATGTGATTGGCATTACTTTCTTTTTTCTTTTGGGACTTCTGTATATTAGATATACCTCTGATACAGAGGAAACCCAGATATTTCATCGATTTTACACCGAACGCTGTGGCACTGCCATGTACAGGCAATTTTGCCAGAACATCGTCGTGTTACGTTTGGTAGCGCGTCGCGAACGTGTCGATGAGGACATCCCGGAGTAATATCGATAACTTCTGGAACGCGAAAACAACTTATTACAAAGGGAAAAGACAAGAAACAGCATCGAGGCAGAGCAGATAGATTAATGCTCTTGTTATGAACAGATGGAAATTCTATGCGGTGTTGCGCTGCCTACGCACATCTACACCGAACGCAGAGCGAAACACGCAGCCGCACATTCGTGCAACTGAATAATGGTTTTTTTTTGTGTGTGTGTTTTTTATTGAAGAGCAATTTTGTTTTGATAAAATGTTACAACTTTAAAATAACAAAACTCTACGGCTTAGCAGTGTGCGAATAAGCCTCTTTTGTGCCAATGTGGAAAAAGAAAACCATGTTGTCGAGGTTTATGGCGTTTTATTTCATGGAAACAACAAAGAGGGAAAAGAAACTAAGTCAGACTGCTCCACTTTTCTGTTAAGCCCAATAAAACGCCCCAATAGCCCACAGAAACGCTTTTTCACTTCTATTTTAAAAAGGCTTAAATGCGCATATGAGTCACACAATTTGTTTTGTTTCTTTGTTGTAACTTTTCATTAAACAAAGGCTCCTCTGTTATAAAAAAAAAAAAAAAGCAGCCATTATTGAACCGGGGTTATGTGCTCGCAGTGTCGGAGCATGCGACACTTTTCTTTTGCGATGGGAGCTACGCTCTCGCCGACCAATCAACCGCCTCCCTTTCATCATGCACCTGACCCAGCTCTGCGTGAGGATGTGAGCGAGAGCGTGATCACGTGAGAAAGAATCGACATAGGACTGGCCCAACGCGCTCCTAGCTTCCACCGCAGTCTCAGCGTAGGGGTAAACGGAGTATAGGGTGTTCAAAAGTACCTTATCTGGAGGTAAAAAAAAAAAAGAAATTGTATAAAAAGGTTACGAAATTCAGTGCAATTAACTTTTCATCAAAATGTCCTTAGGTAGTGCATTTTACTAAACTTTTGTAAGTGGAAATATAAAAAAGGTTTTTTTGTTTTTGTTTTTATGAGAGCAGGGAAAACAAGCAGATTGTGGGGTTGTTGCTGCTACACAGATATATGGCCGCGCATGGTACAAAAGCTTGTAAGGTACTAGAGATGAACACACTAAAGCAGCTCCAGCAAATCCCAGCGTGTGTGGTATGTAACAGTGTAAGCCAGACGGTTTTCTTCTGTTTTCCTTCTGCGCGCATATAAAAAAATAAAAGACGTATTTCTTTTCTTGCATTTTGTTTTTGCAAAAAAACCTATACTCACGAAATTTTAGTACCGTAAATGCACCAAATAAAAACATCCTTAGTGAAAAGTTAAATTGCACTCAGTTCATTTTTTTTTTACACGATATTTTAACGACCGAAAAGCGAGTCGGAAACACCCTGTTGAGCAGAATAGTGTTCCCAAACGGTCGCTCGCGACGCCAATTGGGGATCGCGTCACACACAGCGGGGCGTCGCAAATATGCTCAGTTGCTTTTAGAAAATACAAATAAATACAAACTTGAGCTTTTTGCGGCGGCGTCAGTGGAAAAAAAAGTATACAGGTTGCAGCTCCACTTCCCGCCGGAAGGCGTCCAAGCTCCGCCCTGGTTTTCAGAAACTGCGCACTTACAAACAAGCTAAATTTAGTGAGTAAGGACAGTCATTCCTGCTGCGAAGCGCTTTTGTTTTCTTTTTGCGATGGCTACCGGCCTTGCCGATTCACTTCGACTATATAAAATGTCAAATAAAACTTGAGAGTCAATATAATCTAGTACTGCTTTTGTATTTGTTTTAAAAAGTTAGTGAAATATCGAAAAGTTCGGTCGCGGGGTTTGCAAAGTTTGAGAAGCACTGCTGGAGAGTGTTTCACATACGAACGTATGCGACGTTTCTCGCATGTTACCGCCTTGCCGGTGTTACGTTAAAAGCTAGTTGTTGTCAATATCGAGGCGTCGCTGCAGGGAGAAACAAGTCTGGGACGCTGTGTCCCTCGAATAATCGCTTCTGGGTGTCTCTGACGGACATGTCCTTCATTAAGTGTAAGCTATTTTTGTCCAACAAAAGGGACAGAGGCAGAGTTTTTCAGCCTTTTGGGAAATAATTCAGAATTGTTAGACGGAAAAAGAAAGAAGACGGATATCCGTAAAAAAATAATTGCACGGCCAGGCGGATCAATCTGACGTGACTGAACCGGTAGGATGGTTAAGAACAAAGCTCTCTGAAATTACGTCGTCTTATCGTCTTGAGGCGACTAGAGGAAAATCCGAGCTTATTTTTAGGCGACAATTCTTTAACGGGGCACGCCTAGTATGCACAACCTCTTATTACGTTTATCCTAAAACACGCTCCATTAAAAGAAAAAAATAGCACACCAAATTTATTTACACGTTTCTCAATATTGGTACTGTCGGCGTCGAAACCATTGCAAATTAAACTTGAGGAAGAACGAGAACCAACCCGCTCGTTCTGTCCTTCCATTGCGATTTGTTTTGGCGCGGTAGAAAAGGATGCAGAGATGCTACCCTTTTCACGATGTCCCATTGACCTTTTTGCTCTAATGCCATCGTGGTCGCAAGCTCAGATCTCATTCAATGTGTACCCGCTGATCTTTGTATCCTGATTCGCAAGCGTAGCACGACAACGTACTACTAAACTTGTTCTAGCAGATATGGGCAAGAATCCTAATCGTGACTCCAACCTCGCGCATATGGTTCCCTTACCTCTGCTTTACGTTTCGCCAGACCGCGCCGTTTCTCGCTGCACACCCTGGATGGAGGTGGTGGGGCAGATAGCAGCACCCGCTGCACTCCTCTACGTCTTTTCCGCAGGGCGGCGTCGCCTCCCTTGAAGGTGCGAATAGGCTTCGTAAGGTATGTTCAATGAGTAGACGCCAACGCGCTGCTTATAAAAAAACACGCGTTTGCCTACACGAGGCGTTGGCCCTGCGCGAGCACAGAAAGAAAAAAACGGCATAGGTGGCGCACGCCGCCGCCTGATTAAAAGTGTTCAGCCTCATCCACGCATCCATCCATCCAACCAGATTCGGTTGAGATAAATCTTCTGCGCATGCGTGGTAGCGACAGTGGCGCCGCCGTGGTGGCGTGAACGTCAGATACTTGAACTGGTGTATATTTGTGCAAAATCAACGGCGGCGCCAACAATGAACAAGATGAAAAGTAAACAGATTACTGGTATATATACACGCGTTTTTCTCTTCTTCGTATTTTTTTTTTTGGCATCTTAAAATACAGTTTCGTGGTTCTCAAATGGGGGTCCGTGGGCCCTTTGGGGTCCGTGAAGGCATTCAGGGGCCTGCGAAGGCGTGCCTCATCAGTCAAGCCCAGCAATAAAAGTTGTCTTATTTTTTTTTTGAATTGAGAAGAAACGTTCCAATTTTTGGGTGAGTTTTCTCGTGTGTATGTTAATGAGACAAGTCTACTTGACACTATTTTTCAGTTATATTCATTTATTAACTCATTATCATAATTAACCTACACCTTTTCTCTTCCCTCACCACGAACGGGGTCCGCCATCATCTCCGCCGATCCGCAAGCGGTCCGCGAGACATCAATGGTTGAGAACCACTGATACAACCAATCTTTGACAAATAACGAAAATGCCAGAAATGTAAAAAAATGCACTATAAATGTATTGTTTAAAAAAAAAGGATTTGTGCAGTTGCATAGTCTCGGTTAATAAATAAGGTATTCCTTATTCTCAAAAAAAAAAAGAAAATAAGAATACATTTTTTGGAGATGTGAGTTACGAGGGAAGTTCTAGCAAAGCCCAAGCACCCTTACATATGTTTTTATAATGTTTTAAATTAAAGTGATACGAAGCTTTAATCAATAAATAAATCAACCAACCGTATGTTTGCATCCATACAGAAAATACCAAACTCGATAACCAGACAAAAATGAAAAAAAAGAGAGCAGTTATTATAGACGAGGCGGTCTGGTAACCTGCTTTCCTTGGAAACGGCAAAAACTATTCGCAATTACAGCTCATAAAAAAATACAAAAACATAAAACCCTGCATTGGCGCCATTTTTCGGAAGTAAACTTTCTTTTCTGTTAAAGCACGGCAATGACGTCACACCGCTGCGGCGGCGTTGCTGTCGACGCAGCGCGTGTGCAGCCATTTTATTTGACGCGAATCTGTTTTCTGCGCAGGCGCAGGGCAAACGCGGTATTGTTTGTGAACAGCTTCTTTTGTTTATACACTATGAAGGCGAACCGTTAGCAAGCGGAGTCTTTTGATGTCTCCACTGTAGAGATCTCCATTCGCGTATACTATACGTCCACCTACCGGAGGTCCCTTAATTAGCGAACACAATAGTGGCTACACGACAGAACTCGTGTAGAAAGCACCGAATAATGTCCACAACTTGCAGAAGGGGGTAATCGTGAATACGAAAGCAGTACAGGCATGGTCGGTTTTTGGATTTGCTATCGCAACTACAGAATGTCACTAAAGAATTGAAAGAGTTTTTTTCACCGCAAAAATAAACTAGGCATCGCTAAGCGCTCATTCTCCGCCCAAAGATGGCGCTAGAGGTCACAACCAGATGCCAAAGTTTCAGCCCGATCCGATACCTTATTCAAAAGTTATGTGATTTTCTGAAAATTTCAATGGGAAAATGGAGCCCATTTTTGCCCGTTTTCGGTTTATGGTGCCATAAAGCCCCATGTATTCGAAAACTGCGTCGGTCGCCGTTTTCCAATTGAAATTTTCAGAAAATAACTTGTAACTTTTGATTAAGTTATTGGATCGGGCTGAAACTTTGGCATCTGGTTGTGACATCTAGCCCGACCTTTGGGCGGAGAATGAGCGTCCGGCAATGCCTAGTTTATTTATGCAATAAAAAAAACTGTAATGTTTTTTTTTTGTTTTTTTGTCACACCCTGTAGAACGCTTACCAAAATTTATTATCACCGTAGCGATGCGCTCGTCTAAGGAACAAACCGAGGCGCGACACGAGTGTCGTGCCCGCGCCCATGTAGCCCACCTGCGTATATCTCTGACAGAACAAAGACGCAGGGGTCTCTTGATGCGAACTAAAATTCCGCTTGGAAATACGTCAAAGTACAGGAAAAGGCATGGAAGGGGTAGCGTCGCCGTCGAAATATAAAAGGGTGAATCCCCTTGGAGTTCGTGGCTTGTGTCCAGGATTTTCCTTTCTAAAACGAGCAGCACTAAGGTAAGCAGAGCGTGCATAGACTGATTAACCACAACGCTATGAACTAAAAACAATTCGGAGCCGTCTCGATTCAATTCTTCTAACAGAGCATAGAACGACAAAGAGGTAAGAGGTCGTCGATAAAGGAAGTAGACGGAGACAAGAAAAAAACAAGTCGCGCACCGAAAAAAACAAACAACATATTTGCGTGTTTTTTTGCACGTCGATGAATGGGTCAAACCGTTGAACCGGTTAGCAACTTCGGCAAGGCCGAAGGACGCCCAATAAACAAGGGTCTGCCGCTGGACATCACGCGCAGCCCTATCCTCCCCGGCGTTTTCGTATTTTTAACGCCAAATGAAACAAAACGAAACAAAAAGATGAAAAACAACGGACATTTCAGTCCCTCACGTAACGCACATTGTGTTACTAGGTCGTCATTACGTGTGTTTTTATTATCTCCGTCTCTTTCTCTCTCTTTCTTTCGCTCTTTGTTATCGTCTCTTTCTGCACGTATTCCAAAGCTTGGGTGGAGACAGCGTTCATCTTTCGCAATCACAGCCTCAGACTCAGCTCCCCAAGGTCATGACCCTATCTGATATAAGAATTCCGTATACCTCTTGGAAGAACGGAATCATCGCTGGAAAGTACCCACCACCAGCGCGAACGGCGCCCTCGCGCTCGAAGACAAATGGTCGCAATCGGCACTTCGTAGGGAAGGGGGAGAGGGATGAAAGGGTAGTGACGCTGGCCGCAGGCTGTTCACTACGATGTAAACCTTCACAGCTGACCCTTTCTTTGGAGGTCTACAAAAGACGTTGGCCTTTTACACCCTCAAAGCTTGACATCACTCTACTCCGTCCACACCTAAGCTGACAGCGCGCTGGAAGCTACGTTCTTGATGGACCAGTCATAAATAGATCTTACATGACGTGATCACGCTAGAAGCAAGATGGGGGGTGAGGGGAGGGGGGTGATCACGTGATTGTGATGGATAAGACGCGGTTGACTGGTTCTATGAACGCGTAGCTCCCACTGCACTGCCAGCTTAGGTGTGAACGAAGAAAAGTTTGTGAAAGACACTAGGCTGCAGCGGTGAATAGCCGGAGGGCGTATTTATTACGCCATTCGGCTTTATTCAATGAATTCATTTGTTGGATTTATTCGATCAATTCCCGATCTTTTGCGTGGAACGGCGATGACCTTGCGGATATTCACCTTTCTGCACCCCTAGCAAATATGATCCGTTTGACCGGCATCCGCGATTGTGAAAAGGACTGACTCCATCGGCTTGCACGCGCTGACACGACCAAAAACAAAAACGCGAAATATAAATTACATAAACTAGAGGAAAGAAGCGCGACATGTAGCCGTACATGAAACTCCGTAGGTGACCGACGAGACAGTCAGCGCCGTCGGTTGGCGTCATAGAGCACGGTCTGTCGTCGACGCGAGGCGACGCGGAATTTCGAAACGTGACCAAGCCGGATTCCTCTCTGCCACACCCCGTTCACCCCTAGCTGACAGTGCGGAGGAAGCTGGCGCTCATTGTACCAGTCACACCTGAGCCACGCTCAGAGAGCGGGTTGAGGCGATGCAGGGGACGGGGTTGATTTGTCCAGAGAGCGGGTAGCTTTCCCAGCACTATTAGCTTAGGGTGTGAAAGGAGGCAGGAAATCAAGATCCTTCCAACGGATTTCCCGAAAACTAACCCAATCATGGTGAGCTCCGCGTAAACCTGGCCGCGTCAACCCCTCCATTCCTTTGAAAAGTGAAAGTGCCCTGTTTTAAACGGTGCAAACTAAACCTCGCAAAGCCGAGACCTTGCCAGTTCGAATCAGGCGCAAATCCCCACGAGCTGCTCGCTCAACGAGCATCGACGTCCTTGCATTGGGCTCTAGAAGTCTTTTGAGACGGATTCCTTCTCTTTTGACAGCGAATCTGGGTCGAGGCTTATCAGGAGGAGGGGCTAAACTATTCTACGGAAATGAGCAAAAAAAAAAAAGAAAACAGACGAAAATAAAAAAATATTGTCAACGTGGATGACGCAGCGCTCCAGGATGTGTCCGCGTCGCGTGTTTTTTTTCTATTTTTTAAGAGCCGCAAGCACAAAAAAGATACCCCAAGCTTTTTCTTTTTTTGTGTGCGTGTGTGTGTGTTGCTCTTGTGGAATCCACGCAGACCGATCGTTCGTCGAAGAAGCATCGCTGGTTCTTGGAACGGACGCTCGAGGTAAGCTTTCTCGCGAGCGGGACCTGTGTTTACGCATACGAGTCCTCCGGCTGTGTAGTTACGCAAATCGAAACTCGTTTGTACTTTCCATTCGGACATCGCCGCGTATCTGCTTTCAGAGCGCGTGTCGGGGAAAATGTTATACATTCCTGTTGAAAGTGAGGGTTTTCTCGAGTATCGGAGTGTCATTCTGCCGTCTTCTGAATTCACTTTCGAAAATTCTTTTGCCAATGAACTTCTGTTCTTTATTTCTTTTCTTTTCATTCTTAGCGTCGCATTTTATAACCAACCGGTGAGGCGCTGGAAATCGAAAGTGTGCGGAACTGCAGAAGCATTTCTTGCGGAGTGTTCTAACGACTCGACGAAGGTATTTTCGTCGCTAAGCCTGCTTTGAGCAAGTTTTAGCCGTGGTCACGACCCGAAGTTCAAGAAGTTCGGTCACAATGCCGGTCGCAACATGTTGAATTTTATAACGATTATTCTCGGTATTGATTCGAACTCGCATAAATACACAAGACCGCCACGTCGGGCTCACCGCTGCCAGACCGACGTGGGCGGTTGTCTGCTCACAAGTTACACTCATTCGATTTGGAGGTGGATACCGACGTGAGCGGATAACCGCTCACATCGGTCTGGCAGTGGATCGTGGGCTGCGGAAAGCGGGCCCGGCGGATGCGTGCGCAATCCATGCTTCGAAGTGACGGCACGAGCTAGCGAAGCGCAGATCTATCGTACGGATATTAGAGTGTTTCAGTAAACCGTACGCTGCGGATTGCGAGCCTAGCGGGCACGTGCTCGATCCGTGAGTCAAAATGACGGAACGAGCTCCCGCTAGCAACGCAAAGCTCTCGCGTATGTGCTCTGCTAAAAGTCGCTCGTCTCTGGCATCGAATCTGCTCGTAGGTTATTTAATTCTGGTAGTAGCCTTCTGTCTCTCCTCGGCTGGTCTGAGACAGCTGTCGTGTCCACGGGCAGTCAACCTTCAGATTTCCTCCTCTCTTCTGAAACGCTCTTTCAGGTGTGTGGCTGCCCTCTCCCATTTTTCCGATCGCTTTCCCTTCGTTCGTTTCTGTTTTCGCTCTCGGATCCCAACTCTCTTTCCCACTTCGTTCCCTCCCCCGTTTGTTTTCACCTGTTCGTGCTCTCTCTTCAATGCTCTTTCGCTTTCTCGTCATCGGGAAACGGTATTTAAGAAAGGGACGTCTTCGGCACCACTAACAGAAACACTTGTTTCCGAAGGTGTTCTGACCCAGCGTGGTCCTGTTCTTCGAGTCTTCGACGATCGGCCTTGCTGGCCTCGGCAAAGTTTCTTTCTTTTTGCCGCTCTCAAAGACTGTTCGTTCCCGTGTGGTGTTCTTCGGTTCCACACCGGTCTGAGCCACCACCGACAGAGGATTTACCACTTGAGAGACGCCTGCGTCCCGCGGGGATTTTTCTTCTCCGGCGCTGAACCTCGAACAACTTTATTTCACCTGAGTCACCCGTATCAGGTACGTGCTGCCCCCTGAGTCAAAACTCATCGACCATGGCACGGAGAGCCCTTTGTTCCAACGAGGGCCTCCTCGTCATACGTTATTTGCGGAAGCCTCAAATGCTCGGCATTTTAGACTCGAATCATTTTTCTTCCATTACCTTTCCATTGAGTCCACGTTTCAAACTTGTCCACTGGTATTGCAAAAACGACGAAGGTGCCTGAGAGATTTAAAAGTTCATTGCTGTCTAAAATGCACGATTTATGTGTGATCGAGTGAAGTGTATATTGATACCGGCATCTGTATGAGCGTGCATCTGCACTTCCCAAAGGGGGATGAGGAACGTATCGGTTTCAGGAGCTAGGATCTTGCCTCTTCATACTGCCTGATCGTTATCACCCGAATAAATGTCCTGCATTGAACGAGAAAATATTAAACTAAGCAGCGCGAACAATTCGGCGGAAGCGAGGGCGCGTCGCACAGTTATTTGAAGTTGAATTGAACGATCTTCGCAGGAGTGTGTAACTTGTTTTAGTTTATTCATTCAGCATTTGCGATCAAAGGTCGATCGATCAAGCGTTTCATGAACGCGGAAATTTTGTGACGTCGAATCATGCCCAGGTCACTTTCGAGACATTTCATTCATAGCATCGTATCTCATTGGTAACTGTGAAGCTGACAATCAAGATTATATGACTCAGAAGTCGAGAACCAACAGCGGAAGTTATCTCTGTTGGAATTGTCCTCGTACAGATCGTGTGAGCATGTTGTGAGGGGATGAACAAGCCAGTACTGAGTTGTCGGCACAATATAAATCAACCAGGTAAAAAAAAATATATATATATATATTCTTGGGCCTCTGGGATGAAAAAATCCGGGACTACAAGGGCTGGAGGTGCTTACTGAACCGTAGTCGCCGTCGATAATCCGCTCAGCGAGATCCAAATCCCATATTCTGCGCATTATTATTCGAGTGAACCAACTCTGCATAGCTTTTTCTTTAAAAGGAAGCCACAGTAAATAACTGAAATGCAACTTTTTAACAGCTCCTTCTACGCTCGTATGGCGCTGGTGACCATGAACGAATGTGACTGAGAACATAAAAATGTCATGCCTCCATACAGCTATTTTTTATGCACAAATATCAGCATCACATCTTCCATGTTGGGCTACATTTCCGCATCTAATCTCCTGTCTACTGTTTCGCATTTCCGACGCCAGGCCGCACCGATTTCCGCTGCACCCTTTAATGGGCTTTTCTCTTTCGTGTCGCCTCCTTTGAAGTCTGGAATAAGTAATGAGTTGTAACTCGAGAAGGTAGGGCGAGGGAAAGGAAGGCCGGGAAGGAGGAATGCAGGCGGAACGCTAATAAGAAGAGGATGTTTCCCCCTCTCCCCTCCAGCGTCCCGTCTGCTTCTTTCTCTCCAGCTTCCTTTCCCTCGTCCTACCTGATTGAGCTGTAACTTACTATAGTTGTGCGTGTGTCATCAAATAATCATCGTACGCTTTTTATTTGCGTCATCGCATCCTTGTAATCAAAAGCACTGCTTCAATTTTTTTTTTTTAAAGATAAGAAGGAAGGCATTTGCTTCCGAAACAAACCCCCACAAGCCCATCTATTTTGAGAAAAGGGGCGATGTAGTGCGAAGATTACGGGGTGCAAAGGCAACACGCGCTAATTCAGACCAGACTGGGTTTTCTCCCAACCCTTCGCCAAGTGTAGGTGAGTAGTTTCCGAGTCATTCTTATATCAGTTGCCGAATCGGCGATCGCTATCCACGATCGCTCTGTCCATGCGCCTCTCGAGAAAAAAAAGATAAACATAAAATCAAGTGGAAAGCGGAATGGGAAGCTGCCTGCCCCTGACCGTGGCGCAGTTATCTCTCCGGCGGATCTTTGCTGCCGGTTCGTCTGGGGGTCCTCTTATTGGGGCCAGGAAATCAGGTTTGCTTTCACTTTCTTTTTGTTCTTCAATCGGGAGGGCAAAAGACTGACGGGTCCTGTTTGGGGGGCCCTGCCGCGGGGGAAAGCTGCGCGCCGCCGCTGCGCCAAGTTCCACCCTGACCCGATTTTTTTTTTTTTAGGAGCTTTTAGCAAGTAAAGAGCGTTGAAACAGTTTGCCTGTTTCGTTTTCTTTTTTCATTCGTTTGTCGGTTGTTATCGGCGGGGATTACGTTTGCGCGACAAGCCCACTAAACGGCCGGCACCGAGATGCTCTACTTTCCCTTTCAATCCGCATCGGTTATGGCGGAATAAATGTATCGATTCCACCTTGATCTCTTTTCGGGAAAATAAAAGCAGAGAAAAAGTCACGTAGTCCTTGCCGCGGAATCGAGGTTGGGGACTTTTCCCTTTCATTCTCGGCAGCTTTCGCTTCCCGAGTAAAATAGTTTTCTCGGAATTTTATTTGTGTCGTTGAGGTAGTGTTACTCAATCGTCGACTTTGTGCGAGTTCACCCGCTCCACAGAGATACGCCGCGCGCTGCCAGTTTTGTCTACCTGGCAGTGGAATATGTTCTGAGCGTGCACAGTAGCTCCCTTTAGTGACTAGGCATTTTTTGCATGGGCGATAAGCGCTAGCAATGTGCATAATCACTGAAAGAATGAGAACGGCAAAGTGTGTCTTGGGGGCGCTCGGCCTCCCGCACTCACTCGTTGCCTGCCGCGGTTAAAGTCCCTTGATACTTCTTTTACAAGTAACGACAACCAATACAAATGACAAAGCACATTACGATGGAGCAAAATGGCGGCATTCAGTTCAAACGTCTGCTGTGCGCTGCCATTCGCTTCCTCCTAAAACCTGCACCGTCACGAGGTCGGGGCTTCAAAGAATGTCGCTACTTGTAGGAAGCTCGCATCTAGGGGACTTTAGCCGCCGTGTCTCGGCTGGGCGACCGCGCCCAAAGCTCATGAGATGACGAAGCGTCGTCGAAAGAATGAAGCTCGCGCCGTGGTGGGACAACTGGAACTCCTCCATGCCGCTTTCATCCTGCTAGTGGCTGTTTTTGATAAATGCGCCCACGCGTTTCTTTTCTTTTCCTCCAGACAGCCGACGTCAATTTCCAACAAAAACCATCGGAACAATAAATCCTTACTGGGAAAAAAGATAAAATAAAGTCAGTCTTCATTCAGAGACGTCCAGTCTGACGAAAATAACGCATAATAAGATAATGAGGAAACGCTATATGACGCTGCTGAAATTGCATCAATATGACAGAAAGAGAGAGAGCAAGGAGCTTGCATGATTCGAGGTCGAGTCGCGGTGCTCTTAGCTAGCGTTCCCATTTGGTTCCCCGCGTGACGACAACGTCCTACCTGTGTGTTTGCGCTGTCCACTTTCTGTTTCAAAGTTCACGATGTCCAAAGCTAACCAGCTCGCCTGCGCGTTCTCTGTTATATCTAATGTCCCACGCGTTTGTCTATGCAGGAAGAGCCGGCAGAGCAATGGCACCACGCACCGAGACCACGACCATCACGACCACCGAAACCCGATCCAAGGTGGACGACGACGATGTCGCCGGTGTCCCGGCCGTAGATCCGATCCGGGGCAAGCCCGAGCCCTTGGAGATAATCTGGATCAACGTCTTCAAGATCCTCGTGATCCACCTCATGGCCCTTTACGGCGCCTACGTCGCCGTCACCGCGGCCCAGTGGAAGACCCTCCTATTCAGTGAGTTTTCAGTGTTACCAGTTTCCACTCTGAAGCCAGTATTTGTTGTTTTTTTAAATAATGGGAGTTGGGTAGACTCTATTCACCCCTAAGCTGAGAGTGCGGTGCGAGCTACGGGTTCGCCGGACCAACCAACCGCCTCCCTTTTCAACACCTGTCCCCGCTTGCTTCGCGTGGGTGTGGGCGGGAGCCTGATCACGTGACTGAAGACAGGCGTATGATTGGTCCGTCACAAAGCACGTAGCTTCCACCGCACTGTCAGCTTAGCGATGAACGGCGAATAATGAGTCGGACCGGGCAATTGACCGATTAATGTCCCGATTAATGCTTTAATGCTTTAATCCCTATCAAATATTTTGCCGGTGAATCAATTGAGTTTTCAGGTAGAAATGTTGAGAGAATGTAAAATGCTTGCTTTACTACTTGGTCCGAATTTATCTATTTACCTGATAGCACTGTTGTTTTCCAATAGGTACAAAATAAACTACGAAGTTACACAAAAATTGGGACTCTAACCAAGAATAACCTGCAATAAACCCCGAATCCGCAGCGAAAAATAAACTTTGAAAAACACCCTCCGAATTTCACGAGAAATAAGCTCCGAAGACAATAAATACTAGTTGTAATATAATGATTATCAGATTTAAAAAAAAATAGTGAAAAAATATTGGTTATTAAAAAGGTTTACTCGTGTTTTTCTTTTTTTTTTTTGGGGGGGGGATGGGGGATTGTATTTGTTTATAAATATTACTGCACAAAATTGTAAAAAATAATGTACTGTTGATACCTTTACTTCATGTATTGTGCTTAAAAGCCAACTCAACCGATTTATCGATTAATGGGCATCGATTGATCGTGACGAACTTTGTAATCGACGCAATGCTCTAGTAATTAATTATACACCACACTTTATACTACAGACGCTATTACGCAATGCAAAACGATGTGATGTAGAAATGCGGGATGTTTTTGTAATGTTCGCGGCTCCCGAGTAGTCAGTGCCGGCGTCGGCGATAAGTTACGAAATGTGGCGCGTGTCTTCGGTGGGCGTCGCCTTCTTTTATTTTTACGATGGTTTCGCGCTTGTGCAACTTGGCAGTTTTAGTGACGATTACGCAAGTGTAATAAAGTAAGGCTCGCCTCGGCTGAAGCACTGCGGGGGAATTCTTTGTGGCCGGCATTTTCCTCTTGTGTCTCAAACCTTATAACAAACTACAATAAGAAAAAAACAAAAATAAAAATTGGGAAATGTTTGGAGCGTTTTAGGTGGCATCCGATCGGAATTTCGTGTTTCGCGGTCTTGCATGAAGAAGGGGAGAAAAGCAAGCGTTTGACGTCACTTTTCGTCCATACCGACTTTGCCATGCGCGGTGTCAGCTCCCGTAAATATGCGGTGCCAACGAAGACGCATGACGCACAGTTTTTCCTCCATTGCTGCGGCTAATACCCCGAACTGAGACCCGTCAACAGACCGTTTCACCCGGGGATGCCGATCGCGGTGGAATGGAACGCCTCGTACATCAGGGCCACTTTCCTCGTCCGCCTGTTTCCTGTTTCTTGCCCACCCCGACAGAGTAATCACGACAATCGAGCTTGGTCGCAACCGACCCGTGACATCAGCCACTGCCACGATCACACAAAGGAATCAATGTGAGGAACCCGATCAATGTGATTCGGAGATAATTGGCCAACCTTGCCTGGGCAGAGAAACGTCTGGCATTTCCCCACAAAGTTCCCATGACGATTCACAAGGCCTCGCGGGAGGTAAACTGCATCAGAGGCGGTCGTTTGCTTACTTCCTTGATGTCCTTCGCTGGGCTCTTATCTGTTTTTTTTTTATTATTATTATTAATCTTTTTTTTTAGAAGCTTGCAGATTTACGAGATCGAACTACGCGCGAAGTTTAATAAACATGTTCGTTCTTAGAACGTGTTACGGCGTGTTCGAATACCGAATTTGAGCCACAATCACCTGACCGTCCCCTGACAAACAAACGGTGTTGTTAACGCGATTAATGCAAATATGCCGCGAGATGGACACGAATAACAATAATAATCCCTGAAGGGGGACCAAGTACAGACACAAATCTCCAAACGCAGGTTTTCGTTGGTATATAGCATCTAGGTCCACGAGATCAATCTCAATTTGTTTCTGACCTATAACTTTGGCAGCGTTGCCTCAGAAAGGTGTTCCCGCGTTTAGGTCTGACCATGATCTGGAAAAACACGAATCAGCCGTCTAATGTTCTCCGCGGGTCCCCTTGACGTGATAATTAGCACGCGACATGAGCCCATCTCGGCCGACCTAGTCAAGGCGGTCAACGCGGATTGCCTTGATCCAAAACCGCACGCGTGACGTCGCAGAGACTCGAGAATTTAAAGCGACTTTACTTGTCTTAATTATTATTTTTTTTTAGATTGGCGCTAATACTAGTTGTTTAAAAAAACATTTTTTGGATGTGTTTTTTTTTCTTTTCAGGATTTTAGACTTTTGGTTTAATCACTTTTTTATTTCTTTAGCTCAGTGGAATATACGCTGATTGTACGTGCCCTTAAAATATGATCATGCCATTTTGCGTTTTTGCTCTATTCTTTCTGGCATTTTTCTTCCGATTACGTAATCTCCTTCTGAACCCACGATCACTAGGAAGCACTCATTGCCGATAACATTCCATAGACATGCGGTCTGCTGGACACCATTTCACATTACGATGGACCGCATCAGAGCCTACGAGGCACCACGGTTCGTGTGCGTATCACGTGACCTTTGAGAGAGTGCAGTCAAGTGTCACGTTCGCGGCGCTGGATTGGTTGGGATGGCTCGTGGCGTTCCTTGCGGTCCACCGTAAGGTGAAACGGGAAACAAAGCTCCTTATTCTGGCGGACTTTCGATGAGCTCGTTCGGAGCGGCTCTGTGTTCCGGCACTTGGGGTCACGCCGTGGGCAGTGGACACCGGCTGCGGGGGCAAGGCCGTGCCGGCTCCGGGCTGGCCTTGGCGAACCCGGCGGCAGCCTTCGCCTCTTTGGATCACTCAGCTTCGTGACAGCGCCCTTGACCGAGCCAAAGTGGTTTTTGAGGACACTGAAAATCGCTTCCCGGGAACGGCTGCCTCAATGGGAATGGGAAATAAAACCGCCCGCTGGGTTCCGAAATCATTCTCCGTCTCCGCAAAAGCCAGTTGGTGTACAACGCGTTTGTCTCTTCCTTCCGAACGTCATCGCCACTCGGGCACACGCTAAGTTGCCGTGCATCCATACATTGTCAAAGGAAAACCTGTCAAGCAGGACGAGCTCCAAACAAAGCTTGGGTTGGCCGAGAAGTGCTACTAACAATAGGTCTTTCAGCGCTGGTGTTTCCTACGTGCTGCGCGTTTCTCGTTTTGACGAACCAGCCACGACGTGTCATAGAGAACGACCCTCTTAGGCGTCTTAGCTCGGGGGATAAGTGTCTCTAACGTCTGACCTTCTTATGGCAGTACTTTGTTCCGGGATTAGTTCGGAATTTCCTGAGTCCTAACATTTTGTTTTTCTTTTTTCTTCCACTTGCAGCGCTCTTCTACGTCGGCTGCTCCGGCCTCAGCGTCACGGCTGGAGCCCACCGATTATGGAGTCATCGTTCCTACAAGGCTAAGCTGCCACTTCGGACCCTTCTTATGCTCTTCAACTGCATGGCTGGACAGGTGCGTGCTTCTAATTGCCAGACTGTATAACGTTTCGACGAGTAGATTTATATTCTAAACTCTACCTGTTCTAATACTCCACCACGCTGCCTTCTGTAGTCCGTCGACAGCGCGTGAGCTCCCACTGAACTTACAAATGCGAGAGCAAAGCTAAGGATGTATTTTTTTGCGCTGGAGGGCTGTTAACCTGAATACTGGCCGATGCTCAATGTTGCTTCCATTTGTCGTCAACACTGTTCAAACTCGGCAAGTCAGTTTCACACACTTACCGAAAAAGCTTCATGACGATAGGACTGATTTATACATTTGTGTTACGACTCCTAGCGACCCCCTACGACGCATTCTACAAAACTCGATTGCCATAGCAACCATTTCGTCGTAAACAGTTATAAGTGGTCGTGTGGCAACCCTTTCACATTCAGGCGCAAATATGTGAGGCAGACTTTAATCTCCGCAGAAACAGAAGTCTTCGCAAAACTGAATACTCTTGAAAGACGCGAGGAAGAATTCCAAGCCACCTTCCCGTTTCAGAAACGGGTCTCGTCGAACGCAAACGTGACTGACTTTCGCCTCTCGCGATCTACTTGTAACTTCGATTCAGCGCACGATCTTTATGTTTTCCCCCGTTTTCGAGGCCGTCTGCTCGCCAGGCTCAAACTTCATCGAGGCTCATCTGTGTTTTCAGCCGCGGTTTTTCCCGGACTCTGATAAGCTGTAAGCCTCACCTATTGCTGCGCAGAGGGTGGTGGCCGGCGGGTCTGACATTGCGGATATAAACGCGCAATGCCATATGCAAATATAATGATTAAGGAAGGACCGTCAAACTGGTTAAGAAGTACTCTTGGGGACAGGCAGCTTGGGACTTTTTCTGCATTCCAAGGGCACCGTAAACCAGACGCGGAAGCAAGGTTGCGAACGGGGCTTTTTTTAAATGTTTTTCAATGGATTGATTAGTGCCTAAAGCGGATGACAAGTAACGCATTCTTTTTTAAAGATATATTTTCACGTTCAAAAGTCTAAGGGTAATTTAAACAAATCTCGCGATACAATTATTTTGATTTTCTTTGTCTTTCGAGACCTTGGTTTTAGTCTAGCAGGACCCTTTTTTGCATGTGACTTTAAACTTAGATCCCGAACGTGCTCCTACTGACAGCACTCGCTTTTCTTTGTCGTGAGTTTGACATCGTTGAGGTAGCCAGCTTTAAACGAATGTAGACAAATGAAACTCTGCACCCGGTGCCGATGAAGAGAGAAGGTTAGCCTTTCCGCATTACATTAGTAATGTTTTCAAGTGAGATCACTGTGCTTTTCAGCTTGCATGTGATCGTAGCCGGTTAATAGTAAGTTTTAGAGTACGGCTGCACCTGTGCGGTGTGGCGTAGGAGTGCCATATTCTAAATGTAACTAATGATTTCGAGTGCTCACACTGGCAGAAAGAAGCCCTTCAAAACTCAAGCCAACCGGGACCGCTTTTTTTTTTTCTATTTTGAACGGGAGATGAATTGTTAAAAGTGTATTGAATGTAAATACGTATATTTTCTCTGGCGCTGTAAAAAATCTAGCCATGCTGACGTTGTGGCTTCTCTTTTGTTTTTCGCAGAATGACATCTACGACTGGGTCCGGGACCATCGCGTGCATCACAAGTACTCCGAAACGGACGCGGATCCGCACAACGTGAACCGTGGCTTCTTTTTCGCCCACGTTGGATGGCTCATGTGCAGGAAGCATCCCGAGGTCACAAAGAAGGGGAAGGCCATCGACTGCGCCGACGTCTACAACGACCCCGTGGTGCGCTTCCAGATGCGGTAAGAATGCGGTCTTCTCTTTCGGAAAAAAGGGAAAGGGGGAGGATGCTGGACTGAAATTTGGGACTCATAAAAAATGAGGCTGGAGCGATAGGCGGTACGCTACAAAACCCCAAAATATCACTCATGAAGCGATATCTAAAGAGCCGGGTCACACTGTTCATACGTTGGACAAGAAACAGTCTGCAAACACGAGTCACTGCAATATCCATGGTTCGAATGCCGCGTACCCAAGTGTTCTCCTTGGACTCATTGCCATGCGGCATTCGAAGCACAGATCTCGCGGTGAGTCGCGTGCGAATCTTTGTGCAGACTGTCTTTTGTATGACGTATAAACAGTGTTACTCCGGCTTAATGGTCGTATGTATTTTTGGAAATAAGTGAGCCACTGAACACGGCCGACAAGGCCGACGAGACATGTCACGTCACGATTCTCATTCCCTCTCCTCTTCGCTTCGTCCTCTCGAGTAGGTGAACCGAAGTGAGGAGAGAGGCAACGCAGCTTTTCCGCATTCTCCACTGTTCAGGAGTATCGTGACATCACCCTCCTCACTTGATTGCGACCTTCCTTTCCAGAAAATACGACCATTCGTTATAATATATCAATGTATGATGTTTTGGAGTTCGCTGCGTCCAACTCTTCTGCAATCTTATCTTCTGAAATACCTGTAGAATGGGCAGGTGCAGGCGGTCTCTTGACATTCTACAAGGTGTCTGGTTTTCTCCGTGGCCGGCAACATTCCCGAATGCTAAGATTGCAAGTTTGATCGTGCCGCCCATTCAAGGACATCATCAGATTTCTCAATCCGTGATCCGCTTCGGTATAGCATATAAGTCTTGAAGGGGCACTGAAGTGATTATTGAAAAAGGTCGCTTTTGATTTTATATTGTTTAAAATGTGTTAGTTCCCACATATACCAAGTCCTATATTACAAAACTGCCTATTCATCTCAGGGCAATAGAAAAACATGGGGACTGTTTTTTCTCGCGGACTGCATTTTGTGGTCCAATGAAAGCCCTACAGCACGCCCAGATTTCGTAGGATTTTATTATAACTCGTTTCGAAGAGAGTCTGATAGGTACACATTCGGATAAGACTCCTCTTTTTCACTGCGGGCGAAGCCATCGCTGGCAACTCGCCGGCAAGCGCCCTTCGTCGACCACTTCACTCGGAAAAAAATTCTTCCCAAAATAGGGCGTGTTGCGATCTTTGAACACGATTTTAACGAGGAAATAAGCTACGCACGATTGGAATCCCGGGTTTATTTGGATGCTTAGAGCGTCCAGATTGAGTTGTCACCACGAAAAGACGATCTCAGAATCGACTTCAGCGCCCCTTTAAGGTTACGTATTGGGTGAACCAGCGGTGAGTCTGAGCACGCGACCGTCCTGTGCAGTTTATTTTAGGGCACTAGTAAGTCTTGTCTTTTGGTCATGGTATACAGCAATAGGTCTGATCCCATACAATTTAGTATAGAAAAACAACATAAACCGCATTCGTGCTTCGCGAATCATGCTGTTGTTGCTCAGCTAGTTATTTTTTATTGTTTTGTCAGTACGCCACTTTCTTTAACAATACTGTGCCTTCCTCCTTCCAGCTATCACATCCCAATGACGATCCTGTTCTGCTTCATCATGCCTACCGTGATCCCCCACCGCTACTGGGGCGAGGCCAAGTGGAACAGTTTCTTCGTGGCAGCCATCCTTCGCTGGGTCTTCCAGCTCAACTCCACGTGGCTGGTGAACAGCGCCGCGCACATCTGGGGCCAGAAGCCCTACGACAAGGCCATCTCTCCGTCGGAGAACTGGCTCGTGTCCGTCCTGGCAATTGGCGAGGGCTTCCACAACTACCACCACACATTTCCCTGGGACTACTCGACCAGCGAGCTCGGCTGGCGGTTAAACCCGTCCACGATGTTCATCGAGGCCATGGAGAAAATCGGCTGGGCGTACGACCTCAAGAAGCCCACCCAGGAGATGGTTCAGCAGAGGGTTCAACGGACGGGCGACGGGAGTCACCATTCACTCCACGCCCACGACCACTGATCACCGTGGTGTGGTGCCTCACCCTTACACCGGTGCGGCCCTGACATTCTATAGTGAACCGGAAGAGTGTATCCAACGTAGTAGCCTGTCAGTATAAAAAAAAATATATGAACAATGTGAGGCTGCCGCTCGGATTGTTGCAAGATGGAGTGAAGTTTGGAAGGCTGGATGATCTCGCACGTACGTTTCTTTTTTTTTTCGTTTGTTTGTTTGTTTTTTGTGGTAGCTTGAAGAGGTACTTTACTATGTTACCGCATGTTTCAATGAGTCTGAACTGTATTTGTAATTTGTTCTTGTGATTGTACCGCTTGCGATGATTGTTCGACGGGAAGAAAAGACTGGAAACAATGCCGCGTCTTTCGACGACGCTACGAACGGACCTCACGTGATTAAGGTTGTACGAAGGCATGTAGACTACTTGGTCGAGTCGTAACCAAAGGTTGAAATATGCGGCGTGCGTTCTGTATTGATGCACTTCCCTATGCCTACTACGATCAGAGGGACCTTCCCCGCACGATGCTCTGAACTGTAAATAGACCCTACGCGATATATTTTATTATGAATAAAAAAGTTAGCAAGCGAAGATTCAGCGTTGTTCTTTGATCTAAAGGTTGCGGGTACATGCTTCCTTCGGTTCAATATTTACAAACGCTTTGTCGCACCAAACAGCACGAGGAAAGAATACCAAGCCCAGTTTTCGGCCCGTCGTTGTATTGCAAATATAATACACCGATTACACATTGTTAACCAAGCAATTTGGTCTAGAGTCCCAGTCCTATACAAAACAGGCGCATGAGACTACTGATGACTCGAGTAAAACCACTTTTACCCATATTGTTTTTAGGACCCCGAGATTAGAAACTTGTAAAAACTAGGGCTGGGCCCACGTCGATTAAAAGAAAAAACCTCCGATTAATCGCTTTCTTTCAATCGATTAATTAATCTCATTCATTTCCAAGCATATTATTTTGAAACGTCACAATTATATTTGATTTGCCTTTGCTGAATATGTGGTAAACAGGGAATTACGCAATTTTGATAATAAATCAACCTCAATGTGTTGTTGAGAACAGGTAAAGAACATTCACATATTCTTCAGCTGCATGAAGCGAAGAGGTTCGTCGCTACTCTCAGGCAAGAGTGACCTTCCATCGATTGTTCGCAAAAACTTAGCGGCACCAAACGGACACTCGCACGGCATCTAAGTGACCTGGACAGGTGTAAGTAACCTGCGCTTGTCTGGAGTTAAAAATCTCGCCCCTACACTTTACTTCAAGGTCAAAATTTCATCTAACGTTCGCTCTTCATCGGGGTGTACTTGTCGACGTCGGCATGTGAAAACGTTTAATTTTTACTTTTTTCTTTCCTCAAAATTTTACCCATAAACCGGCTAAAATATTAATCGCCTTTAAACCATTAATCGGGAGGCTAATCGATCAATGGCCCAATACTAGAGCCGATCGACCGAAATAAACGGCTGCATTTTGGGGTTTGAACGAAAGCTCTCTTGATGTCATATTTAAGCGTCTACGTTCTCTTGCGGTTTCCACGCCTCTTGGGGTTCGGGAAAGCCAGCGGGCACGGAGACAGTAGCGAGTTATAGTAGACCGTTTTCATTTTCCCCTCCGCTCTGAGCACGTCAAACTGCGCATGCGCGGCCCGCTATGCAGGGGTGCAGAGCGGAGCTTCGAAGACGCGTTTTAGTAGACCGTTTTCCGCTCACCACATCGCGCAGCTAGAGCGTACGGAACAGCGACGTACGCAGCCCTGAAAGCGGACGTTCGTGGTACTAGTTGGACGAAACATTTCAATGCAAATACTCTGATTTATCCTTTTGGTATGCAAAGCTGTCCTTTTACAAATAAACGTGCATTGATTGTAATCAGCAGATTATTGCTATAGGAGATCACGGCGAATTTAGGCACTGTTTAGACGCGCCACAGCTCGCATTATGCTGCCAGACCGCAATCTTGATGGTGCGGGCACGTGCAAAATAACTGCGGCTCGCCATCAGCAGTGCTCAGCATTAGCGCACGATATGGCCGCCAGTGAATACACCTATATTACTCAAGGAGAATGCAGGGATTGGTGTCCCACGCGCCACACGCGCACGCCTTCTCCGTATAAAATATTCGAAGTAAATAATCAAAATAAAGCGCGGACGAGCGCGCGTGCAAGATACAATTTGTTTTAGGTTTTTGCTTTAGAAAATTTACTATTGCTGAGGGCAGCACGTGCGGCGCGTGGAACACCAATCCCTGCATTCTCCTTGATGCTTAGGTAATACAGCAACAGGTCTATTATAATTAGAAAAAAAAGTGAGTTAGAAAACCTGAGGTAGCTGGCCAGCTGTGATGCTTTCGTAGGCAAGGCAAGCCGAAGCTGATCGCTTGTCTTCTCTTAGTTCCCCTCCGCGTTGCCGCACGTTCAAAGAACCAAGGAGATGAAGCGGCGAAGTACGTTGCAGAGACGACTCCTGCTGTCTCACTTAAAATGGCGAGAAATAGAAGATTTAATTTGTTTAAGAACTGCGAAGAAGCGCCGCGATTTTCGCTCAAGGCACGGGCTGCTTGACATCCCCCACATCGGACGCAGCCATCTTGTCGGGGAGAGCGGAAGAGCGGAACTGCTTCCTACCCCGCTCTGCGCCGTCGAGAGCGGAACGTACGCTCCCTGCGGTAACTACGCTCTAACTCAGAGCGGGCCGCGCATGCGCAGTGGCGACTCCGCTCTCCCCAGAGCGGACCGGGCGCACGAAAACGGATCGTAGATCGTTTCCGCTGTCCCGCAACGCTCTCCGCAACCAGCTACGCTAGCCGGAACTCTACAGTCAAGGCCATGGGCGCGCCGGCGCAGTAGCGGCTGCTTCGTTGCGGAGGGCTTAGCGGAGGGGGAAACGCGGTCTACGAAAAACTCCCAATAACTCTCTAGTAACTAAATATCAGTGCGTCATATTTTAACCGGACGACGCGGCAACCTCCTTCACCTACGGGGGCGACCCGCGTTGCCGAAAGCGCGTGACATGTGACGTCTTTGGTCCTGGGCTCACTACTGGTCAGAGCAGCTAAAAGCTTCTTTTTAGACGAAATACAAAATATAAGTGGCGCGAGCAGTTTGAATTATTTATAAAAGTAGTTTTAGATGAGAAAAGGAACAAATGCAGTTTATAAATTACGGAAACAAGAAATGACCTGTCAACATACCCGCCACCACGCGGTGGAAAAGGCGGCGCGTACTAGAAAGGTGTAGTGGGATCAAGCACCGACGACTCGCAAGCGTAGAAACGTCCCGGATGTACGCATGGCGGCGCTGCGCTCGAGGATCCGACCGGTTCCGAGCGTTCCGAAGGCCTTCGGTGAGCAGCTTTCGCTTGCGGTTTGACCCTTTGGCGGTATGGCAGCGCAAGTGGCTCCAGTTCTGAACTGATCTTTACCCCGCGTTTGCTGTCGTTTGTGTGGCCAATGAAATGTCATGCCGAATTAGTGTTTAATCGCGCAGCAAATGCAATGCGAGCTGGCCTGGCTGCCCGCTTCATACAGCCTATCCAGAACAAGCTTTAGTGGCGCCCTCTGGGCCGTCGACACGGAGTGCGGCAGCAGTGACCGCTCGCTGAGCTTACTACCCCTCTTCTAGTTCACGGCCACTCAAGCAACCAAGGACGTCATGAAGGAGGTTATTTTTTGCATGCTTTTGCAATTTTAGTTTGCCCATTACTTTTAAAATAAAGCGAAACTCCAGAAAAGAAGTTTCATTAGGTTACTACGTTCAGTGTGCTCAAGCAACAGCCTCCTAAACAGCTTTCAAGCCTGCGCGTCACGTGACATGACGTCACGTCCCGGAGGTCTGCATGGACGCTGATTGAATGCGAGTGCCGCGTCAGCGCTCGCGTGGGACTGTGATAGGAAACGAGTCTCACGCGAATGCTGACGCGGCACTGCGCATCAATCAACGCTCGTGCAGGCCTCCGGGACGTGACGTCATGTCACGTGACGAGCAGGCTTGAGATGTTGGCTCAGGTTCGGTGCAAATTAAAAACCAGTAAAAAAGTCCTCGCAGAACGTGCTTCCGCTTGTGCTTCCACGACATCATGCGAAACTGCTGGGGCTCCTCGGAACGTATACATAATCTTTGAATCGTATGTGCGCCGCACATCCCTTCTGTCTTTTTGAAAATGTTTTTCGAAATAGTGGGATTAGGCGTTATACACAAATTCGATCCTCTACGGTTTTTTTTTTTTATGATTTCTGACATTTTGTCTTTTTTCTCTGTGCACGTTTATTAATCTGGCCAGCTGGAATTTTCGAAAGCTCAGCGTTGCTATATATTATTACACGCAATTCCACATTTCTTTCCTTGTGGTTCATAAGGCAAGCCCAAAGATCGGAAGGCTTACCTCAATAACCATCCAAGATATTTCATCCCCCGCGCAGTAATCACAAGCATTGAGCCCGGTCAACTTAATTTATGCCAGAGTTATTTTATTGTTATCATCTTAGATCGTATAAGACACATCGGATTAGGCGGATTATTTCGAAGATGCCGAGCACCGTTACATGGTCGACGAACAATGGTGAACACTTTTCGTCTTCCTGAGTAGGATCGAGCTCGGTGGTGTATGTCGATGGCTCGGATGGCAGATATTTGGAACACTATACACGGCGGAGTCAAGGTGGTGGCTGGTATATTCAAATGACGAAACAGGGTCATTCCATGTCAAACGTCCCAGACGTTCCACTCGACTCCTTCCGATTTCAAAAAAAAAAAATTCAGGGCCTTTGCCGCAATGTTTGGAGCCTTGCCCTAAAATATTTTTGGCGAAAAATTTTTTTGATGACGTGAGCGCGGTTTTAACTTTTAAAAACAGCGTGAAACTAGGCATCACTCAATAATTCATGAAAAATCTGCTTTTTAGTGAAACACCTAGCAATATTTTTTATTAAATTTGCACGGCTTTCAACTTACAAAGTGGTTGGGCTTGTGAAGTTTTGTTTAATTTAAATATTTTTTAAAAACTAAAAACTTTAAAACTTTTAACATTTTTGTTATTTTAATAAGAAATATCTAATTGCTCCCGGGACTTAATATAACTTTTTACCGGCTGCCCTGCAGGTATATAATATATAAAAAAAATTTTAAAACCGCTCAATTAAATATCTCGCAGTAAGCAAAAATCCTGAAGTTGCAAAAAAGTGCGTTTTGACGCACAAACAGCCGTTTATTTGACACTGAGGTGGTCCAAGTAAAAATACAAAATACGGTGGGTTTGGAAGAACAATCGATAACCTTTGATTCTATAATAATAATAATAATAATAGTTTATTTTCCATGAAGCATGGTGGAGCAAAGGGTAAAAGCCTCAAAGGAGGCTTGACCAGCCCTCGGCCCCGTACATTGGCATTGCAGCAGAAAAAATAAACAAAATATATATATATATATATATATATATATATATATATATATATATATATGCACGAGATTACAAAACAGTTATTAATCACCTAAATAGATGGCATGCACAGTCGTTGCAGACAGAAATCCGAAAAACAAAAAGAGTGCATTCTATATAGCATAAACAAATTTAAAGAATCATTTGAGTATGGGAGGTAAATCACTGCTACAGATAAAGAGAACGCAAAGCCTTGAAGGAGATAGTGTCAATACAAATTACTTTTTCTAGAAGGAAATTTAACAGTTTTGGTATGGTATATCGCAACATTTGCCTACCATAGTTAGTAGAACAGTAGACAACCTTCCAATACTCCATGTGTCTAGTTAAGTGAACGTGTAGATTTGGTGTCAATGCCGCTAGAGTTGACAACGATTTATAATGTTTCCTTTTCTCTGATTTTAAACTCAGAATCAATCTGTATTCATAAAGGCTATGAATCTTTAATAAGCTAAACTTCTTAAACAAACTGCCTGTATGGAAATCATAAGGCAGGTTGCATAATATTCTAACCATTTTTTTCTGCAGTAAAAATAATTTTTGCAGGTTTGTGAAAGTGGTGTTACCCCAGACGAGGTTGCAGTAGCTCAGATGAGAATAGAATAAAGAATTGTAAATTAATAGCTTCACACTGACTGGGAGTGTTTTGCCATTACGGAATGTCAGACCTATGATGGTAGATAATTTTGCAAGTAAGTGGTTAATGTGACTGTCCCACAACATATGTTCCGAAAATATGACTCCAAGACTTTTAAAATTACTGACAATTTCAATTGGCGTAGAGTCAAGCACAATCCTTCCCGTTAGATTTACGCACTTATTCTTGGGTCGAAATATGATAGCTTTAGTTTTATCAGTATTAATTTTTAAGTAGTTATCTTTTGCCCATGCCCCAAGTTTGGACAAAGTGTCATTGGCGATTGTGACAAGATCATCGCTATTATCTGAAGAAAAGAATAGGCTACTGTCGTCGGCATATATGACAAATTTTGCAGGACTTATGTTTACAATGTCATTAATGTACATATTAAAAAGAAACGGTCCAAGAATGCTCCCCTGTGGGACACCTGAGTGAATAGGTTTAACGTCAGAAGAGAATTGGCCAATAGAAACATATTGGCAACGGTGTCGCAAGTAGGAGCGTAGAAGTTCTAAAGGTAACCCGCGGACACCATAACGCTCAAATTTTTTAAGTAAGATATTATGGTTGATAAAATCGAAGGCTTTCGTGAAGTCCACGAATACACCCAGAACCTGCTTTTTTCCTCGAAATTTTTCAAAATATATTCTTTTTGCTCTAGTAATGCTAATTCGGTCGATCGACCTTTTCTAGAACCAAATTGAGCGGGAGTCAGCAGGTTATGCTTATCAGAAAATTGAACTAGACGAGTATGTATTATTTTTTCTAGGCCTTTGGAGAATAACGGGAGGATAGAAAGGGGTCGGTAGTTGCTGAGATTATTTTTAGCACCCTTTTTATGTAACACTGCCACTTTCGCCATCTGCATCTTTTCAGGAAATAACCCCGTTGTTAAGGACAGATTGAAAATGTGACACAGACAGGGTGCTACTAAGCCAAGTATGTATTTAATAGGTCGAATTTGCAAATTAAGTTTAATGAAAATTAATCTGAAAGTTTAATCAAAATAATTTTTGTTTAAAGCAAGAAAACAGTTTTTGAATTTGAACTCTCGCACCACAACCCGGCGTCGCTTCTAACGCCTCTTCGCCGCACAGCACGCCACCGGCGACGATAGTTGACACGATTAGGTCCAAAGAAAGAACGGAGTTTCCTGCCGTTCCCCCTTGTCCGTCTTTCCGGCTGCAAGGGAAAAAAACGGCGGTATCGTGTAATAATCGGAGGTGCCGCCAGAGCGGAGCCATAGCAGGCCCGTTGTGCCCTTCGTACCCGAGGGCGGCTCGAAACGCGATGCCTAAACGACGGGCGGCATCGAGGGACCAGGAGGACTTCTCCATGCCATGCCAAAAATCCCACGGCCACCTCCGATTCCTGAAATAAAATTAATGGCTCTTAACCGTAATGTTTGTGGTGCAACTCTAAAATATTTTTGACGAAAAACTAATTTCATGGGGCGATTGCGGTTTGAACTCGTAAAAGGGAGTGAAATTATGAGTCATTTAATATTTGATGAAAATTAAGATTTTTTTTGTGGAACGCTGGAATATTTTTGCCTAAAAACCATACGGTATTTGGATTGCTATGTAATAAGGATCACGGAATTTCGTATGCTCGAAGCAATTTAAAAAAAAAGGAATACATGAGCATTTTAGCAATTGTATTGTTTTGTTACCAACTATCTCTTTGCTGCAAGCGACTGTAAATATTTTTATGTAGGTATACTGTACACAACAGAAAGTTTCAGGCCGTACAACTAATTATCTTGCAAAATAAAACAACTAAATTTGTGCAAAATTGCGTTTTGCCGTTTAAAGAGACGTAAATTCTGCCATGAGGTGGCCCAAAAAAAAATACGAAACATGGTGATTTTTGCAGGCGAGTTTATTGCCTTTTGTTCTTGAAAGATGAATTAAAATAATTTCGTTCTAAAGAGGAAAAAAAAACATTTTGAAGTTGAACTCTCGCGCTGCTACCTGGCGTCGTTTCTTACGCCTCTTCTCTGCACAGCACGCCACCGCCGAGCCCGGCAAAGCGTGCGACGGTGTCACGGTGTGCGCACTCAGGTAGATAGCAGGACCTCGAGTTGTCGGGTATATCTTGGTGGGAAGAACCTTTTCCCACCCTTGTTGCTTTATGGTTTTTTCTATTTCGACCGTTTTGCGCGGCGGTGTCCTCCTGTGGTCTTCCACTGTCTTGTTTTCAGCAGATGCTGAGCGCTGCCGGGTCAGAGCATCCACTAGTAAGCTAGCTGTTTCTTACGTACACATCGCAATCACTCTCTCTTGTCAACGTCAGGACCGATGTAAACAGCAACATAAGAGCGCCGTGAACGGGCAGCCTGAAACGAATGCGCGCCGTCGGAGGCTCACGCCTCGTTTGTGTTTAAATCGGCTTTGAAACGGCAAATTCTTGCGCCGCTGAATAGTTCCGCTTTTCACAGCAGTATGCGCGACGGCTAAATTTCGCGGCGATATTGTCGCGTTTCCCTTTTAGGAGAAGTCCACGTCAGCTGATGCCGCCCGTCGATTAGCCATCACGTTTCGGAGTGTGAGGAGCCGCCCTCGGGTACAAAGGGCACAACGGGCCTGCTATGGCCCCGCACTGGCGGCACCTCCGATTATTACACGATACCCGTTGTTTCTTCCCTTGCAGCCGGAAAGACGGATAAGGGGAAACGGCAGCAAACTTCGTGCTTTCTTTGGACCTAATCGTGTCAGCTATCGTCGCAGGTGGCGTGCTGTGCGGCGAAGAGGCGTTAATAACCGACGCCGGGCTAAGGCGTGAGAGTTCACATTTAAAATTTTGTTTCTCGCTTTAAACAAATTGCTTTGATCAAACTTTCAGAATCAAAAGACAATCGATTGTTTTTTCAAACCTACCATATTTTTTGTATTTTTACTTGGGCCACCTCAGGGTTAAATAACCGGCTGTTTATGCGTCAAAACACTTTTTTGCAACTTCGGGAATTTTTTTTTTTACTGCAAGATATTGAATTGAGCGGTTTTAAACATTTTTTTAATAGATTATATACCTGCAGGGCAGCCGGAAAAACTTCTATTAAGTCCCGGGAGCAATCGTACTTTGTTTTAAATAACAAGAATATTAGAACATTTATAAGGAAATTGTGTTTTTTTAATATTTAATTTAAACAAAACGACACAAGCCCAACCACACGTAATTTGTAAGTCAAAAGCCGTGTAAATTTAAGAAAAATATATTGTTGGCTGTTTCATAAAAAGTTGATTTTCTATCAATTATTGAGGGATGCCTAGTTGCATGCTGTTTTTTTTAAAAGATAACACCACGCACACGTAATCAAAACAATTTGTTCGTCAAAAATATTTCAGTGTATGGCTACGGACATTGCTGGCAAAGGGCCATGCATTTATTTTTAGAAATCGAAGGTGGTCGAGCGTCTGGGACGTTTGACATGAAATGACCCTGTTGTCTATCCCCGTTCCTAAGTGTTTTCACTCTCCTTTTTTTATTCTTGTATTTTCACCTACCCGCTCTTCGTTCTTTTTCGCTTATATTTTGAACTTTGTATGTCTGGTTCATGTCCCACCTTCAAGCCATCTGAATTCAACCCGGTCAGGCTTTTTCCAAGACGCAAGATTCTTCTCAAGAATGGCCCTAGCTTCGTCTCAGGGCATACGTTCCCTTGAGTTTCACATCCGCAAAGGCATCCCCCACCTGGAGTGGAAGTTGTGGCAGGCCGACGAAACATCGTTGTCGTCGGCCTGCCACATTCACCGGAATGCTGACTATGACGTCAGCAAAGGATTTCTCGTGACAGAAATAAGAGTAATTGAAGGACTTCAATTTTGACGGTGTTGGCAGCAGTGTTGCTCTCAGAGCGCAATGATTTCAAGCTTCTACGATGGTAATTACAAACACCATCGAACTTGTTGTTCGCAAGGTAGTGACGTCACAAGAGGGAACAATAGGAGGGAGCCACCGAAATATCTCGCCGCTAAAGCGGGTTTCACATGCAGCGATTCCACGGCCGAAATCGCTGCCACTAGCGGCGCGGCGGCATGGATCGCGGGTTTCATTTCACATGAGCGTTTTCTTCCGTTGCGATGGCCAATGCTGCTTGCAGCAAGCAGATGCGATCACTTTGACGGCCTCAGTCACCTCTTCCCAGAGTTTCTCTTTGGTCCCATTGTTTCTAAATGTTTTGAGCTGCGCGTCCCAAAGAACCCGACGCTTCGACACTTCACTTATAAGCAGTTCATTGAACTGGGCGCAATACATTTTCTTGCTTGGTGGACGATCTGTGTTCAAAAGACACGTCAATGTCGCACAGTTCTTCTTCGTCTTTTAATTTTCTCACTAGCGCCGCACGAGCCGCTTAAGGATAGCGTCTCTTGCTCTCGCTACACTTGGTACTCAGGCGAGGAAAGTAAAAAGAGCCACGTGTTTCATTGAAAAACCAATTCCGAGGAAGGGGAGAGCAATCCACCTCCTCCATAATCTCCTGAACAGTTCCGACGCCACTGCTAAAGCAAAGAAGCTCGACCCGCAGGAAAAAAAAACCGCAAAGCAGTCGCTTGCGCACTTTCTCTGCTTGTCGTCTGCTTCAAGAACGTAAAAATGACGCCGTCCTATACGCCAGCTTTCCCGCAATGTTTCTCCTCCTGTCACGTGATTTCCCGCCGCGCTGTGAGTCGCCAGCTGGGAAGCTGCCGCTCTGCCGCGACGAAATATTTCCAACCGCACCGCTCAGCCGCTGCGGCTGGCCAGAGCGCCGCGACGGCAGAAATCGCGCCGCTCTATGGCCGAAATCGCTGCATGTGAAACCCGCTTTATACGCCATCCCCTTTTTATGCGGTGAACGATACATTGGTCAGAAAAAGCGTTGCCTGAACACCCGCTTAAAACAGCACATCCTCAAGGTTTCCCGTGCTTCAAGCGAATCTTATCATCCAATCGTGGTGCACAAACCCCTTTGCACGAACTGTGAATCTCGTTTCCAGGACACCAGCATAATAGACCGATCTCACTAAGTGTTCCACGCATGCGTGACGCCGCCATAACTGTAGTTCACAAGAGGTAGGCGCTCCGTGCACGAGACAGCTCGTGCCGTCTCGTGCTCTGCTCGCGCAGAACTCCAGCGTGGTTAGGGAGTTTTCGTAGACCGCGTTCTCCCCTCCGCTAAGCCCTCCGCAACGAAGAAGCCGCTACCGCGCCTGCGCGCCGATGGCCTCGGCTGCAGAAACCCGGATCTCGTAGCGGGTTGCGGAGAGCGTTGCGGGACAGCGGAAACGATCTACGAAAACTCCCTGTTGTCGCGCGTGTAGAAAGACTACAGTTCCCACGATGCATGGCGACAGCGGCGGCGTACTCAAACTAGCTCGGCCGAGAGATTATTGAAGCCTACAGGACAGCTGGTGACGAACACAACATCGATGCTCCGTCTCTTGGGTTATCCAAGGTTGAGGTGAACTAGTTGAAGCCAGAACTGAATAGACCGATTTCACCAAGCATTCGGCGCATGCGTGGCGCCGCCATAACTTTAGTTCACAGGAGGCAAAAGGCAATGCACGAGAGGGTTCGTGCTGTATCGTGCTCCACACGCGCAGAGCTCCAGCGGGGTTGTCGCACGTGCAGAAAGACTAAAGTTCCCTCGATGCATTGCGGCAGCGGTGGCGTACTCAAACTGGCTGGTGAGATGGGTCTATTAGTGAATGGGCTTAACCACCTGAATTTTTGAATGGTTTTTATTCTTCCTTCTTTTTTTCCTTTCCTCTTTTTTATTTTTTCTTGATCTTCTTGTTTATCGCTCTTTTTTTATTCTTGTATTTTTACCGTCCCTCTCTTTGTGCTTTGCATGCAGGGTATTACAACATGGCGTGACGCTCCTTGCCAACTATACAACTGCATGGCATAATAATATTTTGGTAAATAATATCATAATATATAATATTTTGAAAAAAAAAAGGATTTGGCGGAGTGTTGTGTATAACTTTGTTTTCTTGTCCAGCTTGTCCAGCGAAGATTTTTTTTTTTTGGGGGGATTTGCAGATGCCGAGAACACGTGCATTGTATACCGAAACAGTTGTGCTCCGCCGCTTTTAGAGTGAGAACACTAAGACGCTTTATACATCGCGCAGCTCAAAGTGTATCTTCCGTATATAGTGAAGATGGAGATGTGTTACTAGATACGGAAAAGGGACACAAGTATTGAATGCTTTTCCTGAAGAGATTTATAGTATTATTGGCAAAGGACAGTTGAAGAAGTGGATTCGTCGTCATGTGTTTGAAAACTAAATTCTTTCCTTTTTTTGCGTGTATGTTTGTGGAAGGGGGAGGGGGAGGGAGGCTGGCAAGCCAAAGCTTGTGTTAGCGTGTTAGTTTCTCGGTATAGTTTATTTTTCACCTATGCTGACTTCCTGGGTTCAGTCATACAAGTCATTATAGGCTTTGACGACCCGTCATTTGATATACTGCAAGTGTTGGGTGAATAAAAATATTATTATTATTATTATTATTATTATTACTATATTAATAATAAAAGTAATATTAATATTAATTATTATTATTATTATTAATATTATTATTTTTGCAAAGCAATGTTGACATATTGTTTGCTTACTCTACTTTGTGTCATCCCATGATGGACTTAAGGCCAAAGCCACGGGCCACCAGGTCCAATCACGTTCCACAGCTATACTATGACACGCTTAACATTGATTAGGGGTGGACGAATAATACTCGAATCCAAAAGCGCCGCATCATTTCCGTAGCTTCGACGCTACGGAGAGCCTATACTTCGTTTCACCTTCCGTCCAGACGCAGCCGATGCTACGAGATTATATGACGAATCAGACAGCGTCAAAGGGCACCGTCATGGTATTCGTAATGTTTCTGTGTGTGTTTTTCATCCCTGAACCAATCATAAACAAAACAAGCCCAGTGATTTGCACTTTTGACGCTGCTTTATTGGTCCCGTTCCCTCGTAGCATCCGCTGCGTCTGGACGGAAGGTGAAACGAAGTATATATGTCGTGGCTTTCTTTTCGATATAAAATTGTTGAGTCACTCAGTACTCTTCGATTCGAACCACTGTCCACCCATCCCCTCATCAGTGATCCTAGACGCGGGCACCGATATACCGCACAATTTCTAAGTGGCTCGTGATTGGATCTGGCGGTCCGTAGCTGTTGCCTTTAGTCCATCGTAGGGTGAGACGAAGTATAACAGGCCTCTTTCTGAAAGAAGCGATTTATGCGGGATAATGCAAGCTTGCGCTCCGGTGAGAGAATGCATTTTTTGCTTCCTCTCCTTTGGCCTAAATGGAAACATCTATACACGAACTCATCTCTGTTACGTCACGGCGCGGTGGTGGCGCGTCGGTCGCACTTCCGGTCTGGGGCTGTGGGCGGAAGGCCCCATGTGAGGCGTGTATTCCTGCGTTGTTTTGAAAGGAACCTGACGAAAACATGCCTTTTCGTCAAACCGCCGCGACTGGGGCTGTACTAAAAGAGTCGAGAAAGGTTTGAAGATCAGTTTTCATGTTCTCGGTTCGTCCGAGGCCGTGGATATGTGCTGTAAAAATGGTAAACCAGACGCCGCCGGACCACAATTGCTTGGGCGGGAAGCACTTTGGGTTGAATTCACGGATACTTGTGGTCATCAGATTTATTTGTTTTGTTCCAACATGAACGCCGGAAAACCGTCAAGTTGTACGGCCCACCTGCGGACTACGTTCAGTGCGTCTTGAAGTTCGAACGGCCGTCTGATCGTTCGAACTGTCGTCTGCTCTTTCAAACGCTTCTGCTTGTCGTCTGCTCTTTAGACGACACCGGCCCGTAGACGAAATGTTGGCCCGGTACTTGCGATAAGAAGTAAGTGCAGGCCTCAAAAGACTTAAGTTTGAAGGTTGGTAAGCAGGCTCCACGTAAACAGTAGAATACAAGGAGATGTTGATTATTGTTACCAGCGGCCATCACCGACTTGTTATGCCTGATTCACTTCGTCCGATTCTGCTTGCGATTTTCAGTATCGACGTCGACCATCTTAGCTACGGTTCACGCTTTTGCAGCCAGAGCGACGTCGCGACTGAAAATTGCGAGCAAAATCTCATCATGTGAGTCATTCTTTAGCGTACATTCTGCGGCGTCCACGCGGAATGAATCGCCGCATGTCAGATTATTCACGCGAAGTTTTGCGGTGTAACGAGCCTCGTTAATTTCGCTGACGCCGCTGATGTAGTCAGACATTGCCACGAATACGTAGAATCAACAATTCGAAAGCGATAAAGGGCAGGGGGACTCACACCGACGCCGACAACATCGCATTCCAATGGTTTGTTTATGGGCGACGGCGAGCTTGTTGCCCACACCCCCACCGCGCATGCGCGGCGCCGGTGGCGTCCGCTAGGGGCGCTCCGGGCGCTCCGGTTTGTTTGTAAACATGAGTTGGTGTATACCCTGTGCCCAGTTTGTGCTGTAACTAAATACTTAATAGCAATTTAAATATTCAAATAAAAAATTCTGATTTCTCCCCCCCCCCCTTCGATTGGCGGTTTCAGTGCTTACAAACATCGCAAAACTACAGCCTCTTTCCCCGCTGTCAACGCGAAACGGCGGAATAACTGGAGTGGTTTACCTTTCGATAAGTCGATCATCATGTGCGCCTGACGTTTAAGATCAGCCTATACCTTCCTTGATACGTTTTATTTATAGAAGCCAACGAAAATATCTGGCAGCTAAAGGACTGGCGCTAAAGGAGCATCGACGTCAAAGCTCCCCACATCTGCCGTCAGTGCCTTCATCTCCTCCCTCGCCGTTGTCTTGTAACTATCAAGCGAAACGTGCTGTTAGCGAACAGAAAGTTTCCAAACACAGGCCCCCGATGAGTTGTCATCTCAAGTATTAAATGCAAACTACCCTTTCGCAATGCCCTGACAGGTAGGCGTCCTAGTTCGTTGAGCTCCATTACACGAAACGTCTCTTCTCTTGTAAACGTCAGAACTTTCCCGGTGTAAGCTCGCTGAGCACAGGAGACTGGTCGTTTTCGATGGGCATAAGCGTACGTAAGTCGAACGTCGTCGGAGTGTCCAACGAGGAGAGGCGATTTGCCACGCCGACTAATGGTGAAATTTGGTGGTAGGTCCGGATCGGGTTCCAAGATCCGCGAGGGAGGAGAGAAACCACTCCGTGGCACTCACACCAAACCGACGAAAGGAAGAGGGAGTCGCATTTTGTGAGCGAAATGCCGGAGACGGTCTGTCGTTCAAAATAGCCGCTGCCTGAACTTGCATGAGCTCAAACTTGACGAGTTGACTGAAGTAGTTTGAAACCTCCAACGACCGATAACTAGGCGCTGTCCACCAGCATGCAGAAGAAACGCCCGACACAGGTTGAGCGCATTATCCGAACTACGGATTCCATGACACAGAGACAGGGACTCCGGAACTATTTTGGGAGTGGGGGGGCAAGTACTGCCGTATTTTTCATCATCATCATCATCATCAGCTTGTCTACGCCCACTGCAGGGCAAACGCTTCTCCCATAGCTCTCCAATTAACCCTGTCCTGTGCTAACTGCGACCAATTTATACCCGCAAGCTTCTTGATCTCGTCTGTCGGCTTTGTACGTTTTGTTTTCTTTTTATTTCTCATATTTGGCCATTTTATATATTTTTATTTTATTATTTTATTAATTGGTATAATTTTATTGACGTCTATTATTTTTTGTTTAAATTTATTCGTATTTATTTCACATGTTTGTATCCTCGTTTATTCTGCATTGGTATACACTAAAAATAGTTTCAGAAGTAAGGAATGCTTGCGCAGACTGCGCAAATGATGAAACGGGCACCTCGTCCGTGTGTACTTTGTGTGTACTGTTGTCTTTTAGGAAAGAATGCCACCCACAATGAATCTCCAGGTGTCTCCTACATATGGTAGCTACAATGCACACTTGTCCCGGCATTTTTCTGAACGATCGCGTTCAGAAAAGAATTGTAAAGTTCTAATTCAAACATTCATGGCACCGCTCATGTGGAAAAGCCACTAGGGGAAGGTGGCGGGGCAATGGCAAAAATAATGCAGTTTTTAAAAGATAAGTAAAAGAATAAATACAATGCTATGCGATGTGTAACAAAAAGATACGACATTCAAGTTAAAAATTGAGGGCGAGACATGTCCATCAACACAAACAAGTGTGAGAAAAACCTCTTACATCGTAAAACAGGTTGTGAAAGAATGTATACGGGCGATGTGTCATGAAAAAATACAAAATGCATGTACGAAAACGAAAGCGCGAACAAAGCCATTGAAATAGTTTGTTAGGAAAGGCGATGTCTCTCCGTAGAGGAAATGACAATATTTATACAAAAGAATGTGGAAGTGGTGGAATAGAAACAAGTAAAATGAGGCAAAATAAATGAACTTCAAAATTACTATGAACTCGCGTAAACATCATGAAGTCAACATGCATATATTTCAGAAAAATTGTGCACATTGCCAGCCAACACAAGACATCAGTTACAATGTAAAGTAAGATCAGTTGAAGAAATTGACTTACAGGTCGAGGCATCGCTTGTACGTGGACGCTTTAATGATGAGCTCTCCCAAAACTCGGAGAGGCCTTTCTGTTTTTTAGACATTGCCGTTGTTGCGTCCGGAGAGCCTCGGCACTGCCGTTGTTGCGTCCGGAGAGCCTCGGCACAGCGGCGGCCGTCCCATACCCCCAGCGCCATATAGCAGGCGCCGTCCGAAACTTCGCGCATGCGCCATGTGGCGGATTCGCTCTTCGCGCCTGCGAGCACACCCTCGCTTTGTCGTCTGCTAGAAACAGAGCAGACGACCCCACAGCGCTTCTCGATTTTCGCTGAACACGGTTCAGCGAACCACCGCGTAAGAGGTGCCCACAGTTAATTCCCTGACTCATGAAGATGTGTCCGCTGGATAAGGATAATCAACGCCACAAAATGTAATATCACCGTAGATTATATTTTTTTTTATTTCAAAATTTGATTTCAGAGTAAGCGGTCGAAAAGTGGGGGGGGGGGGCCCTGCCCCCTGTGCAAAAATGTTGGGGGGGGCGACCGCCCCCCCTGCCCCCCGGTTCCGGAGTCCCTGCACAAAGAGGAAAAAGTTTGCGTTCGCCCCCTTCCCATACATTTCGGCTGCCTCGGAACGGCGTAGCACGCGCATTGACCGCCGGGAAACCTATCACCAGAGCTCGAGGTCGCTGCTTTGAAGCGCTTTTCCGTATAGAACGAGCGTTCGTGCTAGAAAAGCATGTCTCAAAGCCTGGAGCCCGGGCGAGGTCGCTCTTGTATAGTTTTGGCTAAAGCCCCTTGATAAAGGCCTTTTTACAAGTACTGCCAACCATTGTTGTAGAAACGCGCGAGACACGTGCCGCGAGCGCGTGCTCCGCCGCCATTCGCTTCCAAGGGCCGCTCATTTCTATGCTGCGCCGCCATTTTGCTTCCAAGGGCGGCTCGAGACATAGGCCTCGTGCGCTCGCGCATTTGACGCTACTTGCGAGAGCACGTAAACACATCGAGGGGCTTTAGTTTTGGCTGGAGTCTCAGCTTAAAGGCCGGTTCAGACACTTGCGTTTGAGTGCGTTTGACTGCGTTGCGGCGAGAACCGAAAGCGAGTCACCGGCACATCTGTGCTTCGTATGAAGCGTGGAATCCAATCCAGGAATCATCTTGGCACGCGATATAAGCAGCAGGGATGTCCTGGTTTCTCGCTGGCGCAACGCGAGTCAAACGCAACTGTCTGAACCAGGCTTTAAAGTGAAAGGAGCGTAGCGCACCCGCACTCATGGCACGTGGAGCGAAAGCTCGCGCTGCAGAACCCAGGGTAGGATGCGCTAGAGGGGAGAGGTGTGCCGTCTGGCGGCCGTGGGTGTGTCGCAATGTGCAAGCACGCCGGCGAGGGCGCTGTGGGGCAGAGCGCAGCCAGAGGCGTGTATACACCAACTCATGTTTACCAACAAACCGGAGCACCTTTAGCGGACGCCACGGGCGTCCGCTAGGTGCCCACCGTCCACCGCATGCGCGGTGGACGGTGGGCAAGAAGCTCGCCGTCGCCCATAAACAAACCATTGAATTGCGTTGTTGTCAGCGTCGGTGGGAGTCCCCGTGCTCTTTTTTCGCGTTGGGATTGTTGATTCTACGTCCTCCTAACAATGTCTGACTACTTGAGCGGCTTCAGCAAAATTAAAGAGGCAAAACTTTGCATGAATAATGTAATGTGCGGCGATACATTTTACGTGGACGCCGCAGTATGGGCGCTAAAGCTTGACTCCCACGATGAGATTCTGCTCGCTATCTTCAGTCGCGACGTCGCTCGGGCATCAAAAGCGTGGACCGTAGCTGAGATGGTGGACGTCGATACTGAAAACCGCAAGTAAAACCGGGCATTACAAGTCGGTGATGGCCACTGGTAACAATGCTCAACATCTTCTTGTATCTAGTGTTTACACTTAGCCTACTTACCCCAACTAACCTTCAAAAGTGTTTTGAGGCCAGCACTTAGTTCTTATCGCAATTACCGGGTCAACGTTTGGTTTATGGGCTGCTGTCGTTTGAACGAGCTGACGACAAAAAGCACAGACAAGTTTGAAAGAGCAGACGGCAGTTCGAACGCATGCGCAGTGGAGTACGGGCTAGAAGCACCGCGTCCCGCGTCAACAAACCATTGGAATGTCAAGTTGTCGGCGTCTGTGCTGAGTCTGCATACTCTTTCCGGGTTGGAATTGTCGATTCTACGTCCCCATAGCAATGTCTTGCCACTTTAACCGCCTGAGCGAAATTATCAAGGTTCGTTACGCCGCTAAACTTTGCGTAAATAATTTGACGAGCGGCGATTCAATCGCATGAACGCCGCAGAATGTACGCCAAAACCACGATGAGATTCTTCTAGCTATTTTCGGTCGCGACGTCGCTCGTGCTGCAAAAGTGTGGAAGGTAGCGGCGATGATCGACGTCGATACTGAAAATCGAGAGAGGGAACAGACCAAGCGTAACAAGTCGGTGATGGCCACAGGTACCAATGATCAACATCTTGTATCTACTGTTTACACCGAGCTTACTTGAGTCTTTTGAGGCCCGCAATTACTTCTTATTGCAATCACCGGGTCATAGTTTGGTCTACGGGCCGCTTTTGTTTGAACAAGCAGACGACAAAAAGCAGAAAAGTTTGAAAGAGCAGACGAAAGTTCGAACGATCAGGCGGCCGTGTGAATTTGAAGACGCACTGAACCCGTGGGCGGTCCGGACAACTTGGCGGTTTTCTCTCGTTCATGTTGGAACAAAGCAAATACATCTGGCGACCACAAAGTTGTTGGCCGCTCAAGCAATCGTAGTTCGACAGCGTCTGGTTTGCCCTTTTCACGGCTACTATCCACGTTCTCGTACGAAGCGAAGGGGCAGAAGCACATGAAAACTGATCTTCAAACCTTTCCAGACTCTCTTGATAGCCCCCGTCGCAGCATTTTGACGAGGAGGCATATTTTTTGTCTGGTTTCTTCCAAAGGAACACAGGAATGTATGTCTCGCACGGCGACTTCTGCCCACAGCCCCAGACCGGAAGTGCGCCCGAAGCGCCACCACCGCGGCGTGACATAGGAGAGTTGAGTTCGTGTTTCACAAGGGCGTCGCCATCTTGAAATATCGTCACTTCTATACTCTGCTTCACCTTATGATGTACCGCAGGAAAGGCTACAAGCGCGAGCTCCTTGCTCTAGGGCACATCTCGGCGGCACAAGCTCTAGTGCGTTAAAAGCAGCTGCCAACGCTATGTGCTCGCGCTTCTAGCCTTCTCTGTGGTACAACATGAGGTGAAACGGAGTATAGTATGAGCGAAAGCATTTTTTTGCTGTCGCCTCTCCAATATAATACATTTAGGATATAAGCGTAACCGTCAGCTATTCTCGTTTTGTCACCTCTTTATTATTATTATTATTATTTCTAATTGCAGGTTGAAATGTTTTAATATTTTTTCGTCACCCATACTTGATATGCCTACAAGGTGACATGTGCCGAGAGTAAGCGAAAAAGGTCTGGTCATTGAGAGGAGCCGGCGGAAGCCGGGGTGGAGCGGTAGAAAGCGGTGGCGCCGCCAGAGCCGCATATTCCTGCCGTGAGGAACTTGCGAAGTAAGTATGCGCTGGGATGACCTTGAAGCGATTCGCGTAGCGCGGCGTAGCTATCTTTTATTTCTGAATGAGGCTGAGAGTAGAGATTGGTAGAAAAGGGGAGTTTCAAGGTGCTGAGCCCGTTTACCGAGTCAGGAAAGATGACACAGACGACAAATATTTTCTGAAACATACGGCGACACTGCAAATGTGGGGTGCGCGTTCAGGGTTTGGGTCAAAACTCCCACGGTGTCGAATCGGAACACTAGAGTTTTCATGAATCATCTCCTACCTCCGGTCCTCCGTGACTGGACGGTACATCTAAGTGATCTAACCCATCGTCAGCACTAAATCCCCCCTGCCACGTGAGGCCCAATAGGCCAGGGTATGGTTCACATAATAGACGTTTCAATCAATCAATGCGGAGGGCAAGTTCGTCTGCTTCTCGCGCAGGGGGTAGCGGTGACGTCAGAACGCCGAGCCCTGATTGGCTGATCGCGGTCCCCTATCTGAGCGTCGTCTGCTCCTTTGCAACGTCGTCTGCTCGCAACGTCGTCTGCGTCTGTCTTACCTTTCCTGCGACTTTTGCAAGTGGAGAGGCCAGATTCACGAAACTATCTTACGCCAAAAATATGCGTAAGACAAAACTTAAAAACAAATTTGTATTCACGAACCGAAATTTTCGTAAGTTTTGCGCAGGTTACGACAAAATCCTACGACAGCTCCGAAGCTACGCACTTGTTACGATCAAATCAGCATGGCCGACAGCGTCGCGGTCGCGACGACCAACGGACGTTTATTTTTCTACGTGCGCTTCTCTCGCGTCCCGACTTCAAGCAGCAAGAAAAAAGTAAAAAGTACTTGAACCAGACCACGACGAACAAGAACGCTGGATCCACAAACACCCGGGAAAAGCTCCAACGGCCACGATTCCACCGACACCGACCAAGCGAACTCGGCAGATAGGCCTAGCAGCCACTCCGACTCGGTGACCGTCTGCCCACGACCGGCTGGCGTGCTGAATGGAATGTGCCCGCGCGACCCTTGTGAACCCTTCCCGTATTATACTGTGATCACTGACCTCAATTTTAGATTAAGAGGTCAATCTCTTCCTCTTGTCATCTCCTTGTTTTCCGAGGCAACGGTGACTCTCGCCGGTGAAAAAGCGGTGAATATCCGACAGACGCAGGAAAGGTAAAGGAGCCATCGCTTTGACTAGCAGACGTAAAGCAGACGACGTTAACTGCGCCAACCCGCCGACGCCGTTAAAGAATGAGGAGTCTTGCCGCACACGAAAGGGGGGAAAAGTATTTGGGAGGAACTTGCGGACACTAACACGCTCACTCTCGGTTCTTAGCAAACAAACCTCGGCGTCTCGGGACACCTCGCCAGTGAGTACTTTGACTTCCCTCCTTGATGCGCGTCTGCTAGTTGTTCGACAAAAACAACGAACCGCTCGAGTTATTTCGTCTGCCTTCTCTGAAAGGCGAAGTCGAGCTCGCTCGTAAAGACCTGCACTTCCGAAAGTCGCAGGAAAGGTAAGACAGACGCAGACGACGTTGCGAGCAGACGTTGTTGCAAAGGAGCAGACGACGCTCAGATAGGGGACCGCGATCAGCCAATCAGGGCTCGGCGTTCTGACGTCACCGCTACTTCCTTTCTCATGCGCAGAAGACGAAAATGAGCCCACTTGCGAGGCGTATTGAATCCGGGCGTTGGGTGGCCAAGTGGGCTAACGCGTCTCAGTTCGGAGCGTGGAGCGAAAGTTTGCGCTGCAGAACCTCCTTGGTTCGATCCTCACCCTTGCCCGTTTAGATCAGAATACGGGAGTTTTCGTAGACCGCGTTTCGCCTCCCGCTAAGCTCGCCGCAACGAAGAAGCTGCTACTGCGCCTTCGCGCCGACGGCCTTGAGTGTAGAGTTCCGGGTATCGTAGCGGGATGCGGACGGCAAAAACGATCTACGAAAACTCCCTAGTATTAAGTGTCCTACCGGAACGCGTTCGTGTGATCACAACTGCGTGAAGCACGTTAGAAACCCTACGTTAGCAGTCGTATTCACTGGCTAATTTCTCATCTACAGCTAAGTGACAGGTCACCAATGGAGGCGCACTATAGTAAGATACAACATAAGAATGACAGGGCTAGGGGAAAGGGCGCGCATGGAAAAGCCATTATGGAAAACAGGTCGCCTCTCCACTACAGCTTTCCAACGTGCGCGCCCTTTTTCCCTCTCGCCCTGTCTTTCTTGTGTAGAGTTATATACACCAACTCATGTTTACAAACAAACCGGAGCGCCCGGAGCGCCCCTAGCGGACACCACCGGCGCCGCGCATGCACGATGGGGGTGTGGGCAACAAGCTCGCCGTCGCCCATAAACAAACCATTGAAATGCGATGCTATCGGCGTCAGTGTGAGTCCCCCTGCCCTTTATCGCTTTCGAATTGTTGATTCTACGTCTTCCTCGCAATGTCTGACTACATGAGCGGCGTCAGCGAAATTAACGAGGCTCGTTACACCGCAAAACTTCGCGTGAATAATCTGACATGCGGCGATTCATTCCGCGTGGACGCCGCAGAGTGTACGCTAAAACCTGATTCACATGATGAGATTTCGCTCGTAATTTTCAGTCGCGACGTCTCTCGGGCTGCAAAATCGTGAACCGTACCTGAGATGGTCGACGTCGATACTGAAAATCGCAAGCAGAATCGGACGAAGTGAATCAGGCATAACAAGTCGGTGATGGCCGCTGGTAACAATAATCAACATCTCCTTGTATCTACTGTTTACGTCGCGCCTGCTTACCAACCTTCAAACTTAAGTCTTTTGAGGCCTGCACTTACTGTTTATCGCAAGTACCGGGCCAACATTTGGTCTACGGGCCGGTGTCGTCTAAAAGAGCAGACGACAAGCAGAAGCGTTTGAAAGAGCAGACGACAGTTCAAACGATCAGGCGGCCGTTTGAACTTGAAGACGCACTGAACGTAGTCCGCAGGTGGGCCGTACAACTTGACGGTTTTCCGGCGTTTATGTTGGAACATAACAAATAAATCTGATGACCGCAAGTATCCGTGAATTCAACCCAAAGTGCTTCCCGCACAAGCAATTGTGGTCCGGCGGCGTCTGGTTTACCATTTTTACGGCACATATACACGTTCTCGGACGAACCGAGTACATGAAAACTGATCTTCAAACCTTTCTCGACTCTTTTGGTACAGCCCGAGTCGCGGTGGTTTGACGAAAAGGCATGTTTTCGTCAGGTTCCTTTCAAAACAACGCAGGGATACACGCCTCACATGGGGCCTTCCGCCCACAGCCCCGGACCGGAAGTGCGACCGACGCGCCACCACCGCTCCGTGACGTAACAGAGATGAGTTAAAGAGAGGACACTAAAGCCCGGTTCACACAGTTGCGTTTGACTGCGTTTGACTGCGTTGCGGCAGCGAGACACCAGGACATCCCTGCTGCTTATATCGCGTGCCAAGAAGATTCCTTGAATTGGATTCCACGCTTCATACGAAGCACAGATGTGCCGGTGACTCGCTTTCGGTTCTCGCCGCAACGCAGTCAAACGCACTCAAATGCAAGTGTCTGAACCAGCCTTAAAGCCGAATCGCGGCCCAGATCGTGCGTTTAATGCCCTCCGCGACGTAGCGCTTTTTTGTAATTTGGTTAAAATTAATTAATACTCTTTCTGTTAGGATTTTTAATTTTTTAATTGTTACGATTTATAATTACTTAAAGCACTTAAAACGACTAAATAGCTATAATCTAACACGTCACAAAAACAGCGTTATGAATGGCGCCTGGTTGAAGACGATAAACGCGCATGCATAGAATTTCGTAAAAAAATCTGCGAGACGCGGTATCGAATATAAATGTTTAGTAAAGTTTCCAATCAGCATATATACCCTATGGACGTCCATGGGACATCCATGACACTTGTGGGGGCGTCGTGAGAAGAAGAGAGCGGTCGAGAGAGGCGCGAGCGGGGGCCAGCCGGAAGCAAAGGGAGAGGAAAAGAACTTGAGGCACTGAGGAGAACGACAGAACCGAGAGCTGAGCGGGCCGTCAGAGTGAAGGCCGTCATATTTCCTGGTCACTACGCTGTTTCAGGACCGGCGGCCTGTGGCCAGCGAGGACAGTCAGGCTGTCTCCCGGGCACGAGAACAAGAGAGGCACCTGACAACCGGAGAAAAGAGTTAAAGCAAGTTACGTTTACTTCAAACTTCCCGTTGTGTGATTTCATAGGGAGCGAACGGAGCTGCAGCTTAATCAGGGGAATTAAGGCTCATTCATGCTGCCCCATTTTCTTACGTTAAGTTACGTTACGTATAAGTCACCGAAACATTCGCGTCTCGATATGACGCGTGTCATGCTTTCTCCTTGAACTGGTTGCCTCGCTTAATATGAAGAACAAAGGTCCCGATGACTTCAACGCAATATTTCGTAATGTCACTTAAGAAAACGGGGCAGTGTGAATGAGCCTTTAACCCATTGAGCGACCCACAAACTTTGGGACACCTTGAGGATGTACGGAGGACCGTGTCTGCTGCTAAAACTTGCTATAAAAAAAAAGAACTGCGTCAACATTAAAAAACAATAAAAAAAACAGCGGCTTTGGGAACCGCAGAGCTCCCGAGAGCCTAGCGAGGAGCAAGGCGAGGAGGAAAGAAAGGAAGAAAAAAGGAGGAGAAGGGTACCGGAGAACCGGAGAAGAAATACCCAAACCGAAACCGAAATTAACTTGACCGGAACCGAAATCAGATTATGCTTAATACCGCTAGCTAGGAGCGCGAGCTGTCACTAGTCCATCGTAAAGCCCCTCTGTCCTGGGAAAAGTGGCGCCATTCCTTGAACTAGCCGCCGCGCACACTATTGGCCAGTCGTCACGTGACACCTGGCTTTCGGTTTTGGACTTCCGGTCGCCATGAATTTCCCAAGATGTTGCTACGCGGCAGCTGACGGGCTGCTGCGCCTGTAGAAAAGTCGGCCGGAAAGCTTTTCAGTGTTCCCTCTGGAACGGAAAATGAACCTCGGAGGAAAATATTGCTTCACCGAATCGGTCGAAAAGATTTCAACCCGACTGGAGCCGCAAAGTTATGAGAGGGAAGTGCTCTGTATAAAGCTCACCAGCATGCAAAGAGACAGCTGATTAGATCCGAGTTATGCACTCCATTCCACCGCAAATGCGAGCGATGTAATAGCGAGCACAACATTGCCAACTTGGCATGCACGGACGCCCGTGCCGTGGAAGTAAAGGCCTCTACGCACAGTTGCGTTTGAGAACGTTTAACTGCGTTGCGTCGAGAAACGAAAGTGAGTCACCGGCACATCTGTGCTTCGTATGAGGCGTGGACTTCAATTCAAGGAATTGCTTGGCATGCGACAAAAGAAGTATGGATGTCCTGCGTTCTCGCAGTCGCAACGCAGTGAAACGCTTTCAAACGCAACTGTGCGTAGGGGTCTTAAGTCGTTCAAAACAGCCTGCTCCTGCTCGTGCTTGTGGCATCCGCGTCGCTCTCAATTACAGGTGCGTGCGGAGTACGCGCTCTCGTCAAGTGTTGCGTACGTGTTCGCGTACCATACTTTGTTTCGCAGACATAGCTTGCAACGCTGCCGCGGCTGCGGACCCGAGCATGTGGATGTATCTATACTCCGTTTCAATATAAGTGCGAGCGCAGCCAGTGCGACAAGCAGCGAGTATGTTTTCTCTGACGACGCTCTCACTGGACGAGCGTGTGCTTAGCCCGCTCAAAGTGCGTTCGCTCTCGAAGTGTCAATAGGGTCTCCTTCGCTCGCAGTCTCATTGAAACAAAAAGGCAAGCAAATGAAACATTTGAGATCAATCCCCACACTCGCGCTGAGCAGCTTTGACAGCGCAAACTTCTACGCAGCAGAGTTCCTGCTGAAGGACACGCCAAGGTCACTTCACGCTCAGGTTCCTGTGAAGGACACGCCAAGGACATGTATTAAAAGTAGTGAATCACTTGAAATCGTGGAGTATATAATCGCAATTTGGCGGTTCGATATGATGATTAAAAGCGACTTGCAATTCCTGTGAAGCCGAGCACTCACGAGACACGGACCTAATGCAACTCGGTAGGAACGATTGGAACGATTATCCAAAGCACTTTCGGGATCCAGGGTTGGACGAACAGACCTGGATCGGCTTCAGGACGGTCGGATGCGAATGCGGTCTCTAAATGAGGTCATTGCCACACTTATATGACGAGAAACGTCCACACGATCGGCAACTCACCCGCTCCAGCTGATCGAGAAGTCGAGACCTGTGGTCGAAACGCTTGGGAAATTCCAGAGGACTCATCCGTCGCGAACCGGAAGTTATAGGTGGGTAAGGAGGGTTTTTTGGAGGAGGAGGGAAGAGAATGCGCCACTTTTCCCAGATACAGGGACTTTAATCTATCGGGGCCGCTGGAAACCCTCTATGGCAGTGTCCTCTCTTTATCTTGTGTATATTACTTTATGACTATAGCATCAAGAACATCAGAACAACCAAATTTTTGGAGCCGAATCCGCAGCTTTTGCTGCCCACCCCGTCGCGGCCGTGAGTGCATTCTGAATGTCGCCGTGACGACAACGTCACTTGCGTTACCCTTTCAGTTACGAAAAGTCGCAAATTTCAACTCTATTTCCGCTCTATTCTTACCAATTAGTGACAAAACTCTCAACATATACGGCTTCTAGATCGCGGCCATTTGACGGCTGACAGGGGCCTGACGGTTGCAGGCTTTATTCGGCGTGGAAATGGTCGTATTTTTTGTTTGTTTTTGTCGGCTCGGTTGTGAGAAAGGATAAGTTCCATCCTACTTCCCACGCTCGGCATGGGAAAAATCATGACTTGTGCGAACGGCAGAAGTTTGTATTCAAATCGCACATGCCGTTTGGGATCGGTCAGTTACTTACATAGTCTCTCTTCTGGAAATTTATTTTCGTTTTGCGGTAACAAAAAAATAATTGTCTATTCCAACTTACATGCTAGCATTAAGAGAGCAAATTTTGAGTATGTTATGATATCCGATGGCTTCCTCTCCTTTTAGTGTCGAAGCTCTTTTAAGTATTTTTTTCGGAAGCTGGACATTTCGCAGACCTTTGAATACCTAGTTTTTTTTGTCTAGTGTCCATACAGGTTTTTCTGTTGCATAGTTTAATGAAACCGAGCTTTTCTTGACTTCTGCATTCTCAGGCAGAGCTAACAGACCAGGAAATGTCTGAATTTGACTTCATCTGGTGAGCATGCATAATATGAAAATAAACACCGACACTGGCAAGACAAATGGAGCAACTTCAACTGCTGTCTTTAATGAAGATCAATCCCACTTGGAGACATTTGTTTTCTATTGTATGTCACACAGGTCACACATTCTTCTTAGACTTCCATTTTTTTTTCTTTGCACAAGTTTTGTTTTTCCTTCAGAAAGAAATGCAATCGCGTAAAGCAATAGAATTTTTTCTTGAATCAGATGATCGCATTCTGCTAACAGAGAGGTGTCGCTCGACATCCAGAGCAGGGAGTATTTCACTTTAGATGTGTTGTAACCACTGTTGTACCTCGTCAAAAAACACCACCGCTTTCTCTTTTTCTTTACAGTATCTAACATACTTGTGAGTCCCTTGTCTCTTCGGCCCAGCTAGCAGCCACACAATATTGTATCGTTTCACCCGAAACGCAATACAAAAATAAATAGTCACACCAGCCCGCCCCACATCAGCCTCGCTAAACACTGTTCGACCGGTCTCTTGGCACCTCTGTGACTGACAACGCCACCCCAGGGCCCCTGTGGCAGACTTGGGCCACACGACATCCAGCTTATATGGAGGACGCCGACGCGGTCGGCACGCCCCCAGTTCTAGTACACCCTACCAGGTATCCTGGGTTCAATCCCCATTCCTGCCCGTTTCGATCTGGATGAGTATAGTTCCGGAGTGCGGTCGTGTATCACTACTGCGTTGCTGCATGTTAACATTAGAGACCCCAGGCTAACGGTTGTACTGCACTGGCTAAATTTCTTATCCACAGCTGAGACACCAGACGCCCATTAAGACTGACCAACTTTTGGGTGTATAAACACGCGCAAATTATTATTATTATTATTATTTGATCGCCAGCATTAAAGCTCAAATGGCTGGTAAAAAAGAAGAAACACAGAGAAAGCAAACTCTTACTTTCACGGTTGTTGCCTAGACTGTTATTACTTTATTGCATAAGAAAACAAAGGCAGCATGCAGTGTGCAAGGTAGTGACTTTGTATAAAGTTAAACGACCAGTAGAGGCAAAATGAACACTCCTAACCTTGCGTCTGAAGGCCCGTTCACACTCTTGCGACCGAGTACGACCGAGAGAGACCAGATCTGTTAAAACTTCTTAAAATTTCATTTCTGGCGCCATCTATGCGGTGATCGTGGAACTGCATTTCACAAGAGCGACGGTTCTGCGGCATTTCCGAGGTCGAATGTGTAATACCTGTGAGAAAGGCTCGTTCATAACATTTCCAGAAGTTTTTCGAGCCAAGAAAGAAAGGATAATGCGCGGGAGAAATATAAAATATGCCGGACCATCAAGTTTACACTGCAACCCGATAGATGGCGCCACCATGTCCTCTCGTTTTAAGAGGTTTAAGAGGTCGCAAGGAACCAAGATTTAAGAGGTCGCAAGAGTGTGAACGGGCCTTGATTCCTTCTTTGGATTTTCTGTCGTTCTCTTCCTCGTTTTTCCTCTAAGGATCGCAGATGTTAGCGCTTACGTTTTGGTAAGCTCCAGTCCCGCCCCTGCACCCCTTGAACCATGTGAGGCTGAAGGACAAGACACAGTGCACGCGAACCGACCGACCGGACGGACAGGCCAACACTTTCAAGAAGCTAAAGCCTCCGCGCTTCGTTTTGCCACGTTTTCGACGTCACTGCTCAAAAGTGAAGCGATGAGACCCACCAGAGGGTTTTCTACTTCCGAGCACCTGCGATGATGATGACGAACCCGGATAACCCGGGGAAATATTTTTCTCTTTTTTTCTTTTGTTATGGGCTGTTATTTTAAATCCGTTTGGTCTGCGCGTTTATTATGGAAAGTGTAAGAACCAAATCTAATAAAAAGAAAAAGAAGAATAGGCGACGTGACGACGAAACGTTTATCAGACTCGTGGCTCGCAAGCGATACACAGCCATGGACATAAGGTGCGCGATCGGGCAACATAGAAAGCCGTTCGAAATGCGTAGGCATGACGCCTGTCTATTCGCTGCGTCCGTCGGCGACCAGAATCTCTAGTGTTTTTGTGTGCGCAAATCTGAGGATCGATGCCTTGTAAGTGTTGTGTGCCATGGTGTCGGGAAAACTATGCCGGAGAACCAAAGTTCTCCTTAACCAATGGGTTAAAGGGACACTCAAGTGGTTTTTGAGTTCGTGTTTTGATGATGACAGCTGAATTTAGACGCCCTAAGTATCCCTAAAAACCAAAAAGTATAGTCATACGGTGATTATTTCTTTAATAAAAATGTAATTGAAGGCCGCCAAACCTCGGATCCATCCGAAAACGAAACCACTCTCATTGGTCCTCGCACGCTTATCAAAAAGATCTCGGGCCAATGGCGTTGGACGACGTTCCGTCGCGCAGTGATCCCGAGGTAGCCGCATCGGCCGAACCTCTTTGTCATTCGAGCTTCGATCATGGCGGAGTTCTCTACAGCTCGAGGACCTGACGCCGTTAGAGGTTGAAATTCTTCGGCGGACAGCCGACCTGGGGATGATTTCCTATGACGCCACTCCGACGTACGATGTGGACGATAGCAGCGCTTCGGAGTCATGTTCGGGTTCCGAGGACGACGAAACGCAGACCTTTTCGGGCGTTTTGCGGTTTGGGCAAGTCCTAACCAAACCAACGTTTGACACCGCAAAGTTACCTCTAGTACGTGATGTCAAGCGATGTCGCCACGTTGACTTTCGCCTCAGGAGGACGGAGGGAAGGCTGGTTCAGACATGTGCAACGAGCGCGTATTTACGACTGCGTCCGTTGCAACCGGAAAGACCGCTACAACAAGCGCAGCGGGTGGCCAGCACGGCGACCGCTTCTATACGCCGCCGTCAGCTGTTTCAGCGGCCCCTCTAAAAGGGGACGCACTGCTACTCAATGCCGTAACAGAATGTAGACAGACAGTTTTCTATAGCCAAAAGCTTTATTATTTTTTTCTTGATAGGCTTGCAGGCTACGGTGTAAAAAGATGCAGTACGCCGTCTTGGACGATCACGACTCTAATACACGACATTACAATAGTACAAATATCGCCACACACCTTTTCTACGATTATAAAAGACAATGTAATCTTAGCAGCGATATAGCAACGTAGAAATATGATTTCGGGATCAGATAGACGTTGCGAGCGTTCAGGATTGCTAACACTAATCACTCTTCTCCGGTGATGAAAACGCGTGAAAAAATTCACAGTCAAGGATAGCGCTTTTATGCGGAACGATGAGCTTCCACCACGCCGACCACGCCAACGATCACCACCGACGCCATGTTCGCAGCGAAGAAGCCGGCCCGCGACTGGCACGACCGGCATGCAACGCGCGCCACCAGTTCTCCTCGACCTGTGATTGGTCTGCCGCTGCGGTTGTTTCCAACGCAGCGGGGAAAGAAAGGCCGCCAAAATTTTCAAACATCCGATAATTTCATTGGTCCTCGCAAGTACAGAAAAGAGTCCGCACGTATTTTATTCCTGCGTGATTAATAGGCGGTTCTGCCTTCTAAAACTGAAGATACTCATTCACTGACACTTCCTTAAAGGGGCGATGCAACAATTTTCGTACTTTCCGCAAATACCGCTTAAAACGGATCCCTGACGTTAATGACCTATGAAACACGCGTTCGTTTTTCACCCCACGCAATAGAAGTCCCAGAAAAAAACTTAAGAAAAACAAGCAGCGTTCACCCCTCAACTCGCAGCCAGAACAAGCGGCCACGTGATCTGGAGCGGATTATATGCCGCCAATGTTGCTCATAGCCACGCGCTGGGGTTGGCAAAGCACAGGACACGCGCTGAGTTCCAGGCATTGTTATGGCTCGGCTATTGTCGTCGTTGCAGCGATTGGACACGGGCCACTACCCGAATGCTTCTCGAGCTAGTAATTATCACGAGCCCAAATCAAGTGCGCACGCAATGCTCGGGTCCAATCTATGAACCGCATTCAAATATCGTCATATGGGTGTACTGCAATCCCCACGTTACGTCATCAAATTTTGCAAAAGAGAGATTGAATGAAGATGATCGCTTTTGTCCTTGAAATTACACCGCAACAAAGGAGTTTCTTGGCCAGTGGCGTTGCGTGTGAGTATCCTTGAGTCCCAGGTGCGCCAGTAAGATCGTGTAAAGTGAAAAACATTCCAATTGAGTATCGTTGCACCGCTCCTTTAACGCCATCGCACCAAAAGGTAGCTTCCCCAGAAACCGCTTGAGTCCCCCTTTAAGTCTATTCCGGAGAAAGAAGTTCAAGCTACAAGCTCTTAGAAGATATATTTGACAGCTTTTTATTTTATTCTTCTAATCTTGCACTTGCGAAATGTCATTGTGACAGGCAGGCACGTAGACAGGATTTTGTTTCGGGGGGGGGGGGGGGCGCCCATGACAAAATGTTTTATGAGGGGGAGGGGGGAGGTGGTCCCAGCAAAATGGAAGATTTCGGGGGGGGGGGGCGGGCCCCATGGGCCCCCCTCCCCCTCGCTACGTGCCTGGTGACAGGAATGATGACAGTATAGTAGTCAACTCCGCTATTTTCTATAGTCTCGAGAAGTTCTGGTAGGTATTTTTAGAACGAATTACCACTTCCAAAGCGTTTCGAAATATCTTGTTGGTTTTATCATGCCATTCAAGTGAGGGCCTGATCCATGGAGGGGCGACGGGGCGGCCGCCCCCACTTCCCTTCTCGAAGGGCAATTTGACATGGGAGGAGCCCCGAAATAAAACCGACTACCGGCCTGCCGGGTGGTAAAAGACTCGGTACTCAAGGACGAGAGTTCAAATTAGGGTAGGTCGCACCCTAACAGGCACACTTGTACTCTGATATTGGAGAACCACTCCATCGCTTCAACCAAGACTGATGTCCGCGGCGGCGGTTTGAAAGCACGGCTTGGAGCCAATAAGTCGGCGCACATCTAGGGGCCGTCGGCGCAGTGTGGTTCCGGGGCGGCTAAAACAAAGGAGTAACCGGAGTCCTGTTTATGCTATTTTAGACTCCCCCCCCCCCCCAAATTTCCCCATCCCCCCAAAACAGGGTTCTGGATCCGCCCCTGATTCACATATGCGGCGTGTTTTGCTTTGTGTTCTAGCTTTTGCATTAGACATCGCCGACTATGATGTAGCGGCTCTGTCGTGTAAGACTCCTGTGCTGACCTACGTAGCTGGATACTTCGCCTCCGTGACTGTGAAGACACTCAAGTGTGAAAACTGCAGACAACGTTTGGCTTTGGAGAAGACACCTCCTCGCGATGCAGTGATTCAACATCTGAGGGATGCTTTAAATCGAGGACTGCACATCCAACATAACTGGTCATAAGTGTGGTGATGCACGCTGAAGCTGTTGTGTACAAGTTTATGTCCCTCCAGCACATAGCTCAGTTCTTGCGGTTATGCCATCGACGAAAAGTTGTCAGTTACATGATACAAACTATACGTTGCCAGAGTTTGAGGAGTTGCCCACTTTCACAAGTGACCACATATCTCAAGCGTGGTTAATCTTCACCTTGCCAACTAATGCCGGGGTCACACTGCTCATAGATCATACAAAAGACAGTCGGCAAACATGAATCCGTGGTTCGAATGCCGCGTGCCAAGTTTTCTGCTTGAACTCATTGTGATGCGGCATTCAAAGCACGGATCTCGCAGTGACTCCCGTTCGAATCTGTATGCAGACTGTCCTTCGGTATGATGTATAAGCAGTCTGACCCCGGCTTAACATTCTTCTTAAAGGAGCCACGAAACGATTTTTCTACTCTCGCTAAATACTACTTTGAATCACTCCCTAACGTTAATAACTGAATAAACTTGCCTTAGTTGTTCTTTCTAGACAATGGCAGCCGCCAAAAGAATTCGAGAAGTATGAGCATCGTTCATCCCCTTAAAGGAGCGGTGCAACGATATTCAATTGGAATGTTTTTCACTTTATACGAGCTTAATGGCACTAGTGGGACTCAAGGATACTCGCACGCAACGCCACTGGCCAAGAAACTTCTTTGTTGCGGTGTAATTTCAAGGACAAAAGCGATCATTTTCATTCAATCTCTTCTTTGCAAAATTTGATGACGTAACGTGGGGATCGCAGTACACCCCAATGACGATATTTGAATGCGGTTCATAGATTGGACCCGAGCATTGCGTGGGCACTCGATTTGGGCTCGTGATAATTACCAGCTCGAGAAGCATTCGGGTAGTGGCCCGTGTCCAATCGCTGCAACGACGACAATAGCCGAGCCATAACAATGTCTGGAACTCAGCGCGTGTCCTGTGCTTTGCCAACCCCAGCGCGTGGCTATGATCAACATTGGCGGCATATAATCGGCTCCAGATCACGTGGACGCTTGTTCTGGCTGCGAGTTGAGGGGGTAATCACTGCTCGTTTCTCTATAATTTTTTTCTGGGACTTGTATTGCGTGGGGTGAAAAACGAACGCGTGTTTCATGGGTCATTAATGTCAGGGATCCGTTCTAAGCGGTAGTTGCGCAAAGTATAAAAATGGTTGCATCGCACCTTTAACGGTCGGTATCACATGCAACGAAGCGCTGATGTAGCGCTCCTACGTGCCGTCAGCTACCTGTCGTCTGCCATGAGCAACAGTTTCGACGGTGCGATACAAAGCTGGTGAACGCTCCCGCACGCGCTTAGCCGAGGCGCTACGCTTGTAGCGCCGCTGCATGTGTGAACAGGCCTAACTGGATCAGAAGAAGGGGCCACGTGGCCTGGTGCCTGGCCTATGCTCGACGTTAATCACAGCGCGCTGGATTGGCTCAGTAGAACACGCGAGCTCCAGGCATTGTTAGGTTGGCTATTCATCGACAGTGGTTGGCACGAGCCACTACCGAGTGTCCGCCGAGGCATTGATTGTTTCGAGCCGAAGTCGAGCGCTCGCGCACTTCTCGTGTCCAATCCATGAGCCGCGCTCGACTGTCGTCAGGTGGGTGGTTTCGATGCCACAATTACGTCATCAAGCTTTGCGAAGGCAGGACTGAAAGAAATAGTCCCCTTTTTGCCTCGTAATCTCACCGCGACCAAAAGTTCTCAATCAGTGGCGTTCCGTGCGAGTTATACTTGGGCCAGACTATGACCAGATACGTCCCTGTAAAGTCATGAACATTCCACCCGCTATCTTTTCATGACCCCTTTAACAATACGCGCAAGCGGGAAAATGATGCTTCAGTACAGGAGGCAAGGTCTGCTCCAGCCAAAAAGAGACTGTCTGTGTTCGCAAAAAGTTAGCGTCCTTTAAAAAACAAAACAAACAAAACAAACGTGACCAATCACTTTTGTAATCCGACACCTCTGTAAACCGGCATACTAAAACCCGATATGGAGGCGAAAGAGAAGTTGTCTCGTGAGACGAACTGTACATTTTGTCAAGTTCATTTATTACATGACGCCCTTGTGACACTTAGTTGATCAGTCACATTTCGTGTCGCATTTGCTTTGTTTCACTCTCTTAAAACTAACTTTTTTAAAGAAAAACAAAGACAAACCGCACCGTTACTTATTTTTAGACATTTTCTTAAATACAAATATGGCCGTCAAACCCGTGGTGGGAGGCAGAGAGCGTGCTGTTACTTTTATTTTATCTTTGAGAGAACAACCTAGATTGAGCTAGGCATAAAATACTATATCGCATATTTTCTAGTTGTGTGGTAACCATAGATGTCAAAAATATATTTCGAATAAGAATATGTGTGATTGCGAAAGCAGCGCTTTGGTTTTATAAGGGAGATCAAGTTGAAAAACGTTCAGCCTTTCCACTCTCGTGCAGAAGGAAGACCAGCGGAGTCGTACTTGATACACTGTGTGCTTCTTCTTCGTCGTCGTCTGTTTTTCGCGCTGTTTCATACGATGAATAGCCACTAACGCGCCGCCCAACTATCCATTCTTCTATTATAGCTGGAAAGGTTGCCTGCATCTACGAGCGACGGCGGAAACCGTGTTGTGTGCTTGCCGCCGTCGCTTATAGATGGCGGTAGCTGTCCAGGTAGGTTTGTGTCGACATACACGGACACGATCCTGGGGAACCTAGCCCTGAACAACTCCGCTGTAATAATTGTGGAAAGAGTGTAGTCGATAATATCTACAAGAAGTGTTTTCAGTCTTCATAACCTAATAGCAAACCCTAATTGTCAGAGTTTCATATGAGCTTTTAATTATAAAAGCTGTAATTCGACTAATTACGTCGTTGTCATGTCACGCATAGGTAACTGACATTTGTGCAATATTTCCATTCAAAGCTACAGGCCACTCCCGCCAGCGCGCCGGAACAGCAAAGCTCAGCGCCCAGCGCCCAGCCGACTGTCGCTTTTCCGCTCGGTGTCCTAGATACAACTAGGCTAGCGTCACAGAGCGGGCGCGCAGGCTTTAGAACTTGCGCTCTTTGTTTTGTTACGGCAGCTACGTCACTGCTCCTACGCCAAGCGTGGAGAACCAGCAGAGGATCCTCACCGCCGAGTGCCTGCGACGATGCTGATGAAACACTACAAATATCCTAGATCGTACCCCCCCCCCCCCCAAAAAAAAGGAAAAAAAATTGTGTTTTTTAAGTGCGCCGTCATTTCCGTTGTCTTAATCTAAGTGGCGAAGTGGAATTATGCTATTAGTAAATCAGAAAAGAAAAAGAAAAAGTAAACTACGCGACGTGACGATGCGAATTTGTCAGGCGGTTCGCAAGGGACGAAAAGCCAGACAGGAAGTGCACGTGCACAACCGGGCAACGTAGAAAGCTGTCGTGAATCCAGAGACAAAACTGCATCCGTCGTCGACCAGAATCTCTAGGGGTTTCGTGCGTGCGAATGTGAAGATCAATGCCTTGCTAATTGATGTGATCCCGCGTGTCGGGGAAATTATGCCGGAGAACCGAAGGTCCGCATGTTCTCCTTCCCCAACCGACGAGCAACGGCGCATGCTATGGAGCAAGCCGATTGCGAAGAAAGAAGTTAAAGTTTCGAGTTTTTTCGATGGTTTGGTTGGTTTGGCAGCTTTTCTATTATCCTTGCAATTCCGTATTGTTGTTGAGCCTCTCCAGGAGGCATAGCAGGTATTTTTAAAACAGGTTTCCGAAGTGTATTGAAATATTTTGTTGGTTTAAGAACGCGGGCTACCTGCTCACTATTTTGCTTTCTGTTCTAGAACCTTGTTTAATAAGTGAGGAAAAAAGACCGTGTCGCCTATCGCTCCTCGCGTCCCATCCCCACTGTAGTTCAGAAGCGACACGTTCTAATCGAAATATTTTAATTGTAATTTTCAATTGAATTGTACGTCCAGAATATTTTACTGTTGAATTTTCAATACAAATAGTAATTACATCGCGACAATCTATGTCGACGTCACCGACTGTGATTAAGCATCTCTGCCGTCCAAGAATCCTGTTCTGACCTACGTAGCTGGACACTGCGCCTTTTCAGCTTTGAAAACGCCCAATTAAGTGTGAATAGTGCAGATAACATTTAGTTTCGGAGAATACACTTCCCCATGACGTGGTGGATCATCTGACAGATGCTTTGGTTTGAGGCGGACTGCACCTTCCAACACAATCTGTCGTCATTGTGGGGATACACGCTGAAGTTGCTTTGACGCTTCTGTCGCCCCAGCACATCGCTCAGTTCTAGTTTTTACGTGATGAACAAAAATTTTTCCGGGATCTGACACTAACTACGCTGCCCGATTTCCAAGAGTTGAAAACTTGTGAAAGAGGCTCACACTCCTCAATTAGTGCTTATAAACTCATCCTTACCTCGTCAAGTGACATTCTTGTCAACAATGTGTGCAAGGGGCAAAATGATTCGTTAGTGCAGGATGTAAGTCTGCTACAGTCAAAAAGCGAAATATGTTTGTATTCGCAAAAAGGTTAGCGTTATTTAAAAGACTATGTGAAGGAACCTTGACATTTCTGTACGTAGCCGCTGGGTAATTGCCTCATAGGACGAACTATACATTTTGTCACGTTCATTTATTGCATTATGTCCTTTTGACAAGTAGGCGATCAGTCACATTTCGTCTACTGATTTGCTTGCTTCACTCTCTTAAAACTCTAGTTTTCAATTAAAACATATATTCCCTCAAGCAGTGTAACGTCACTTATTTTCCTGATTTTTTTTTAATACAAAAAAGTGTCTTTCAATTTATGACGTAAGGTCGAGAGCGTGATGTTACTTTTATGTTATCTTTCAGGAGACTACCTGTCAAGCACTAGGCGTAAAATACAATTTTCCGTATTTTCTAGTTCTGTGGTAAGCTTGATCATCAAAAAATAGCTTTCAAAATTCAATATTTGTCATTACAGACCAGCGCTTCGGTTTTATAAAGGATGTCGAGTTCAATGATTGTGCAAAGGTTGTAGTTGGTACCATGCGTGCTTTCAGTCGTCGTAACTTAGACAAAGCCTAGAAGTCAAAGTTGTTACATTGACTGTTAATTATAAGAGATGTAATTCGATTAATTATGTCGTCGTCATGAACAGGTAAGTCACATTCGTAGAATATTTCCATGGGAAGCTGCAGGCCGCCAGCGCGTCGGAACAGCAAAGCAAAGCGCCCAGCCAACTGTCGTTTTTCCCTGCGCACGGAGCGGGCGTGGAGGCTTTAGTTTCCAGAAGGTATTGGCTGAGCCTGTGACGCGCATGCGCGGTGGTGCGCTGTTGTCGACTTCCGGGCAGATCTCCCGATGTTGGAACGGTTGCGACGCGGTGGGAAGCGCTTTATGGAGACGACCAACTTGAGCTAGATGTGCAGCGAAAGATGCGCGCTCCGCTAGGGCGCCATTCTGGCACGCTGCAGATTTGCGGGCGGAATACCCTACGGCGTGCAAGTTGCCCTGTTCCTTGCGAACCTCGTGCGTTTGTTTACCCCCAAATACGTCCACGTGCCTTTGTTTCCACCCAACCAGAACCAATGACGGCGCTCGCTTGGTTGCCTCGTCATCGTGCGTTCCCCACGCGTTATCTATGTCGTCCTTTGATTGGCGTGCCCCTCCTTACGTTCCGCTGCGCCAAAGACGCATTCTGGAACACTTGCTGGCCATATAAGTTGTTAAAGACACTAAGCTCGGATGTTTCCATTCACCAGTGACGCTGGCAGAAACCCGGCTTAATCAGGAATGGCGACTCCATGGGTACGGTGCCTGCAACGCATCTCTGACTGGTGTGCTTACCGCGTCCTAAAAAGTGGGTTCTCGATTTCCGCCTGATGACGTCATAAGAATGTCACGCTGGCGGCGCACTGCCACAACCGCGCTGCTGGATGCGGCAGGCACGTGTTCTGTTGCTGGTCGCTGCAGGCGTTGGGGCGCCGCGATGACATGTAGAGACACTCGCGTTCTCTGGTGTTTTTTTTTTAGGAGGTGTACGCTTATCCGCCACGGTAGCGACATTCGACCGCCTGGCACTCTAGTTTTTGTGACGTCGTTATTTGCCCCATGGGAACCACTTCGGATGCGTGGGCGGAATAGGACGCTTAACACACCAGTTGGAGACGCACTCCAGGGACCACATACTCCCGAGGAGCGTTCCTGGTCGTCCGTATCGATTGTTTCCCCACATCCTGCCATTTTGTGAATACAAGCGTCCTCGCGCTCGCCGCATGCTTGCACACTTGACCTGTTTACGAAACCACGAGCCTCGGGTGGTGATTTTGTGATTCATATAGTTCCATGGTATAAGTGCCACCTGAAATCCTATACACCAACTCATGTTTACAAACAAACCGGAGCGCCCCTAGCGGACGCCACCGGTGGGCAAGAAGCCCGCCGTCGCCCATAAACAAACCATTGAATTGCGTTGTTGTCGGCGTCGGTGGGAGACCCCGTGCTCTTTTTCGCGTTGAAATTGTTGATTCTACGTCCTCCTAACAATGTCTGACTACTTGAGCGGCTTCAGCAAAATTAACGAGGCAAAATTTTGCGTGAATAATGTGACGTGCGGCGATACATTTCACGTGGACGCCGCAGAATGGGCGCTAAAGCCTGACTCCCTCGATGAGATTCTGCTCGCTATTTTCAGTCGCGACGTCGCTCAGGCTGCAAAAGCGTGGACCGTAGCTGAGATGGTGGACGTCGATACTGAAAACCGCAAGTAGAATCGGGCATTACAAGTCGGTGATGGCCACTGGTAGCAATGATCAACATCTTCTTTTATCTACTGTTTACACTTAGCCTACTTACCCCAACGAACCTTCAAAAAAGTTTTGAGGCCTGCACTTAGTTCTTATCGCAATTACCGGGTCAACGTTTGGTTTATGGGCCGCTGTCGTTTGAACGAGCTGACGACAAAAAGCAGACAAGTTTGAAAGAGCAGACGACAGTTCGAACGGATGCGCAATGGAGTACGGGCAAGAAGCACCGCGTCCCGCGTCAACAGACCATTGGAATGTCACGTTGTCGCCGTCTGTGTGAGTCTGCATACTCTTTTTCGTGTTGGAATTGTCGATTCTACGTCCTCATAGCAATGCCTTACCACTTTAATCGCCTGAGCGAAATTATCAAGGCACGTTACGTACGCCGCTAAACTTTGCGTAAATAATTTGACGAGCGGCGATTCATTCGCATGAACGCCGCAGAATGGACGCCAAAACCATGATGAGATTCTTCTAGCTATTTTCGGTCGCGACGTCGCTCGTGCTGCAAAAGTGTAGAAGGTAGCGGCGATGATCGACGTCGATACTGAAAATCGGAAGCGGGAACAGACCAAGCGTAACAAGTCGATGATGGCCACTGGTACCAATGATCAACATCTTGTATCTACTGTTTACACCGAGCCTACTTTAGTCTTTTGAGGCCTGCAATTACTTCTTATTGCAATCACCGGGTCAAAGTTTGGTCTACGGGCCGCTTTTGTTTGAACGAGCAGACGACAAAAAGCAGACAAGTTTGAAAGAGCAGACGAAAGTTCAAACGATCAGGCGGCCGTGTGAATTTGAAGACGCACTGAACTGGTGGGTGGTCCGGACAACTTGGCGGTTTTCTCTCGTTCATGTTGGAACAAAGCAAATACATCTGGCGACCGCAAAGTTGTTGCCCGCACAAGCAATCGTTGTTCGACAGCGTCTGGTTTGCCCTTTTCACGGCTACTATTCACGTTCTCGGACGAACGGAGGGAGCAGAAACACATGAAAACTGATCTTCAAACCAGTCCAGACTCTCTTTGTACAGACCCCGTCGCAGCATTTTGACGAGAAGGCAGGTTTTTTGTCTGGTTTCTTCAAAGGAACACAGGAATGCATGTCGCGCACGGCGACTTCTGCCCACCGCCCCAGACCAGAAGTGCGACCGACGCGCCACCACCGCGGCGTGACGTAGGAGAGTTGAGTTCGTGTATAGAGCTATGCTTCCGGAGGTGCGCCAGGGTGCGCCATCAGTCCTCGCATTCCAGAGCCATATCTCCCGCCATTTTATCAGAACACTTGACCTGGTTCTCTTCTTCGTGATTTCCGGTGTGCGAAGTTCTCTGCGCTACCAGCTGCCGAGGACACGGGCGGTTTAGCTAAATAATTGCAACTGAACCACGCCCCCTTGTCTCCTAATAATATTTCGGCTAAATGTATCGCCTGTTTATTCAATCTCTTCTTAGTTCTAGGCCTAAACCATTTGAACGATTTTTTTTTGATTATCTGACGATCTACAGAACTTCCCAAACAATAACCTTTTAAAAAAATGTAGCACATTTTTGAAAAATTGGAGACATAAATCAGCTTCACTATCTACTCGCTATAGGCTCAACGGCTGTCAGCATTCACAACCCTCAGACGGTATCGGACCACCCCGATTGCGGCGTCTTTTCGTAGCTTGTTGTGACAGAATCCTAAATTATGCTGTGGGTCAAAAAATTTCCCAGAGAAAGTCAATATTAATAGTACCTTTATTTTTTTTTTCAACAAAAACAATGTTGAAAATGTGACAAGGAAAAAAAGCTGTGAAAAACAGCTTGACAAGCCCCGAGCCGCCTAAACCAGCAGTTGCGATGCAGGCACCAAAAGAAGTTATAAAAAACGAAAACATGGCATGAGCACTACATATGTGGCAACCAAATCAAAAAGAGAACTAACGCTATACCAGATAAGTGTTGGATATTAGAAGAAGACGAGAGCCCATAAGAGCACGAGCTCGTGGGCCAGCGCACCCGGGAATCTGTCGTTCTCAGATAAATGGATGCGAGCGGTTCGGAGCAGTTCGAGTCCTTTCTTTACACACTGGTGCCGAAACCCGGGATGTTTTGAAGGACCGCTCCTGCCGCACCACGATAACCGACATCCGTGGACCGTATCAAGAGAACGCGCGGAGTCATCCGTTAGGCCGCCACCCGCACCCTCAACGCACTGACCGATCCACTGCGAGGCACCGATCCGGACTTCACCGACCTGCAAGTACACCTCGATTTCCTTCTCCAAAAGGAAGAGCAGCTAAAAGACTTAGACAACGAGATCAGGGAACACGTGGAGAGGACAAGGCGGGCTACAGTGCGGCTACCACGCCGACTGTTGGCAAGCAGCGGTGCATGTACAGGTGTCACAAAGAATAATTTACACGGTCTTCTTTACCGCAAAAATTAACTAGGCATCGCCGAACGCTCATTCTCCGCCCAAGGGTAGCGCTAGAGGTCACAACCAGATGCCAAAGTTTCAGCCCGATCCGATAACTTATTCAAAAGTTATACGTGATTTTCTGAAAATTTCAATGGGAAAATGGAGCCCATTTTTGCCCGTTTTCGGTTTCTGGTGCCTGAAAGCCCCATGTTTTCGAAAACTCCGTCGGCCGCCATTTTCCCATTGAAATTTTCAGAGAATCACGTATAACTTTTGATTAAGTTATCGAATCGGGCTGAAACTTTGGCATCTGGTTGTGACCTCTAGCTCTACATTTGGGCTGAGAATAAGCGTTCTTCGAAGCCTAGTTTGTTTTTGCGGTAAAAAAGACCGTGTAAATTTTCTTTGTGACACCCTGTACATGGCGGTTAAGGTACTCATCGTGCTGGTGGTGATCACCGTTAGTGTGCTCATCTACCTGCGAACGCCCGTCGAGCAGGGGTCGTTTAAAAGAAACATCTTAGTCAGACGCTCCCGCATCGCTCCCGCATCGCTCCCATTAAACCAGTAACGCTACCCTGTTTGGAATTACTGGCTTGCTTGCTAAGAGCGCGTCTCTTTGACTACGTAAAGAAAACACTAAGGATCGTTCATCTGCAATTTCAATTTTGGACTGACTCCGAAGTTGTCCTATGCTGGATTGCCGGTGACGCAGCAAGATGGCAGCAGTTCTTGCGCAACCGTGTGATCGAACTCCAGCGCCTCACCGAAGGATTTCCTTGGACCCATTGCTCGAGCCACGATAACCCGGTAGAATGCATCCGCGTTCCGAGGGACAACGACGTGATCAGCGTTGTTTGGGGGAGCGCGACTCTGAGCAGATCAGCTCGGCTCCCAACTGCGTCGTGTGGAACGGCGGAGTGAGGCGGCGTTTAGAGGAGCCCGACCCGCTGCCCACAAAGAAAAAGAAGCCCAAGGTTGCAGCTAGCATTGAACTCACCGTCAATCTGTTTCCAGACGTCTTCGTTTCATTGAAGGTTTCCGTAAAACCAACGGTAAACCACAAGCGATCTGAACATGAATCCCACTGGGACGAAATGGAAGCAGATGGTGCCCAGCGAAATGAAGCAGACGACAGAGGGCAAGGAGAAGCAGACGACGGATTGCAGGGAGGAGCGGGAAACGAAGGACAGAGCGATGCAAACGAAGACGAGGCTTTTGCACCGGACGACTGTTCCACTCCCGTCTTACAAAAAATAGTAATGGACAAGTCAGAACAGCCGCCGCCATATTTAGAGAAATCACTGAAAGTGTGCAAGCTTCAGTTGCCTGGATTGGAACGTGCAGTTAAGACTGAGAAAGAAGGAACAAATTTTAGGGCCGTGCCTCCGCCTCCCAGGATGACGCCTCGAGCTGTGACAGAACACGGTACGCCGCTCTCGTCAACCGCTGCCGAGCCGGAGACGAAATCGGAGCCCTACTCCACCGCGAGGTCTTACGCACTTTTTTCGAAACTCAACACGTCTTCGAGGGTCGGGGAGGCGATAGCGTTCAAGGTGCTTGAGCTCGATGCCAAGTACTGCCGCATTATGTTATAGGGTACAAGGAAAGCAAGGTCCGGCACCACAGCGACACTGCCTCGACTACAGGTGGGCGACGTGGTCATCGTAGAAGGCGACAACACGCCTCGTCTGCTGTGGAAACTTGGTCGGGTAACGAAGGTGTTCTCCGGCAGAGATGGCGTGACTCGAGCATGCGCACTACGACTCTCCAGCTGCTCGGAACTACGCCGTCCTGTTCAGCGCCTTTATCTGCTCGAGGCGGGATCATCTCCTTCGTTGCCGCAGGGGGGGGGGGGGGAGAGGAGGGGGATGTTTAATATTAGAAGAAGACGAGAGCCCATAAGAGCACGAGCTCGTGGGCCAGCGCACCCGGGGAATCTGTCGTTCAGAGATAAATAGATGCGAGCGGTACGGAGCAGTTCTAGTCCTTTCTTTACAATAAGTAGCATATTGTGGCAAATTACACAATAGTGAAAACACATTCAGAATGTTTTAGTCTCACTGAAATAAACGCGAAAAGAAACACAAACTTAACAGATTTTAATGCTTATCGCGGACAATTCGGTTCAAAATAAAAATCAGAAATAAACGTTTCCTTTGAGATGCTCACCGATATATTGCTAAGTTCAATTCTATGCCTACTGCTCTGGTTAAGGGTAGCCGGCAAGGTATTTTGCTCTATTTGTATTATCTGCCACATATTTTTAATACTGCCAGAATCCTTACTTTCGGTCACATCGAGGCAAAAACTAAAAAAAAGAGCCTTACGAAATTTAGATCAGTAAAGTTTGAGTGCGTGACTATTTGTTATTTTTTCCAGTAATGGGGTTTTCCTGATATAGCTTGTATTGTGCAGAGGAGAGTGCTGTCGTTTTGTTGATTTATTCCATATTTATGGTCTCCCAGGATGTAGTTTATATTATTTTATACTGCTGTCGTTCGCTTGCTCGAATGCATGATTTCGACGATGTATGAGCATTTTATTTGTATCGTACTGAATTTGCTACCTTCCCTGGCGAGCCAGGTACACAAGCACCTGAGGCTTACAACGGCTCGTTATTTATTTTTCTTTGTTTAATGTGTGTGCTACAAAATAAAAATGCAATTATATTTTATTATATTCTATATTTTAAACTTTGGTGACCGTAATCTGTTATAAAAAACGGTACTTCCCAAGGTCCTTTAATTCGTGTTGGGTATCTATAGACAACTCAAGAAACGAAAGGCGCGGCTAGTCCCGTGCATATCATTATCGCTCCGAAGAATTGCACTATTAGCCGTGAAGAACGCCGGAAAACAAATGAAAAAAGCGAAAGTTAAAGGGAAAAGAGTATGAAGCGTTTACACGCCCACGAAATATATCTTTATTCCTACCATTTCCTACAGGTTCCATCATTCTTGTCAGGTTTGTCCTACCGCAAGGTACTCGCCGTTCCGGTCATATAGCATTGAGATCGTCCTAACCCAAATTAAATGAAGGCGAAAATGTGACCAAGAACGTCCTGATTTGCATCGGGGCTAAGTAGACGTTGAAGGCGGGACCGTACAAAGCATTGCTTGGCTTGACACTCCCTGGACAAAAAAGAAAGAAATATATTACTAATACAAAACCGCTCGCACATCGACTTCTGACAAGTGGTCCGTCAAAACCGTGTTAGTAGATTTAAAAAAAAAAATTATGCTGGTAAACTACACATGACACCGCCTCGTTTTAGTCTTTATTTTGTTTCATTTGTCACCAATGGGTAATGAAAAAAAAAACATGCTTGTTACGAGGCAGTATGTGTGAAACGTCTTCGGTCAGCCGAGAAGGCCATCGAATGACGGTTCGGAGGTTACTGCCTTATGTTAGAGACCAGAGTATCTCTCTCAATGTTCGCCAAGAGGGACTCGAATCTGAACTCCGTTTCACTTTAATTCCGGCCACAGCCGATGCTAGAATCTGATGGAGTCAATCAAACATTCACCAAAGTACATCGTCAAGGCGCTCATCGTTTTCTGTGCGTTCACTCTCCAAGACTAAACCAAACATGCACAGTGAATGCGGAGAGCACGTCGTCTGCTTCTTTTGCAAGGGTTGTGGTGACCTAAGAAAGACGCCGAGCCCTGATTGGCTAAGATTGAAAGGATAGGGGTAGACCTCAAAGCAAGCTGTCTTGAGGTCTACCCACTATCCTTCGAATCAGAGCCAATCAGAGCGCGGTGTTCTGACGTCACGACAACCCCTGCAAAAGAAGCAGACGAACTTGCGCTCCGCCTAGGCCCCGATCCTGCGCTTTTTTTTCATGGATGATTTGTTTAGGAGGGGGGTAAAAAAAGCGCAGAAAGAGAACGAGCGCCAGGATGATATATTTTTGGTGCTGCAGTCGGACTTGGAGCGAAACGGATCATATATTACCGTGTTGGAGTGAATTATTTTTCGACCAATAAACGGGGATAATGTTCACTGGAAAACTCAAAGCAAGTACGATAGTCGAAGCTGGCGGACCAGTCTCCGCCCACTGAGGTTTCCTTGTTCTGATGCCTCCGAGGTTTGTAACGTCGCCTGAATGAACCTGACTAGGCTAAGTGTGTGCAACGATATTATGTTACTTTATGAACTCTACAAAATAACTATATGAAAAATAAACAAAAAGGCGACGGTAAAGTTTTTTTTTCTTTTTTTTTCTATGATCTATGTAAGCTGTAATGCATAAGGTATATGCGAAATCGGCTTCAATTGGGTAACAAAGTGATAATAAAACAATCTGTAGTGGAATTATTATAACATTTATTTTCGGGCTTCAAATTCTGATTTTCATATAGTGTTTTAACATTTAAAGGACCATCGCTATCAGTGCACTTAGGAAACCCCAGATTTACTAGAGTTATCCATGAAACATCGAAATTAAGTAGACAGCGGAGAACTCGCGAATAATAAAGATTACCGTAAGAGTGTCTTTCTAGTTGCAGATAAGCCAAGTGTAATTGAATAGAAACGTTTCGATTCTGTCTGAAGATGATTCTCTCAGAATTAAAACATTTCAATTTCGCAAGGTTCGACAGTCACAGCAAGGACATTTTTTTGGCAATTTTGAATGAATAATTCGACTAAAATAAAAATTAAAGCAAGAAGCTCAGAAGAAACAAATTGGTAACATTGGGGAGGAAAACAAACTCACATCTTCATTAACGGGTAAGTGTACCTTAAGAGAAAAGAAATATTATTTATACCTGTGGCTTCTCCATCAGGCGTGAACTCCAAGCGTGATATTTGTTTCTTCGGTGTTGTGGCTGCTAGGTTCATTTCAGTGATGCCAGCAATGGGTTGTTTGAAAACAGCCTGCAAACAATAACAATATATTTATTGCTCAAGTAGAGCTTGCGAAAATCACAAATTTAAAAATAATTTACAATTCCGGGGTGGGGGATAAAAATTTCTGACGACAAATATTATTAAAAAAAACATTAAAAAATACAACATGACAAATAAGAAATTTCTACAGCGCAACATGTTGCAGACACATGAATTGCCTAAATAACATTAGAAAAGGTAGTACACGAACGAGCTGATTACTAAAGTGAACAGAACTGGAAAAAAACCCGTTGAGACATCATGTTTCTGCTGTCCCTTGCTTTACTCTAGTGTCGGGGTTTTTCTGAATTATGTTTCACAAATTTAGCGTTTCCCAAGTCCTTGAATGATTAACACTATGGCACGAATGACGCTACGCGAACTAAAACAAAATTCAAAAACAATATGTTAACATAAAATTAATATCTAGATTAGGTTAAAATGCAACAACCTAATTTGATCTTTCTAAAACAAAATTGCAATATTGGTATTTTTTTTAATTTTTGCGACGCAGGTACAAATTTCGTCACTTGTTCAAATAACGTTATTTGGGGGACATGTATTTGCATTCAAATATAAAACTACATTGAATATAAAAATAAACATTTAAGTATCCCGGTAATACTAAGGAAGCAGCATATTTCGATACGTCACTTTGGAAAATCATGAAACGGCTCGTAGAAATAAACAACCGGTTTTAGAAAACTGCTATGGCGAATCGTTGGTGTCCAGCGGGTGCTCTTATGACCTCGGCAAACTCCATTATGGCGCACTGTCTCAAGCAATGTTAGCCGTACCTGCAAGCTGAAGTTGGCGGCCGCGGACAGGTTGCCCGCGTTGTCCTTAATTTCGTAGAAATGTTCCAAGCGTAGAAGGACCGTCTCGTTGTTCCACTGCTCCAAAGTTAGGAGGTGAACGTTCGGAGGCAGCGGAGCTGCAAGCGCCGAGTACTGTGGAACACGAAAATAACGTTAACATACGTGTAATTAAAGCTCGTCTTGGAAAGCAATAGAATGAGATAACGTTTACTCGAAGAATGGTGTTGTTAGATCACATAAAATACCAATTCTTTGTGAACGCTGAAAGCCATTTAAAGACATGCTTCTTCTTGAAAATACATATAAAATCATGAATAAAAATCATCTGGCGGGCTAGTTGGTTACACAAGAACATGGAAACCAAGGACGAGGATTATTAACAGAAGAAGACTAGACAAGTGCTGTCCTCTCTGTCTTGTCCTGTCTTCTTCTAATAGGTCCTGTTCTTTCATGCTGTGTGTCCTTATGAGAATAATACCATCGGATTCCATTAAATAAATGACCGTAGCATTATGGTACGTACAAAATGAGCACTGGCTTTTCTTGAATGCCGATGTTTGCTCAAGGTCATGCTTTTCATTAGAGGCATCTCCGAAGAATGTTGGAGATGCCTTTAATGTTGTAGGCGGACCAGTCTCCGCCTACTGGGCTTTCCTTGTTCTGATGTTTCCAAGGTTTGTGACGTCACCTGAACGGACATGACCAGGCTAAATGTGTGCAACGTTTTTATGTTACTTTATGAACTCTACAAAACATTTCTATGAAAGATAAACAGAAAGGCGACGGTGAAGTTGATATTTTGTTTTTTTAAATGCTCGATGTAAGCTGTAATGCATGAGGTATATGGAAAACCGGCTTCGATTGCGCAACAAATTGATAATAAAACATTCTGAATTGGAATTATAATTATAATTTTTTTCGGGCTTGAACATACTGATTTTATACAGTGTTTTAACAATGAAAGTACTATCGCTTCCAGTGCACTTCGGGAAACCCCAGAGTTACTAGAGTCATCCAGCAATAAAATTGTTTAAATGAGACATCGAAATTAAGTAGACATCGGAGAACTCGCAAATAATTAAGATTACCGTAAGAGTGCCCTTTTAGTTTCAGATAAGCCAGGTGTAATTGAGCAGAAAGGTCCAGACAACCCAGAAGGTGTGCATCTGGGGTGTCAGGACTTAGGTTCGACTATATCTCCGGTTTCGGAGATGTATTTTGGAGACCAAAATATATTATAACTCGTTTCCCTGTGAATCAAGGATCATTCAAAGGCTCGAATATACACACACAAAGACACGAGCAGACTAAAGACGCGAACACACGGAACACGCAGAAAGGTGGCAAATCCGAAGCCGTTGCACTATCGGCATTACTTTGGCTCGTTGGCCCAAGATTAAGTAGAAAATGGCGCTTAGATTACCGGCACTCGTTCCCCTCAATGCCCTACATCACCATGATGTTCATTCTTCCGTTCACGTCATGTGATATTTGTTTTCTTGCGAGAGCGGTTCGTGGGCTCCGCCATTTTGACAGTTATAGAGCCGTTGGGACTCTGTTTACTACAGTTGTGTTTCTGAAGTATTTTGTTAGCGGCAGAGCGGATAAGGTAGGGCGGCAGACCGTTTTGCTTTGTGGCGAACTATTTTAGTAAGAAGGGACGACGGAAAACATATTTCTTACATCTTCTGCCAGGAACGTGGGCAGGAGCTGCGTTGACAACAGGGAACATTAGGGAGTTTTCGTAGACCGCGTTTCCCCTCCGTTAAGCCCTCCGCAACGAAGAAGCCGCTCCTGCGCCTGCGCGCCGATAGTCTTGACTCTATGGTTCCGGGTATCGTAGCGGGTAGCGGAGAGCGTTGCGGGACGGTGAAAGCCATCTACGAAAACTCCCTATTGATTCTATACGCAACGCAATAGACCTCCGCAACGCTTCGGTGCCTGACCAGAACGCGTCTCTGACCGGTGTGTTTAGCGTCCTGTGCGGAGCGGAAGTTCGTCTGCTTTTGTTACGGGGGTTGCGATGATGTCAGAACGCCGAGCTCTTATTGGCTGATCAAAAAAGAAAATAGTGGGTAGACCTCAAGGCACCTAGTATTGAGGTCTACCCACTATCCTTTCAATCAAAACCAATCAGAGCTCGGTGTCGCTCTGACGTCACAGCAACTCCGGCGCAAGAAGCAGACGACTTGCTCTCCGCATTATACCCATGCATGGAAAGGAGTCCCGAATGGGGCAGCAAAGTATGTTAAAAAAGCCGGGGTGCCATTCTGTCAGATGTCGCGATCCTGGCGGTTAGAAGCACGAGCGAACGTGAGCGTCGCTCTCGTCGCGGCGTACCAACTCCTGGCTGCCGAAGCTTCCGTGGGCTGTCCAGCTGTAAAGCGACCTGCAGCGGAACAGGCGTCTGCCACTTACACCACCGCCGCTGTGGCGCCGCCACGATCGCGACCGTACGACGTCATTAGGCGGAAATCGAGGGACCGCTTTTTTTGGACGTGGTGAACACACCAGTTTAAGACGCGTTCCAAGCACTGCACTGTCGGTGAAGTGTCGGTACTCTGAAGCGCACCTTACTTAGTGGCCAGAGTCGCGTCCCCACACTGCCACAAATGACATCGGCCCCGGTTGAACGTATATTATTGCAACGGACTACCAATTATTCACCGAGAGTCTCGGAATAAAAATGCGTGTAGCTCAATGTCTCGCCTCCCAGGCAAGATCGTACTTGGCTATGATCGAGCAAAACAGCCTCAGGCGGCCGTTTCTCTGATGCATGTACCGCTCGAGCCGACATCCAGTGTTCCCAGCCTGGCCCTGCCCTGACGGCGACAAGGACGCCTGGATCCGCTCGTCGCTGTGTTGTTAACACACACTTACCAACGAGGTCGCGCATGCGTCCTGGCTGATTTCGCTCCAACAAAGCTTGTTTTTGTTTTTTGTTTTTGCATACATTTTTTCATTGGATCCGCTGTTTTCGCGCCCTCAACGGCATCGTCTCCCAATCTACAGCCCGAGACGCTGCCGTGAGATTTGTTTATGAATTGACTCTGTATGGTACACAGAGCAGCGCTTAGAGCTATGTTTCAGAAATCTACGGGTTGCGGGAGTTATAACATCGGGATTCGACTGAAAGCTACAGCGATAACTAAGCGACGCAAGTGCAACGCTTGCTTGCCACGATAACTAGTAGTTGTGTTTCCAAGTAAACCCTAGGAATGCAGTCAAGCGTGTACCAAACGAGGCCTTTTGAGTTTCAACCACGGTTTAAAATATATGCAGTAACACAAGCCTAACCATTTATCGAGTGAGCGGTTACACCAGCGGCGTCCCAGCTAGTCACTGACATATATAATGACCACGACTAGGTAGGTTTTTCAGTCGTCCCGCTTCCAACGCGAGCTTCGTGCGTATACCTTAAAAAAAAAAAATTCTGCATCTTGTGAACTTTGAGCGTGCACGCACCGTTAAAGCACGACGGAAGACAAAAGCTTGTGCTGGAGGCCGGGTATAAATAAGATAAAGACGACCTTCCATCGTCATTCCGTCAAAGACTATCAGTTTTTGTAACGCTGTTACTTTGCGAACGTTAGAGCGAACGTTAGAGAAAATATACCGGTGACTCACAGTTGTCCTGCAGCATTGCAGGTAGTCCGGTAGCTTAGAGGGCGCAAATGCCAGCACCGGAGCCATGTACATGCTTTGGGCGAGGGTCCGATGCAGCTGCGCTGCTTGTTCCACGGAACTGAGGAGGACGCGGTGTCTGCCACGCACAACCAGGCCAGTTCCATTGTAGTAGGTCTCGTTGAGCGCTTCGCCAACGCCAAAGGCGTCATCGTGCAGCAGACGCCTGTGAACCTGCGCAAGAAAAAAAGAAAAAGAAAAGAAAAAAGCCGGTACTGATTGTGTACTATACGTTCAAATAGAACTCTTAATTCCAATTATGCATCGCGAGAATGGTGCACGACTTTAGACAAAAAACTCGAATGCAATCAGCGATCACTGGGGCACTCCTACCTCGAGACCCGAAAAACTATATAGGGTGCTTCTGCGAATTCTTTAAAAAACACCTACAAATAGGGTGGTTGAGTAAAAAATAAAACTCTTTTCTGGAACAGAATGCCCGCCACAGCGGAGCTTGAGGATTTCAAAAGACATACTAATTAGCAAAACCATTAAGTTATGTCTACTAGATAACTTTTTAATTGGTGGAAAAAAAAAAACATGCGGTTCCGATTAGAAACTCGTTGTGCGTCATCGAAAACACCTAGATCATATTTTAGGACGACTTGAAGTACGTGGGAAGCGCCAAGGTGCGATACATTTACGAGTCATGCAGCAGGTGCAGGGTCGGTGAGGCGAAAACGAGGATGATATTCTAGTCGTCCTAAAATTGATCGAATAAATGTTTTCGATGACGTACAGCAAGTTTCTAATTAGAACCCTATGTTTTTTTTCACCGATTAAGAAGTTAATTAGTACGTTTAACTTAATTGTCTTGCTAATTAGTGTGCCTTATGAAATGCCTGACGTGCGCCATGGCTGGTAGTTTGTTCCCGAAAAGGGTTTTGTATCTTTTCCTCAAACGCCCTATTTCAATGGATGTTTGAAAAAAACGTTTGCAGAAACACTGGTGCGAAGCGCCCAGATGAGAGAAGTGCACGTAATAAGTAAAGCAGTGTCCGCAGTGAATGAAAATATTTAATGTGCATATGATGGAGGTAAACAGCCAAATAAAAGCAGACAAAAAAAAAGACACAGTTACAACAGAACAAAACTGTCCTATTTTTCTTGTCATTTCTTCGTCTGCAGCTAGCTGTTCACCTCCGTCATGCGCAGTGTTCACCAACTGTCCCAGTTTGCTACTTTACTAGGTTTAATACGGTGTGTAATCTTGAAGAAGAAATACCTAACTGACGCAATGCACCAGTCATCGTTATTCTCCTCTCATAACGCCAATGAGGATTGCCGTTCGGTTTGCACACAAGTCGTAATAGAGCTAATGAGACTTGAAATGAATCACAAATGAACTTATATTGTATATTCGCAAGGAACACGTTTTTTAAGTTCTGCAAAGTGGGACAGTTGTAAGAATATTTATTGGAACTTAAGTGTGTTAAATAATGAATGTCGTAAGGTAGCTGAGGGATCCAAGGTTGTCTTAGAGGTTCGAGGTGAATGGCTGTTGTCCCTCCTTTTATTACTACCAACACACCGTCGAGTAGGGACATAGTATGAGCTAGTTTTATTACTAACCATATATTGTTAATATGATGATAATTAATAATAATAATAATAATAATAATAATAATAATAATAATAATAATAATAATAATAATAATAATAATAATAATAATGTTGATTTCCGTCAAACCAATGATAGAGGGAGACCGAGGAAAAAAGCTGCATCGTGCAGCTTGACGAGTCCTCGGCCCCCTCTTGCACAAACAACAGTGGCACAAGAAAAAATAAACATGATCCGATAGTATTAAAAAAGTAAGTAATCAGGCGGCAATATTCAAGTTTTTCGATGTAACACATGATACATATATACATTTATAGTGCGCTAAGCAAAGGATACATACACCGAAAACATTATGCATGTCTACATTTAGACAGATGCACAGAAAACACAAAATAATCATACATCTCAACTCTGAAAAATACTACAAAAAAAACAAAACCATACTGAAAAAAAATTTGAATACGTTTTTTTTATGACAAAGAAGGATCACAATTTTTGAAACTAAGAAAACTAAGTAAGTTTGGAAGCGTATTAGATAACATTTGCTCAGCATAGGTCGTTCAAAGATTAGGCAACTTCCAATTTTGCAAACTTCGAGTGAGGTAAGTTGGCACTTTTGGAGCAAGAGAAGCCAGGTCAGTCAAGTCGAGATATTTTTTTGCACTTCAGATTTATAACACACACGCAAACAATATTTCTATATACTATTAATATTCATCAATTTTAAACTTTCAAATAGGGGTTCACTACGGTGGTCGCATCAGGCATTGGAAATGTTTCTTAGCATCTTTTCTGCAAAAAAAGTATTTTACTTAAGTTTGTACTTGTACTATTACCTCAGACTAGGTGGCAGTAGCCTATATGAGAGAAAGATATAGAAGTCTAGAATAAAAGTTTGACACTTGTTAGCAAAAGATGGCGGTGTCGATCTATCAAGCCAACGACACACGATAGTTTTAGAAAAATATAATTAATAACGAAGAACAATATACATTGTTCTTCGTTAGAGGGCCACTGAAAAGAAAATAATGTTTTTTTTAAACAGGCTGGTTGGGACACACGTCTAAAAAAATGAATTTTACACGAAAAAAATAATTTTAGAGCAATATTGACGGCGCGAGATTTATTTCAAATTCTGCGCGCAAAGTCCATGACGTCACGGAATGGTCACACACTCTTTTCACCTCAACGAGGCGGTCATACACTCTCTCCACCCTCAACGTGATGGCCTCTCCTCGACGCGCCCAAAATGCCGAGAGAAAAGACAAGTGGGAAGGGGGGACTACCGACTAAATCGCGTCTCGAGCCGTCAATATAGCTCTAAAAAAGTTTTTACGCGTAAAATTGTTTTTTCGACATGCGTGTCCCAATTAGACATTAAAAAAACATTTTTTTTCTTTTTTGTGGCAGTTTAAGGCTTGACATATCACAGAAAGCAAAATCATGATTTAATAAACTGGTTCCTAAGGAGCAAAATATGTCACTTTTTGTAGCTATGGTCATCAGAAGACTGTTAGTTACACCGTCAGTAGAAATATTTCAATTTAACTCGTTAGCAAAACCTTGAGATGTATATCACATCTTACGCCAGCAAACAAAGAAGAAAACTTGCTTTAGCTGAAGATAACACAAAATATTAGGAGTTCCGTTACCATTAGTTCCAATGAACCGTCAGCCAAGCTGCTTCCACCTTGAGACCTATCAGTGAGAACGGTGAATTGAATGTTCCGTGCCTTGTCCTGTCCAGAAAAACAAAATCAAGAACAAAGTTAGTCAAACATTGTCTATGCTAATAGATGAAACATAAAACTACTCAGCGAATTAAAAAGATTACCTTGAGGTAGATTCTGCTATTGACTGGATAGTAGTTGCCGGATACCGGTTCCACGTTTATAAGTGGCCAAGTGGGCCTATAGTTCAGCCTGGAAGAAGAAACAGGACGATTAAAGCATAGGTATATTGAGTTTGTCAATATAAACGAAGCAAAAGTAGAGTACAACTACACGAAAGCTACACCTATTTAAACCATATTTAGACTTAAGTATTTTTACAATATCAGGACATCAAATACCAGTTACACCTGTACACCTTTACCTCAACATTTGGGTGATACGGTAATAATTTCATAATTCAGCACAGTTCCTCTTGAAGTTAGTAGTTTTTCAACTATTTGCTAGATCGTTACTTTTATTTCATTAGTCCTTCGAACACCTGCCCCTGCATTACATATATATGCCTACAAGTTTTCTTTATGGCAAAGTTCTGACACGTCATATAAATAAAATCATTGGCGGAATTAATGAAACAAAGAGAATATTGATGTGGTTAGCATTTAAATTTATAAATTCCCCTTATCATAGAATCTAAACAAGGAGTAAAACGCAACTGAAGCCTTTTGTGCTTTTATGAAAGGAGGTAAAATAAAATAAAATAAAATAACTGAAAACAGCGTTCTTTTTATATTATTTTCCCCTAAAATAACCAAATAAATAAATACTTATGTCGAAAGGCATTTCTCATCGTGACATCATAAAAAAGGCTCAAGACATCCATGCCCCACACCATATACTTATTCTGTTACCCACCGAAAAGTGGCCAGTTTCTGTGAAAATTTAGCACTACGTGATCCCCACGAACTATCATTCAATAATTGTCGTTGTCCCAGTAAGTACGAACAAGCGCTGCTTTATTTCTCTTGCAAGTCTGAATTGGTCGAGTATCGCGTTACCGAAAAAAGGCATTTATTGTAATACCAGTCTTTCTCTTGTTGGAACAATGTCCGTGAATTGCGTTCCCCACAATTCTAAAGTTACACTTGAGGGTAGCGATATATATAAATGGTATACGAATACAGCGCTCTTATTGAACATAAGTATTTCGACTGTCTAAGGTATAAGATGAGGTCAACTACATAAACAGCGACTTATACGCACCTTCTTTGAAGAATCTCTCTGCCGTTAGAATCCGTGTAAAAGTCACCGTCGCTTTTGAGGTCTGTGTCAAATCTCGTCACGATTTCTTTTCCAAGAGAGTCACTGCACACACACATATGCACACACATAAAAAATATTGAACCAGCAGGTTGCACAATGCCAAACATTACCATCAGAAGAAAAAGATAGTTCAACTCACTTGACAGGTATGGGACCCACCACCCAGTCAAACTCAACGAAATCCTCTTCTTTGTACACGCGAATCACTTGCGTGAGCCAATTTGAAAACGTTTGTCTAACCTCTTGTACCATGTCTCCTTGACCCTATGAAAAGTAAGGAATAATCACAATTCATAGTTAATTTAGTTTCAAATATTTGGCTTTATATTTGTCTTTCTTGAAGTCAAGATGGCCACATATAGAAAGAAAACGCGCAGATATGTTCTTTCCTTCTGTTTAGGGTTTAAACGCGACAAAGAGGGAGGTCGCTATTTACCATAGGATTTGTCAGTTGAACTTTCGTGGCGACGGGGATGGGTATCTTGCCCTTGGGACGGAATATGTAGGCACCGGAAGCCCTGTACTCGAACTTGGAGTTGTTGCCCTTCATTCCTTCGTACCAGTAGAACGACTGTCGGACGTTGATCTTTGTAGAGTTCCAAGTCATGGCCGTCAGCAGTCCCGTTTCGCAGTTGATGGTAACGGACACTGTCTGTAGTAACAAAGTTCCAAATTGATTGACCAAATTCAAACTTCACTCAGACGTTGAAATGATGGCTCAAATATTCTTTAAACTTCCAAACTTCAAACACCATTTTTTTTAAGCTGCAGCGTTGACAAACAATTAAGTTATTTGAAATGTAACGCCTTCACCCCTAAGCTTTCCGTTCTTTTTTGTTTGTTTTGTTTGGGTGTGTGTGGAGCATGTTTGCTGCGTAAACTTTACGTTATTGCACCGAAGTTTTTAAAGGAGATCAAATGGCGGGCTTTAAAGGATCCCGTGATTATTAAGCAATTATCTACTGCAAAATTACTTTTAGTTTAGTAGCGTCATCTCTTGGCCTTCAATTTTAATGGTCGAGTGGGGTTATGAAGAAAATTAAACAACTTTGTGTATGAAAAAATGATTGTGAAAGAGCTCTTGTTCAAGGTCGAGCATTCACGTACATATCCTCCCGTACTCAGCGTGATCTTCCGAAAAATAAGTATCTACACATTTGATGACTTATGCGGTTCGTATGTATTAAAATATTAAGTGTAGAGTGCCAATCTATCGCTTTTATGCTAATAAAAAACAATTAACTCAATGTCCAGTGGTTACAATCGGCAATGCTGGATACTTATTTATACATACGTTCACGCGTGAAAGCGTTGCGCGCAAATAATTTTTTCTAAGCACCATACAAAAACCAAAATTACTGGCATTTCATGCAACACAAGAATACGACATAAATAACGTGAATCATAATGGGAACATAAAGACAGTCGAACACTATGAAAGCTCAGAGGAAAATATTTTAATAGACCGACCTCACCAAGCATTTAGAGAATGCGTAAGGCCGCCATAACTTCAGTTCAGAGAAGGCAGGCGACAGTGCACGAGACGGCTCGTGCCTACTCGTGCTCTACAAGCGCAGAGCTCCCGCGAGGTTGTCGCACGTGTAGAAGCCCTAAAGTTCCCTCGATGCATTGCGCCAGCGGTGGCGTAGTACAACTGGCTGGTGAGATCGGTCTACTGATTGGTGGCAATTTATGCCACCAACATTACCGCCACCGCCGCAAATCTACAGAAACAAACAAACGGAACAAAACCCCGAGAAGCTAAGGCACGCAGTCCCAGCTTCAATAAATAATAAATTTGTACGTACTTTCCCGCTTAGAACCATTTCTTTTGTACCAGGTGTTGTACATGTATTTCCCCGCCTTGTGCGGGAAGAATCTGGAAAAGTAGGCAAGTTCAATTTTCACCGCGCTATCAATAATGCGTAAAAAAAAGCCATTAACAGTTGGTGTGCATGATCAGAATCCTGTCTGAAGAAACCATACTTGGGGACAACCGTTTCTGGCAACAAAGTCAAAGCTACGGACTCCCGCGCCCTCGCGATGCGTGAGCGCCGATTAAATCCTTGCCCGCGCGTCCTCACCTTTGAAATGCCAAGAAAAAAACTTGTTCCCGAGTGTACATTCTCACGCTTTTGTTTTCACTTCACATGGAATGCAGTTGGTTTTCAGACATAAATAACAAGAAAAGAAAATGGCACAGACGACGACGCGTTGTTTCAAGTTAGAAGATGCGCACCCTCCCGTAAGTTTTGTTTTTAGGTAATCTTACTCTTTAGAGATCAATATTTTCAGATTTTTGTAACGAAGACAATACATTACGCTGTACTGACCCCCTTTATGACTTCAATTAAACGTGACTAATCTAGCATATAAGCACCGCGAGGTGGCGCGGTGGCGCCGCTATGCGGAGCGCAAGTTCGTCTTCTTCTTTTTGCGCAGAGTTCGCGGTGACGTCAGCACGCCGAGCTCTGATTGGCTCGATTGAAAGTACAGTGGGTAGACCTCGAAAAAGCCAGCATTGAGGACTACCAGCTATCCATCCAATCAGAGCCAATCAGAGCCAATCGGAGCCAATCAGAGCTCGGTCTTGCGACGTCACCGCAATGTCTGCGCAAGAAGAAGCAGACGAACTTGCACTCCGGGGCGCATGCGACGACCCTCTACTTCACGCGAATCGGGTTCCTGCGTATACGCGCGGTGCCCACATCTCGTGACCTCGTGGTGGATTTGCACGTTCACCCACACTTCGTGAGGGCTTGTTTGTAAGCAGCGTGTTGGCCCCTATACACAATAGTCACGGGTCTGCACTTGTGTCCAAGTAACAACCGCAAGAGTGAAACATTGAGAATAAGAACCAAAACTAATTTTGTCATTTAACCTTCGCTGATCTCAAAAAGGCTATGACACGTGTTGGTTATCTGGACTCCCAAAATACTTAATTGCACGCTCGTAATCAGAAAAAACAAAAAACCGGGGTCAAGATTGATTTTGACAGTACAGTTTTCCTAAAAAAAAAAAGGCGAGCTGCGACTCCGATCAGTAAACCTTTTCGGCTTATGATATCTTGTCAGAAACTCGAGACGTCCACTCTTCCTGTCACTACACATAGTCGCCTTTGTAAAGTTGTGCTGACTAGCGCCAATATTTATCTTTGGAGCAAATTCAATCTGTTGTGAGAGGTGGTCGCACTAGTAGACTCTTTCCAAAAGTCCGTCGAGCAACATTGGCGGTCGGCATTGCTCGGACACGAAGCGTGTGATTGGATACGAGTCCTCTCCGAACGCTGACGCAGCGTTCGGGTCCAATCCACGCTCAGAGTATGTGATGAAGCAATGGCGGACAGGCGTTATTCACACAGACTTTTGGGAAGGGTCTACTGTAGGTCTATAAGGCGAGGAATTGAGAGAGAGGCGAGGGGACGAGAGCCCGCAGGGACGTCAGGACACGGAGCTCCTGTCTGGAATGATGAGTGAATAGACTCGAAGATAGCTGCCTTTGCCTCGCTCTTAGAACGCTTTCGAACGCCGAACGCCGGCGTCCTGCGTTCGGCGCTCGCGTTCGAACGCGTGCGAAGCGTGAGTAGACACAAAGGCTGTTAACTTGGAGTCTATTCATGAATCATTCGAACCAGAGCTCGGTGTTATGGCGTCTCCTCGCTCTACTCCTCCCTCAAATCCTTGCGTAACTTACCGCCTCGGAATTTCTTTTTAGAGCGAAGCTCTTAGGCGCCCGTTTCCGGGTTTCGCGGCGTCGGCGTCGGCGTAACTACGCAAACTTTAGCGGGAAAATTGACGTCACGTGACATCAACACCAATTTTATTCCCCGCTAAATTAAGCGGGGAATTGAATGGGTGTCGAGGTCACGTGACGTCAATTTTCCCGCTAAATCTAGCGGAGAAACAGAATTTGTTCCTAGGTGACGTGACACCAAGTCATGTGACGTCATTTTCCCCGCTAAATTCAGCGGGGAAATTGAATTGGTGTTGAGGTTACGTGGATTCAATTTTTGTGTCTAAACTTAGCGTGGAAACTGTGGGAGGAGGGGAGGGTACGCAGGAAGAGGAGGGGAGGGTACGGAGGAGAAGAGCAGGAGGAAATGGAAAGGAGAGGAGGAGGAGGGGAGAGGAGGAGGAGGGATACGCTCCCCTCCGTAGCCTCCCCTCCGGACTACAGAGATCTAAAAACGCCTTTCATTTTTTTCTTTTCTTTTTTTTTTTTTTTTACCTGAGACACCACGTCCTTGATTGGTTAGAAAAAATGTCTCGAAACCAACCGGTGGCAAGGTAGCCCTAAACACGAGTTCGTACGCAGCTTTGCTCGTTCTGCCGGGAATCTGAGTGACTCCGCTGGGGATGTCAAAGACCTGAAATAGAACAGAGTAAATAAAACAGTGTTATAATTTCTTTAATATATTGTTATTTCAACCAAAAGCGTAATTATATTTTTTCGTTATTATGTATCGGACAACATTGATGCACATATAAAAATAATATAAATCTACGGTCAGTTTACGGCATAAACCCTCCAACATTATGACAAAAAATAAACTTTTTGGCGACCAAAGATATCTTTTGAAATACGACTCTTTTAAATCAATTTTTTTTTTCAACGAAAAATGCAAACGATGAGTATCAGATATGACTGCTTGCGGGCAGTGTCCTTTTTTTTTAATGTAATGAAACGACACCAGATATGGGTTCTTTGGGTCCCCTGAATGTTAGAAGTTGGTACAAGGATAACGGTGAGAGACAACAAGAAATTTCAGTCCACTTGTCTCGAAGCGCTTAGTGGACGCGAAGTTGTTCATTATTTGTTTGAGAAGTAACGAAGTTTTACTTCTGGGGCCGTCTAGATACTGTGACACAGTTTTGGGGCTTAAAAAGAACCTCTGACACGCCCCCCCCCCCAAAAAAAAATATTTTTTTTCATGCTAGGCGTTGAAATGGCATATCAGGACATTACAAAAAAATTGTTTCACTATAGAGTTGCGTAGTTTTTTTATAAAAAATAGAAATACGAGGCCCAATTCAAAGTTCCCGCCAGTGCACTGTGACGTAACAGTGTACCGCAAGCTGTCGGGCGGTCAGAGTGGAGGCATCGATCCACGTCACTAAAAGTGGGTTCGCCGTAAGTCACGTGAGTTTCACTCCTCGTGATCTCCGCAACCGTGCCTAAGACTTTTTTATTTTTTTTTTTTTATTCTGCTCTTCGTACGAGCGATCGTAGAAAACGAAGTTTCAGTTCGACTAGCTCTTTATCGCTGCACCGTTGGTTAGTTTGCGTGCCGTAAAAGTTGAGGACGAAGAGTCAGTGGATTGACGTGATGGAGGTCAATGATGAAAGCGTTGCGAGTACAAGCCAGTGTACGAGTGCATGCCGCCAGTCCGATGATACAGAGATATATACTGGGAACAAAACAAGCTATCAAGTTTTGAAAAAAAAATTAGAACGCTTGCAGATATTAGGATTGCTAGTGTGCGACACGCCCGATCGCATTGCTGAAGGTTCAGACACCGAGGTCGTTGAATGCATGCAGTGTGATCTCTTCTTCAGTTGCTGAAATACCGGGACAGTCCCTCACACAGCACCTTCTAGGTAGATTCATTCTAGGCATTGTAGTTGATCACGTCAATTCACTGACTCCTCTTCTTCTACCTTTACAGCAACATTAAGCGATGAAAAGCAAATAAAAGAAACCTTGTCTGCTTGGATCGCTCGTGGAGGTGCGGAGAATAACAAAAATATTTAAAAGAATATTACACGCGCTCGCGGTAAGCACGAGGAGGGATACAACTCACGTGACTTCCGGCGATGCCTCCCTTCTGACCGGCCCGACACCTTGCGGTACACTGTTACGTCACACTGCACTGGCGGGAACTTTGAATTGGGCCTCGTATTACTATTTTTATATAAAAAAAAACTGCGCAACTCTATAGTGAAACAATTTTTTCGTAATGTCCTGATATGCCATTTCAACGCCTAGCATGAAAAAAAATATTTTTTTTGGCGTGTCAGAGGCCCTTTAATTTGTGCACGCACACGTTTTCAGGAAGATCTTACTTACCTGAGCAGGTACTTTGTATCCATCTTTGTCAAGTATCGCGTGCGACGCCGAAGTGACGGGAATGCGCAAGTAGGAGGTCACAGGCTTGGCTTGAGGATTATAAAGTAACATGGCGACCTGCAATTAACGGAGATGTTAGGCTGCAGCCCGCCGATAAAGTGCAATTTTAAGTCGAGAACTTCACGGCCTTAGCAATTGGTTTCCATTTCGAAACTGGAAACGCTGAACGCACAACCTGCGCGTCTCTCCGAATATGATCGCTCACTGTCATTTAGATTTCAGAATCTAAATTAATAGTCAGCACTTAAAAAACAAAAACATAATACGAGGTTGCAAACTAGACGGCACACTTTAAACATGGTGAATTCGCACGAGAACAGGTTTTTATAAAGGATGATAAAAACCATAAAATTAAAATTATATGTTTTTATTATCTAAGGGATTGGGATATTTCAATGGTAATGGGAAACAGGGAGGGAAAAGTAGTTAAAGCTGGTTGGGAAAAAGTTTAGGGTAAAAAATGATTAGACACACAAGAAACGCGAAAGCTCTAACAAACACTGAAACAAAAGAGGGACATCGACAAGTACTTTTCGGTGTCCTCTTTTTTGGGCAGGTCTGTGTTTACGCTTACATATTTAATGAGCGTTTTGTACCAACTACGAAAATAACAAATCTTGTTAAACTAGTTAAGCGCCGTAGATGCAGACGACGCAGGCTTACAGTGGAAGCGTTTTCTGTGACAGAGCAGGCACTGATATTCAGTGTGTGGCAAAACGTGAACCACGGAACGTTGCTGCCAGACTGAAGAGGAAGGATTTGCTGCAGTGCCGAGTTCAAGTATTTCTGCAACAAAGTGAAGAGGTTACATGTCAAATAAAGGCAATGAAGTTTTTTTTTGTTTTTTTCCAGGTCCGGATGGTTACCTCGGATGATTGAAGTCCGATAGATATGTGCTTGACATAGTTACTGGCAACGGCTTGCTTGGCAGTACCGCTGAAAGATTGAACAGATATTTTTTCCCATTAAATGACAATACGTCAGTATAATATTTCACATAAAAAAAACACTCAAGACTGCTTACGTGTAGGAATGTGAAAGCATTCCTGACGAAGCTGCGCGCCGCCTCTTCCTTTTTTACATGGCGCTGCGGCGGTGACGTCATACTCCCCCAATGCGCAGGCGCGGCGCCCGCGCCGGCTCCCCGGCTTCCGTGACGATGCATTTGCGTCGCTGTGATTTTCTTTGTGTTTTATTTCTGAGGCGCGTCTACTTTGACCTTGAGCGCCCCGCCTGCTTCCGTGATGAAGCATCTCCATTGCTGTGCTTTTGGCCAATGGGACTTTAGGTGCCGTTTCGCTCAGCCAATGGGAATTGAGGTGTCGTTTTTGGCTGCTACAGACAACGCCGGCTTCGCTCCTTGGGACAGTTAATGCTTTTGCATTAAAAATTATAAACGCATGTCACGATTCAGTGCTCCGGCCTGTTGGCTGGAGTACTGATACAAAATAGCCACATACAATGTACCCCAGCCCGTTGGCTGGAGTACAAAATAGCCTTCTTTTTTCTATAAAAATGTAACGTGACAGTGCAGCATACCAAATAGAAAGCTATAAAAGTAGGTTACGATGTTTGAACGAGTATTATACCTGCGCAAATCAGAGAAATATCAGTTTTTTTTATCAACCAGAACCCTTATCATTTCTGCTACATCAGCAGGTTATCAATCTACTTCCCGGAAGCCGGCGCAAAATAATGGGAGGCTACCTCATCGTAGTTCCTATGTGCACGGAGCCACACCGATCATCGGTAAATCTCCGAATAAAACTTTCATTAGTATTATTTTTTTTACTTTTTTTTGTGTGTGTTTTACTACCCTGTAACCTTAACATAGATTAGGCAGAGCATGTCAAGGCCGACGAGAACCGATGGTAGATTCTCGAGGACGTCATAATCATCTGTTCGTTTTTTTATTTGTTACTTTATTTTCTTCTTTCTACTTGCATGTCCGTAAACAGCCTTTCTATTTGAGTGAGCTCACGCTTCCATGTGGCTATTTATTAAGACAACCATACGGTATTATCAGCGTACAAACTTATATCCGCATGTTTCAGTGAGCGTCAAATCACAATTCGAATAAACAATTGTACTGTTTCTCTATACCCCAATTTGATGCCCACAGAAATGTATACACACATAAGTTTGTTTCATATAAATTTCAAGTTGCGTAAATAAGTAAATTTGTTTCTTCTTATGCTGGCGCACGTATAAGATTCTAATTTGGGCTAAATCTTTTGTATGCAATATTGACATACTAAATTTTGTTAGAAAATATATAGCAATGCGAAGAATCTTATCGTACTCACGACTCATCTGATATCTGTTTGCACTGATTTTTGCAGTGCGACCTTTTAGCAACTTAATTATGGTGTCCTCGTCTGAATAGTACACTATTTTATACACTTCGTGTATTATTGACGCCCAGCTTCCCTTGACGTCCGTTCGTTATACTAGCTTAAATTAAGAACACATATGAAACTCTTCTTTGTTTCTGTTTCTTTTCCTCCCAAAGTAAAGTGTAAAGTTTAATTTTTTTTTCTGACTGGACAACGGCCACTTATTTATTCGTTACCCGTTTTCGGTGGGCTATGCAAGCCCCTAGTTGCTGTTGAGCCGTAATAGTTGCCTTTCGCATTGTTCTAGCAAACGACGTAGTGCTGCTGGGGAAAGGTTTATTATGTCGAGGCTAAATTTGGTGGCGTGTTATAAAAAAGACATAACGAATTATTATATAAAATAGAAAAAAGCGCATGTAGATACATAGTTTTTATTTCGTTGACTCGAAATTCTTTATTCCAGATCCTCAACAAGTACTGTGAGACTCACAAGAGTCTTTGTCTCCTATGCAAACTCTACCACCATCTAATAGAAGGCAAGCGAAACAGCGGCCTTTTCAGAATGCCGCCAAAGCATTTCGGGATCTCGGAGCCAAAAGGTTTGTCAACGTGCCAACCGATGGTGCTGAGCTTCCTTGTATTTTATGAGGTGCTTAGGGGTTTCGGAACGATTCGTTAAGCGAACAGCGTAAGCACTACCAATAATATATTAGACGCAATGAATTGCAGGAAAACATGAAACCATGTTTTTCGATCTGAATGCAAAATGGAAAATAAAGCTTCAAGTGTCCAGGGAATTGTTTGGTGATTTTGGCTCTCGAATTTCAACGAAGAAGTGGGTAATAATAAAAAAGCATTTAAACATAGATTTCCACTTACGTAATTGCATCATGATGCTGTGCGACCGCCAGTGCTTTTCCTGTGTGAGAAAAAAAAGTGGAGCAATCCAATGAAGGTCTTCGCAGCCAAACCCCAACGATTGTTTTTTTATATTCTGGAAAAATTTTATACTCGCTTACTCAGAACATCTAGATCTTTATCGGCCACAGCCTTGGGTCCAGCCGCAACACCCAGTTGCTTTTCCGCCTGGAAGGTAATGTAACGTCATTTATTTAGAACATCCTGCGTTACTTCAAAAGTGGCAGATATAATTAACACAACGAAAACCTCAGAAAGTATAAGTATTTACCCTGACGTGCGATGCCTAGCCCCGGGCCGTTGTTTGTTTCAACGTATTAAGAATGAACTGGCGTGTTCGTTGCAACTGGCTCAACCAGTCGTTGGCGTTTGGTGAACTGATTTCTAACAGCAGTCTCGTACGAAGCGAAATGGGTCAGCTGACTTATGACGGGCTGTTGTAACTGGTCTCGCTTCTAGAACAACTGCACTTTCTACTCAGTGTAAGGGGTAAATGAAGTGCCATAACTAGACGAGATGATGGAGCATATATCCGAAGAGCTATGAGGCTGAAAAATACGAGTATGCAAGTCAGAGTTTATGATATGCTTCGTATGAAAATTGTTCAAAATCTTCAGACCATAATAAAAGAAGGAGGGAAGAATAAAACAAAAATAACGTGCTCCTGGCATTGGGGTTTGCAGGGCCTGCAAACAAAGTTGTTGCAGGTACTGAATTAACTGCAATCATTGAGCGCGAAGCGCTAAAATGTTACAGGCTAGCTGTCACAAAGCAAACCCCCCCCCCCTCAAAAAAAAAAAAGAAAAAAAGAGGGCAGTTTTGGAATAATTTGCAGTCACAGCGATGGCTGCGACACCTCACAGCGAAGTCGTTGGCTCAGTTGGTTTCGTTTTCACGAGCATACACCTTACAGTTCTCTCTGCGGCAAACGGCGGAGCGCGTCGGCGTCGCCGCCAGTGCGTTTTTCAGTGTCTCACAACAGGTGCGAGGCTATAGCACACGGCAACGCCAAGACACCCGCGTCTGCCGCAGAGCTGTACACACAGGGAGTTTGGCCATTCATAGGGAAGTATAGAAGGCAAAGGAGGAAACGCCATTGGCCGAAAGGGGGTTGGGCGTGTTCCAGGGAGTCTTTACAAATTCGAAAGTGGCCAACCAGAAGTCGGAAATATTACCCTGGCGTTGGTCGCGAGAAACGAAATTAATTAGTGGGTCGGAGTAACTCTTGGTGACTGAAAAAATGGTGCACGTGATGTTCCAATCGCGGTCATCCAACATCAGTGGTGGAAGTGCGCGCCTAGCGGAACGATCGACATAATCCGTACGCTAGGCGCGGAGCGCCGGGAGTCTGCCGTCCGAGCGGTCACACTCTGTCCGAGCAAAAGAGTTCGAGCGGCACATTCGTTTCTTACATCTTTTTGCATCATCATAATCTAAACATCACGTGCACTATATGTTCAGCAATGAAGAGTTACTACCTTTAACCCTTACGCTCTTATTAAAACTGTTTCTCGCTACCAACGCTAGGGGCATCTTTTTAGGTTTCTGGTTGTCCAAGGGAGCATGCCAAGCCCTCTATCTGCGTCTGGTGCACGCCCTGGCTCTGCCATCTCCTCTCATTGTCCAAACTCTCTCTATATACGGCTCTGGTATGCCGCTGAAACGGCTGAAGCCTTTTAATCGGGCGGCGGTTCGCGCCACTAAGTCGAAGCTTTTGATTTTAACAATTAACTGCGATTAAATTTGGAATTAATTAGGAATGACGAATAATTTACCATCGCGACGTCACAGCAACTGTGGCCACCTAGCGGGCACTATGCGAGACTCATACTCACGTTTGTTCCACAAAAACCGTATAACAAAGCGGACTGCTAGTAGCTCGGTGGTAACGCGCTCGCTTCACAACGGTACCAGGTTCGATTCCAAAAAGCGGCAGGCAATTTTTTACTCTTCAAGCAGTTTGCAATATCGTGACGGACGCCGCACGCCTTATTACGCCAACTACAAGCGTCAACAACTACTACAACGCAACGAACGTCATTTCCAGTGGCGGGAAGAGCCCGTAACAGCTATATCGCTGTAAAATAATATCTGTCATCTCAATCAATGTCCGATGCGCCAGGGTGCACTGGACACCAGGCGGAGCTTTATGTTTGTGGGCGTCAAACTTCAAGTAGAATATTACGCTGAATGCGCTTCATCCTCTCCGCTTTGCAAAGACCGAGAAACGACGCGTTTCGACACTGAGAGTCGTGGTGACGCCGTTTTTCTCATAAATTGGAGGTGAAGCATCTATTTCTTATGTTGCAATGACAGACAGCAGTACTTGTTCTCCTATGGGAGAGGGCGCGTGTAGAGCGTTTTCTAGCATGTCGTTACTCACACACCAAGGACGCAGGAAACAAAGCATCACTTTCGTTAGATATAGAACGGCGACGTCGCTCACCTGAAACAGATTATTGGTGTAGCGATCCAGATACTTGAACGCAGGTCGGCTGGTGAAGTAGCCGGTCCAGTACGAGTGGGGATCGCTTGCGTACGGAAAGAAGTCGTCGTGCTTCACCGACCACGTCGTGTTCGCCTCGTACAGTGACTTGAGATAGCACGAGGGCGTCGAGTAAAGAAGGTTCACATTGGTAGCTGAAGACTGAAAAAAAAATCCGAACGTTGCTAGTTACACTTAGGACTGATGGCCAAGTGTAAGACATATAAGGTGTCGAGTTGGACAAATTGGACATGTTGCATATAGACGATAATGTTTTTCGAATGTCGAGTTCTCTCATTGATTTTGAAACAAGAACGAAGCCAATTTATCCGAATGAGACCTCTCATACAACATGGCGTGTGACTATATCTTCAGTATCTTCTTGTGCTGTGCTGTGCTCTATAGTACGATTATAATCACTCCATATGCAGGGTATTGTAATATATTTGGTTTAGCAGCTGGCAGCAGATTGAAGGACACCATCATTTCGCACTAGGACAAATCCTACAATAATTTGCAACTGGTCAGTTTCTTTCGTTTCCTCTTGCGTCATAGCAATCACAGATGCTTGTGTGCAAAAAAGTGGCGCCCTGGTTTATTTGGGCAACGGCATTTTGGTAACTGCCGACTTCTTAGCTCTAAAGACTAATGCAAGCACTCTATTATGTTGTGAGCTGATGTTTAGCTGCTGGCGCCATCTCAAAATAGCAAACACGAACTAAAAATCAGCAACTCTTGTGTACGTTTGGCTTATTGGTGTGATTTCGATCATGCTTGGAAGCCATTATTTCTGTTACGCAAAAACAGTCAGACGTTTCCTTTGACGAGTCTAAATCACGAGGCACTCAGCTTTTACGAGCCCTTAGTTGCGTATTCCGACCGTATTTGCTATGGAATGACGACGGATATACATGCAACAAGGCTTACTTTTCGAGGCAACCTACTTGGGCATTGTCCACGCTCAGAAGACGTGACCTCGTCTCCGAGGAAGTGGCGAAGGCTCATATTATGAGCGCGAACGATTGGCCAACGGGAAAGAATGCACGGCATTGAGGCTTATAGTTTTTCTTGCATTTTTGATAGCCCCTTCATCCGCGGCGATGGCAAGACTTCCTACACAAAATATATACTTAGTCTCGTCGTAACTTGGCAAACAACGAAGGACACTGTCCCAGTGAACCTATCAGCGCGTCGCAGCGATACATGCGATTACCGTATTTACTCGCGTAATAGCCGCATTATTTGTGAACAAGGCCCTTGTGTCTTCTTTCCCGCGAAGCACATATATAGCCAATCACCGCGTTGCGCATAAATGACATAGCGAATAACTAGATCGAGAGCACGATTTTCCATACAAATGCAATCTTCACAGATCATATCTTCGCGCGAAGACGCTATCTCTGTCCTGTAAACCGCTGGAATCACGCTCTCGATCGCGGTGATTGGCGATCTGCGTGCTCCGCGGAAAAGCGAACCCTCAGATTTTCTTCATAAACAGTGCGGCTATTACTCGAGTAAATACGGTATATTCGATCTTTTTGGTCGCGCGCAGCACTGATAAAGCCACGGGCGGAGGAGAGAGGAAAGCTACTTTTGTACAAATTTTGGGTGATGGGCTAATTTTCTATACTCGTTTTCACCTCAAGAGCCGTAGTAAAAAATGAAAGACGTTTATAAAACTATGTAATGCGAAATTATGGCGCAGCTCTTGAGGAGGAGGAGCGGGAGGGTACGGGAGGGAGGGTATGCCCCTCCTCTTCCTCCGTAACCTCTCCTCCTCTCCTCCTCGTCTCCACCTCTTCCTCCGTCCCTTCCTCCTCTAATTCAGTTTCGCCGCAAAATTTAGCGTTGAAAATGGCGTCACATGACTTGGTGTCACGTCACCTATGAACACATTTAGTTTCTCCGCTAGATTTAGTGGGAAGATTGACGTCACGTAACCTCAGTACCAATTCAATTTCCCGCTAAGAATTCGTGTTGAGGTTACGTGACGTCAATTTTCCCGCTAAAACTAGCGGAGAAACTAATTTATCCGCTAAATCTAGCGGAGAAACTCAATTTCCCCGCTAAATTTAGCTGTGAGTTAAACTGGTGTTGAGGTCACGTGACGTCAATTTTCTCGCTAAATTCAGCGCAGTTACGCCAACGCCAACGGCGACGCCGACGGCGACGCTGATGGCGACGCTGACGGCGACGCCGACGCCGCTCAACCCAGAAACGAGCCCCTAAGCGCTGCGCTCTAAAAAAATGTCCGGCTCCTCGTGGAGCATTACGAATTTTTCTCTTTATGTAGATAATTAAGATACTTGTAGATGCATTTTAGACTATATATATGTCGTGTTATCAAGACGTAGATGTTTCAAACACTCCAAACGCGTCGCTTCTTCCTCCGACAACCAAAACTTGCGAAAACTACTTCGCGCGGTGTATGAACAATGTGCGAAAACATCCTCTTTTCTTTGGGTGAAAGCGAGTACGGGGGAAGAAAAGTGACGTTTGGAACACACAGAAAAGGGTCCATGGGTAAGAAGGGAGTTTTCAGACCCCTCTTCTCCAACTGTTCGGGTTACGCACTCGGCCCTGTACCTTTGGTAAGGGCTGTCACGTGCTTCGCTTCTGTCACGCCGATTGGCTCGAAGCAGCCGTAACGTTTGCCCTTGGGTCAAGTTACGGTAAAGCGAAGTATAGTCGTGACAGAAATAAGCGACAACAAAAACTTAATCGTCTAGTCCCGTCTTTCTTTGACAAGATTTCGCAAGGGCTATTTACAAGGCCGGATATAACTTGATGGCTTTAGGCGCCGGCCAGGTGTGTCTGCCGCCTTTCCTCTTTCAATAACGCAGGACGCATATCAATTACGAAGTACCCAATGGCGGTGCAGCCGCCGGAAAACTGCTCACCAAGGTTGTTATTGCGAATATTTTCTTCGTGGCTAGACTACCGCAGAACAACGTGTCAAATTACAAGTTACTGTCTAGTGGCGGTAAGTTCAAACAAGTCGTATAAGCGGAACAAGTGGTTATATACTTGCGGTAAAATATGCTGCCTGCAGACTTGGGAATACAGTTTCGTTCTGCTCTGCTCTAGCGTGGGTTGGAAAACGGCGAAGCCTACGACACCGTCGAGCCAAGAAGAGTGTTGGAGCGAGGTGCGTGTCAACTCGTGTAACAGCGGTGCCCTCCTCTTCTCTGGTATACTTCATGTTGACACCAGTGTGTGCTTTCGTCATGAGCGGAGAAGAGTGGTTGCAAGGCAGATGATCACACTCAAAGGGACATGTATGAAGAAGGTTTGGGAGAAATAATCTAAAAAAGTAAATGGCTATACCAATACTGGGATACATGACCAAGACTGCTAAACTACTGATACTGAAGTTCATTTATAGAAAGGGAATAGCGATGTGTATCAGGAAGACACTTGAATATAAAAAAGTATTTTTAAATACAAATACAAGAATACATTTTGCTTCAAGTAAAATAGAGACACGGAAACATTTTATTTTCTTCTAATATTACTATTTTTGATGTTATTATACTTCGTAGAACTGGTTATGTGCGCCCGCTAATGTATGCGAAAAAACAAAAGAAGCAAATATGATCTACATAATTCTAAACAATGCTATGAAATCTTCTTTGAAACCAGCAAACGATAACTCATTGGAAGATTGAACCGGAATTTGGACGTTGACGTTTTTGCATCAGAAATAAATTTCTCGCAAAATTAAATTATGGCGTAGTCATAAGGGAACTCAGCAGCATTTTTTAATGGGTTGACGAACACTTCCTACTAGAACTGGAGCGCAAGTTTTGTCGGAATTTGTCATCCTTATGAGAAAAAAAAAATCACAGGGAACTCTAAATCAATTTGCGTGCTCACAAATAACTTCGAGATGTCACCATGTCCTTGTTCAATTTGGACGCCCCTTTCAAAGAAATTTTATGACGTTACAGTGGAATAAAACTGAGTTCTCTTATATGTGTTGGTTGGACGTGCCAGCGGCGCCTATAGTTTTTGCAATCCTCAAGAATAGTCGACTTTGAAGTCTGGGCAACATTTGTTATATTTACAGAATAGAGAAGTGGGTCAATCATGTCGGGGACAAGTTTGCACAATAACAAAATCTTAGTGTACCCTTCACACCTCTCTCCCCCTTAAGAAAAAAAAAAAGAGTAAAGAAAAATGTCAACTTGAACTTTTTGTTTGGAAAGCAACGATTCCATAAAAATCCTAACGAGATACACTGGCCCCTAAAGTATCGTGATACCAGGAATGCACTCGAAAATGTATTTTAATGAAGAAAAAACGAAACACGTTTACAATTCCCGGTAACGCGAAATTAGAGCGCATTACTTGAGGAGGAGGTACGGTGGGGAGGGTATGCCCCTCCTCCTCTGCTCCTCGTCCTCCCCTCCTTTTATCCTCCTCTCCCTCCTCCTGCTCCTCCGCCTATCTTCCTCCTCCTCCTCTTCCCTCCTTCTCTTGTTATCCTCCTTTCTTCCTCCTCCTACGTACCTTCCCCTCCTCCCCCGTACCCTTTCCTCCTCCTCCTGTTTACCCTCCCGTACTCTTCCTCCGTACCCTTCCCTCCTCCTCCTCCTATATTCTCCCCTCCTCCCAGTTTCCCCGCTAATTTTGGCTGAGAAATTGACACCACGTGACATCAACATCAATTCAACTCCCCGCTACATTTAACGGGGAATTGAATGCTTCCCCCCCCCCCCTACCCACATAAGGAGCTCCTCGGGAAAGAAAGTACCGTAAAAGGGCGGATTTCTGGGCTAGTTGGTTGTTGAGAGACATGATTAAAAACAGCGCAGAGGACAGACGAGTCCGTCCTGTGTGCTAATTCTCTTTTTGTCCCGTTTTTCTTTTTTTTGGGGGGGGGCTGTTTTTAAAGGAAGTACCCTCAGTTTGGGGGACTCCGGAATGGGGCACACGGGGTAGGGGAGGAAAGGGGGGGGGGCACCACCCTACCTTTTTTACAAAATTGTAATCTTTCCGCCTATGATCGAGGTACATTTGTATCGCGATACTGCCCATCCCTGGTACGAACCACCCTTCAGGCTTTTAGGGGGTTCTTTTTGTATTTGATGAGAAACAAGCTCAACGATGCAGACCTCTGTAAGCGTGCCATCTCTATGTAGTTACACCAAACTCATGATACGACCTGTGTGCTGTTTTATTCGCGTCAGGAAAGGGGGGGGGGAAGTATTTTTTGTGACTGAGAAAAAAATATTGGTCCTTCTTTTGGCACAACGAAGAAAGCATTGAAAGAAAAAGCTCTGTTTAATTTTTTTTTTTTTGCAGCGCATGGTCAGAGCAGTTTATCTTAGGATATAATTTTTATGGTCACTGAGTCGGACAGCTTTAAAAAAGGCAGGACGTGACGAGATTATATCGCTCTGGAGCTAATGAGAGTGCGGCATTAGCTGATAAACAAGCCAATGAAGTAATCATGAAAAATAACTATAAGAACAAAACCTGGAGTTTCTTCAGCTGAATGCCGACTATAGTATGGTCTCCAAGTATATCAGTTTTCGGAAGAAGAAATTAAAACAACCTATAAATTATTTTAGAACTTTAAAATGTTTTATACTTATACAGTGCAGCCAAGCGTCCCGTGTCACTCAATGCTTCGAAGTCGCGTGAAAACTACGCGAGTATGTTCACCTTACTTTAGAAAAGCGAAAAGCTGAAAAAAAATTGACCGCATCTTCGCGTGGTGAATGATGTTGATTGGGGCGAAGCTCTGGTGGTGCTTGTCTGCGTAGACGCTGAGCCGCAGCATGCCGAGCCTTTCGTTCGTTTTCATCCATGTCAGTAAGAGAATGTGTGGTATGGAACGTGGTTTTATACGCATTTGAGCATTTGACCGCAGCGCCCTCTCGTCAATAAACGTTGAGCCAATGCACGCAAAGTTTAACGCGATTATATACGCATTTGACCGCAGCGCCCTCTCCTGTATAGACGTTGAGCGGCTACATGCAACGTTTCATCCATGACATCCCCAGCTCTTGAGTTACTACCACATCTCAGAGCCCCCAACTCATCCCGCAGTCGTGGCCGAGTGGTTAAGGCGATGGACTAGAAATCCATTGGGGTCTCCCCGCACAGGTTCGAATCCTGTCGACTGCGCAAACATATTTTTTCATCATTTTTATCGTTTTTTTTTTTCATCTTTTTTTTTTTTTGCTTTCACACGAGCACGTGAGCTCACGAGCAGGAGCACGAGCACTGGACGCCAGACAGATGGACGGACGGACGGACATGGCTAGCCCCTAAGGAGCTTCGCCCCTAAAAAAATAATTCTAACTTACGTTTTCGTTTGCGTATTTGATCAACTTGTCCAAGTTGATAAACCAGTGAGGAGGGCTCTGGTAGTTGAAATCGTTTCCCATGGTCACCGGCATGTTGTTGGTTTTGTAGAAGTTTTGCTAAGAAAACGAGATCGATTTAAGTCACTGCCTCGTGGAGGCACGTGTGCGTGCTCCAAATTTCTCATAAAACCCTGCTCGTTCTTTTTAATGGTTGGTTCTAAAGAGCATATAGAGGTAAGTATGAAAGTTAGCTAGTTAACGTAAGCTCAGTGGCTGTCGCAGGAGGAATTGAATATATCTTATAAAAAGTGCTACAAATATTTTTGCGATCAACCTTGAACAAATAATTTTATTTATTTGTTTTGTATCACATTTAGTTACCTGCTCACGCACGTAGGCCATGAAATCTGCAAGTCTCGAAGGAACGTTGTACTCGTCACTCTCGGGGTCGTCCTAAAGAGAAATCATGGACGAAATAAAACATTGAATGTTAGCGACAGCTGGTTGAAGGGAACGATTAAACGCAAGCTGGTAATAGGGAAAAAAGAGTCATAGTACAGGCTAGCTGGTGGAAGTCAACCATTTCGTCGTTTACCCTGAGACTGGGTTTTTTTTAGAAGAGCAAAAGTTTCTGTTTTTCTGTTACTTTTGCTCTTCTAAAAAAAACCCAGTCTCAGGGTAAACGACGAAATGGTTGGTAATAGGGAACCATTCTATACTAAAGCTTCATCGTGAAAAAATTTTGACTTTCCGGTGATATGCTACTGCTACATGTTTTGAACCTTGCCAGGCTTCCGGTGCCCGCATCTTCAGTTTAAATGTTAAAGGGTCAGACTCAAGGTATTTTATGTTACCGAATGACAACCCTACATCTGTCTTTTTTTTTATGAAGCCTTTGTAATAACGTTGGGGAAGGTGTGTACATGATCGTGCTTTTAGATATAAAAAGTTAAACTCGAGCATAAAAGAAGAAAAATAACTGTCTCATAAACATTTTTTTTGTGTGTGTGTAAAAGAAAATTAGTTTGTAAAGAAAAACGTGTACCTGGTCCACGCTTTCCGAAAGTAAAAAATGTGTTCTGACAGAGAGTTACCCAAACTAAGAAAATCGTTGCATGGTCCCTTTAAGCTTTAAGCCCTTACCACAATCGGCTCGTCATCGCAGTGCACATCGAAGCAAAATCCTTTTGGGGGCTGTAGACGCTCGGAAGGATGCCAGTGAAGATGTCAGCGCTTTTCCCTGAAATACGAGCACGGGTAGCGCACGTTAGATCAAAGAGTTAACAGCTGCTCACAATCAACTAAAACGCCGCCGGTGAAATGTGCCATAAACGAAAGAGCGTCTTGAAGATTTCTCAGGGTTAGTTTCCTCCGTCTCGGGTATCTATCAAGAAGCTATACCAGTCACCTGCATTATACTATAGCGACTTCTAATTACTACAGGGAGATACATCTGTCCAAGTAACCACTGCAGTGCGAGCATGATACAAAAGTTTCGAGGCAGCGGCCACGCCTTTCATGAAAGCGAATTCTAATGATAATTTTGTTACAGCAAATTTTCAAATGTCATTAGTAAAGACTAAACATCTTAGTAGAAAATGTAATAATATAAAAAAGCACTATAAGATGTATGTTTCTAACTCCAACATTTGGAACCGAAAGCATCCAAACACCCTTACAAAAAAAAATTATAGGGAAATTGAAGCGGTTTTGTATTCGAGGAAAAACATTTAAATAGTTTTAATTTGGCCTCCAGGATCACGAATATCGAGATTATTTTTCCATTTGGTGCACGCAGGCTACAGATATCATATTCAAAGTACCGCTGTTGGCCCCTCCTTCCTGTGGCGGGACGTCATAAATGGCGTTTTCGGAATCTCCGATCTTGCGCATCTTCAGCGCCTATCGAAGCTATGCACGCGAACTCTTGCTATTTAAAAAAAAAAGAAAGAAAAAGGTAAGAAAAAGACGTCACGACTTGTGTCAGTGCGGGGGAAAATACCTGGCTAGCTTGCAATTGCACGCGCTGCCCACACGAGCAACACTCGCTTGGCGGCCCAAAGATCCAAGTATGACGTCACGAATGCTCGTAGGTTTTTCGTGTTTTTTCGCATTTAGTTACATCTTCGGGGAAAACAAACGTGATATTCAGATTCACGGGATAAAAATTCGCCAAAATTCACCTCTGACTCGTTTTTTTTTCAAGAAGTGTTTTAGTTTTTTTTACGTCTTGCTGAGTTTATCGAACTACTTATACCACATATTTATTTCGCGTCTATTCAAGAAAGACCTTTTTAATTCTTCGTATACAACTGGCACTCGAATTAAATAGTGCTAAACCTTTGACTTTGCAGAGAGATATCTAAGTCCTGCAAGTTGAAGGCGGCAAATTGACCGCCAAGGTACGCTTGCCTATTTATATTAATAACGCTCGCGTTCAGCTACTGATCTACTAGGCCCGCGCAGTGCACACTGTAAGTCACTATGATGTTTACTGCTTGACTAGAGCGGACAAGAGTAGGCAAGGTGACGCTCACCGAGATTTTCGCTGGCCCTCCAAATAAATTCCATCCGCTTTTCTGTTTGGCGTAGGCTCTTGTCTTGGTAGTCGAGACGCCCGAAAAAGTAGCCATCCATTCCAATCTGCAGAAAGGAACACTCTTTTCGATCATGTTGAAATCTTTATTTTCTTTTTCTATCCATGAAAAACAAAACATTTTTTGACATGTAACAAAAAAAAACCTTTTTTTTTACATTTTGTTTTTTGCGGAGGTTTCAAAGAAATGCTAGGTCTTTGACCTTTGCCCCTCATTTTGCGGAAAAATGTTCCGAATAAATTTAAGGTAAAATTTTACCACGAATGCATCCTACATGCTGCGGTATTGGTGGGTATGGCCAAGCTGTACGTTTTTGTTCGACTAGTACCGTATTTTCCGGAATATGGTCCGCAGACTATGGATGTTTAAAATTTGAAATTTACCCCATGCGGACTAGCTACAGGTGCGGACTCTACGAGGATTTGTTTTCTTTTCTTGATCGTTCACTGTGACAAGACGTGAAGGATTTCATGAATAACGGAGTATATTCATGTTGATTCATGTATGACACAAGCTTCTTTGTGAGCTAATACAGCAGACATTTGTTCAGGCGTGCTGTGTATGATAAGTTTTGCGTTCGGACTATGCACGGTGTCCAGACTGTACACCGCATGCGGAATATCGAAGCAAAAACTTATATTTTTGACTCCAAATATGCCCCTGCGGACTATGCACCAAGTGCTGACTATATTCCGAAAGATACGGTATTACTAACTACTTTACAATATCTAACTATTTCTTTCCTCCATAACTTGGCAAACAACAGAAGCCACGTCACTAGTGCGCAAATTACGGCGTCGGAACGAGGCACGCGAGAACGGACCACTTCGATGCACACCCGTGGAGCGCTGTCACGTGCTTCGCTGTGGCGCTCTCATTGGCTGTGGTCCATGCAGTCTGCCTTTTCCCTCTTTATGTTGAGACAGAGTATAGAAGCCTGGTCCTATTTTCCTACAAAAATCAACAACAACAATTTGGTTTGTTCTACTTTAGGGCTGGGCATCGATTAATAATTTTAGCCCGATTAATGGAGTTCATTTAATCGAATAATTAATCGATTAATCAGTTTCAATCATTGCCATACATAATATACTTAAAAAAGTGAAACCTAAATGTTGCAATTGTCTTTGCTGAATATGTGATAAGCGGTGCAATGCACAATTTAAGATTTTAAATCAACCTTGATCTGGTAGTTGACAACAGCGAAAAGACATCCACACAGAAATTATTGCTTCAGCCGCAGGGGCAAAGAGGTTCGTTGACATTCTCCGGCAATAGCAAACCACTTTGATTGTTCACAACAGTCTCTGCTGTGCTAGACGGACACTCGCGCGGCGTTCAAGTGGCCGGTACATGTATAACCTTATCCCCTTGTTTCGAGTTACAAATATCGCCCCTACAGTGTACTTTAAGTCAACATTTTACCTAAAGTTTGCCTTCAAATAGGTGTGCTGGTCCACGCCTCCGTGGTGAAAGCGTTACATTTTTACGCTTTCGTTTGTTTGCCAATATCTAACTGACTAACCGGTTAAACATTAATCGCGATTAAAGCATTAATCGACTAATTGGAAGGTTAAATTATCAAATGCCCCACGCTAGAGTTTTTGTGTTCCTAAATACCACCTTCGTGACATTCAGAGAATCACTTAAAGGCGATATATTTTGGAAAGTGGGGGAAGAATGCCTCAGTAGTATAATATCTCCATTTCAAAATTATTTCCAAGTAATATAAGCATTATACACATTCTTCACAAGGGCGCAGTAATCTTGAATGTCGTCAATTCTAGTATGCGGTAAAACGTCGTTTTGACCTCTCCGCGCCGCTGGAAGGTGTTTACGAAAAATGCGTGATTGTCACACATTCTTGTTTGGCCTCGCCTATAATTTCTCGCATGTTACAGGTTGAAATGTATTATTATTTTTTCGTCCCGCCTACCCGATACGGAACCCCCATGACTGAGAACGACAGGAAACAAAAAACGTCTATAGTCGGCGTCAGTTATTTTGAGCTACGGTGTCAAGGCCAGCGTAGCTGTCGCACTGCTCCAACTTTGTACAAGCTACTTGCTCGAGCGCGTGCGAACGAGACCTAAAACTAAGGCACGTGCAGTGTTGTAGGCGTTACCGAAAAAAGTAACTAAATACGTTACTCGTTACTTGTAAATAAAAGTAACGCGTTACCGACCTACGTTACCTCAAAATAAAAGGAACGCGTTACCGTTACCGTTACTGATAAAAAGTAACGCACGTTACTGTTGCGTTACTTTTTATTCACGAACTAAAACATTTGCTGTTTCGACGCTTGATATGTGCGTAAGCGCCATAGCTAAAATATGTCCATGCGGAAACTTAATTACCCTCTCTTTTTTAGGGTTTCACCCGAATAGTTACAAGAAAAAAACGCGGAAGTATATATGAAGCTGATTTATAACATGTTGGAACGGAACTTAACAGAAGAACCGGCCTCCCTCATTAGCACAGAAATTAAGACCAGCCGAGATTGAAACTTTGAATATATTGTATTCACAACATGTCGAAGTACAGATAGTTGCTGTGAACAAGTTCCTCCGTTACCCGTAGCATACTCCGCTGTTGTACTTCAGCAACAGCTGAATTTCGAAGTTGGCATCTCTCAAGGCCTCCTCCGTTTTTCAAGTCCCGAAAACGGGAAAGGGAATGACACGAAGGTGTCATTCTCTTTCCCAGCGGGAAGCGAAACGCAGGCTTCGACGCAGGAATCTCCCAAATCCACCCGAAGCCGGACCTCTTTGGCCTTCCAGCCGAGGCGACGGCGGTAGCGAGGTCAACGAGCCGCGGGAGAAAACCAGTGGCAGGCGGCGTGTGACGTCAAATCTGACGAGCACCGATGTCAAAGAAAAGTGGAGGACAGCGGCATTTTTCGACTAAGGAATTTATGACTGAACACTTAAAACACACAAAAAAAAATTAAAATTAAGTTTTTTTAAGTTCTAGGAAGTAAAGTAAAGTTACGTAACGTAATTTCGTTACACGTTACTCAAAATAAGTAATGTAAGTACCTTACCCGTTACTTTTGGAAAAGTAACGAGTACGTTACTACGTTACCAAAAAAAGTAACGCGTTACCGGTAACGCCGTTACTTGTAACGCGTTACAGCCAACACTGGGCACGTGCTCTCGCAGCAGTGCGGGCAGCACCGCGGAAGCTACGCTAAATTTTAGTGTAACACAAAAGGGTTGACGCCGAGCATAGGTCCTGCTATGGATGAAAGTCGTGTAGCCACTAAGTTGAATACTATATGTCTAGTTGGTGGCTGCACTAATTCAAAGCCCGTTGACATGTGACTACATCAACGATATAGTAAAATTAACGCAATATATTAAAAAAACGCAAAGGCCGCAAAATATTTAAGCAATGTTCTCGTTTCGCACCTGTGCTAGGATGGATGCGTATTCTCGCGAATGTCCGAACGGGTCAATCTGCCAGCCAATCCTGGGAATTCCGCAGTCTCCGAACAGGTCCTTGAGTCTCCGAATACCGTACGTCATTTGGTCGATGGTGTTCGAGTAGTGGACACCGGCTTCGTCGTTCATCACCCAGCCGCCGCTGATAAACTCCAGTTGACCTGAAAGGGAACGAGTGCATTCATAAAACCGCCTTTATAAATTACGCCTCAAGTGTGCCCAAGCTCTATCCTTTGGGGACAAAGCTGGCAGTAGTATGTTCAAATACTGTTTCATGAATGCATTGAAAGCTACATGGTACGATTAACCGTTGCTTTAGCATCTACATGTTCAGCGCATTAACTTCCGTCTTACTCAAAAACAAACAAAAATATAATCAAAATTCGTCTTTAGGTGCCACTTAAATTTTATTGTATTTAGACATAATGCTATTTATATATATAGATATATACAATGTGCTTTTTTTAAGCTTTACAGATTTGTTTTAAAAAAAGCCGTGAAAGTTAGCACTTATGCGGTTTGTGCAGGTGAGTTATACGGCCAGGGGACATTAAGTGGGTGGATAATCTTTGCGATAAGTCGGCAATTAACTAAAATTCGTAAATTAACTTTTTAATTAGTGAAAATGGACATTAGTTCCAATTAGAAACTTACTGAGCGTCATCAAAAACCGCTAACTTAACTCTTTTTAAAACGACTTGAAGCTCGTGGAAAACTCGGGGACGCACTAACGTTACTACTCGTGCAGCAGGCACAAGGCTAGCAGTGGCGGAATGCGATGATGATGTGATCATCCGTGTTTCGCCACTGCTACGTTGCGCCTGCTGCAGACGGTAACTTTGGTGCGCCCTCGAGTTTTCCACGAGCTTCAAGTCGTTTAAAAAGATTAAGTTATCGGTTTTGGATCACGCTCACTAAGTTTCTAATTAGAACCATATGTCTATTTTCACTAATTAAAAAGTTAATTAACAAATTTTAATTAAAAATGTCGACTTATCGCAAGATCAGCCACCCATATAATGTCCCCTGGCAGTATAACTCACCTGCACAAACCGCATAAGTCTAACTTTCACGGCCTTTTTAAAACAAATCTGTAAATCTTTAAAAAAAAACTATATATATCGAAGCCGGCAGCCGTCTTCGATCGCACCCGCATTCCAACTGCCACAGGGCGTTTATTTGTTAGACCAAGATGAAGACAAAACACGCCAACGCCCTCTGGCGGAGGTAACTCATTCAGTCACTACATTTTTCCAGACACGCAAGATCGCGATGCGATACATTGTAAGGCATAATAGGCATTACCTGACTGCACCAGTTTGTTGAAACGCTCTTTGATGGAGTCGGTTTGGTGTCTCCACCAGATGTCGAAAAAAGCCTGTCTCGACATAAATAAAGCGGCGACTGGGATCTTTCTCCAGTTCAGGAAGAATTCCGTCGAATATGTACCGGACACCGGCGTTTGCAAGGTAGTTTTTACCTGTGAGACAAAGAAAAAATAGACTACATATAGTGTACTGGTAAGCGCGTGAGACCTAAAGGATTCGGTAAATACTCAACAGCTGAATAAGCACCTAAAACAGACAGACGAAGATAGTGTCAAACACTCGAAGTTGGACGGGAAAGAAAAAAAAAAAAAGACCTCGTTCCAAGAACAGATGATAAAACAATGATATTTTCGGTAATTTTATTTTATATTGTTAGAACAATAATCCCTTGTGTGTTTGAGTTTTTTTTTTTGTTTAAATAGACCAATATTTCTGAAAAAACAGAAACAAGAGATTAATTTTGAACCAAACATTATTGTTAATGTAATGAAAAGAAAAAACAATAGCTACGATGTCAAGTGTATAGGAACAAATGTTCGGTACCTTAGCGTATACCACCACCTTAAAAATAGGAAGTATTTAAGCGTTTGCTTTATTTTCTTTTTAACGAGCGCTTTTTAGAAATTTCAACAAATGACACAACACCGACGTGGTGGTAATGGTTGCTGCTACTCAAGAACTGCTTCCAGTGAAAACAATTTGAAAAATTCCCGAATTATATACGATTTTCCGACCCTTTAAGCACACTGAAGGAAAGGGTTGAACAGCTACCGTTAGGGATCAGTGATTCCTGTACCAGAATAATTCACCCTGTACTGTGTGCCTGAGCACGAAGTTGACTTGAAACATTTCCTAAATTGCTCACTTTGGCGTACGTATAGAAGATTCGCAATATCCTCAATCGTTTTGACCTACAGGGCTAATTAAGCTTGGAAGATTTATGCAAATTTTATTTCATTTTAAACAATACTAAGAAGAATTGAAAAAAAAATAATAACTTTCATCTTTTCACATTTCTAGTTTTATTTGTAAAGCTCTCACCGCTCTCTGTTTCCATTTCGTGTATATGTAAATCTACGAGTAAATGCTTTTCGTTTTGTTTTAGTTTTTGACACTCTCTGACGAGAGCTGTCTACTAAAACCAGACTTTTTTGTGTTCTCGTTCTTTTTGGTCTATATTAGTTTCGTCCTATGATAGACTACGGCCAATGCTACGGCGGTTCAGGACCAAGCACGAGTAAGTTAGAACCCATGCAGCATAAAGCCGGGGTCCCACTGCTTATACATATCATACAGAAGACAGTGTGCAGACAGACCCGAACGCGAGTCGCCGCGAGATCTGTGCTTCGAATGCCGCATGGCAATGAGTTCAAATGAGAAACATGGCAGGCGGCATTCGAAACAATGATATTGCGCCGACTCGTGTTTACAGACTGTCGTTTGCATGATGTATGCGCAGTGTGACTCAGGTTTAATGCTCCGATGTGTGCATTAAAGCGAAGCCACATTGAAGAAATAGATTAGGTGGTTTCTATTTTTCTCCTGATGGGCCCTGAAACCCGTAACTTTCGTTGTAGGTCATTTAGGATGAGATTAGGTATAGCTTGCCACTTCCTTCTCTTGTGTGTAGCGTAAAGACAACAGTGGTTACTTTTCTTAGACTAAACTATATCAAAATAGTTGTGTTTACTGTTTGCGGAGTGTTCTTTTTCTAAAGATATCGTGCGAGAAGATATTGTGTTCTAACAGCACTAACACTGAAAATTCTACGCTATAAAACAAAGTATATGTTTCGTTTATAGAAGGATCGCGGAGGCTATCAAATATTTGACTTTTGTCCAAATTTTCCGAGATCTTGAAAGATAAGGATTAAAAAGCAAAGGAATAAAATCAATTCGAGTTGTTTGACTAATGCTTACTATACCTGACGACAACACAAAATAGCTCGGAGGCCCGGAAAAAGTCCACGCATTTTCGTTCCGATATCTCGGTCCATTGTTGCGCACTTTTCAAGAGCATGTCTAGCAGCCCTTTTATATTAGTACTTCAGTTACAGCCTACCGCGGAGGTGTGCATTCAGCTTGATGCCTCAACCTCTGTTTTTATTCGAAGCACTGTTTTGCGGTAAGGTCACGAAAAACGAATGAACTGCATACTTCCAGCATAGTACTGGTCCACCGTCTTCAGCCAACCCAGGTCCAGGTGCGTGTGCGCCAAAATGTGCACGTTCAGCATTCCCGGTTTTGTGGCTGGACAACTCTGAAATTGATTAAAGAACACGGTTCAAAATAAAATGCAAGCTACACATACCACATCTGGATTCCTGATACTTTCTAGCGATGTGCCGTTTTCTGATTACCTAAACACTATGATTGTGTTTCCTGCAATTGAGGTGCGTAGAACATCAGTCGCAACTTAATGACAGCTCCACAAAGAATAGAAAAAGAAAGCCGTCGATGAAGGAAGCTCAAGATGTTCGCATGAATCACCGAGGCGTGCACAAAACGACTGCATGATTGTAATTTATTGACATAGAGCCTTGGCATACCCACTATTTTTGCACTTTTCATTACTATTCTTTACTATGCCTCATTTTCTATTCTTCACTAGGCTTCATTTATTATTCTTCGCTGTTCTTCGCTTTTTCGCTGTACATATATATTCTTTGCTATTCCTCATTATATTTTACTAGAACTTTGGAAAGAGTGGAGAAAAATAAGGGGAGTGTCAGAAATATCCACAGTCCGCTGAGGTACAGTGCTTAACGAAACGAGATGGACCAGCGGAGCGCGTGGCCTCGCGTACAGCCCTTACAAAATCAGGTCTCAACATTCTTTTTAATTATTTTTTTACTTCTTATTGACTTTCCGGGATCCTATTGAATTCCTTTTTAAACGCACTTTGTTTTGATTATTGTCAAAAAACTTTCAAAAAAAATACAGAATTTTTTCTATAGGCTTATTTATAAAAAAATTAAAAAGAAGTTGTAATGACGTTTTTCTGTAGGTTATTTTCTAAAAAAATTCAAAGGAAAAACAAGATTTTGTTTTGTAGACTTACTTATAAAAAAATTAAAAGAAGTTCTAACGACGTTTTTTTTCTAGAGTTATTTTCTAAAAAAAAAAGAAAGCTTATTAACATTATTTCTTTATATTAATTTATAAGAAAGAAAAAAAAAAAGCAATTGTTATTATTTTATATGGTCTGCGGTCGTGTGCGGGGTCCGGCATGACGACGATGGACATATCGTTCCATAAACCCCTATAAAAATCTTTTTTGACTTTTTATTGAAAATGTGTTGACTTCTATTTCACTCTGATTACTTTCTTTTGACTTTAACTTCCTGTTAACATGGTCAACAAAAAGTTTGTTGATTTTTTGTGTGAAAACGTTTTTGGTTATTTTCTTCTGCCTGAGTCAAAAGAAAAGCTGTTGACTTTCTATTAACTCTACGTTGATCTTCTTCTGCTGACTGCCTGTTGAAAAATGTCATCAAAAATACTGCAGACGTTCTGTTTACTTCGTGCTGAAAATATTCTGTTGACTTCCTGTAGCCAGTGTCAATAGAAACGCTACAGACTTTCTGTTGACTTTTTATTGAACATGGTACATATTGACTAAATGTCAAAAGTCACTAAGTTTCTCAATAGTCTCTGACATGTTGAGAACCGCAGGGAGGAGCTTCAGTACTCCTGCCTCAAGCGCGGGCCTTCTATCCCGACAACGCTTCGACGTCTCGCGCCCCTCGAGCTCGAGCGCGCAGTCAAAGCACGACGGAAGGCATGGGGCGCGTGCTGGAGGCCAGGCGTTCGAAAAACACGCCCTGCCGTTCTCACTTTGTAGTTGACTATCGCGACCTTATTGACCCAATCAACTAGTCAACTAGTAAAGTAAAGCAAAATAACTATTTTAAAGTGGAGCAACCGCCTTGACTGGCTTCCTCCTGAGTGGTGCTATGCAGAGAAGCGATAACATTTGTTCTAGGAGCCGTTTTTGTGGATCTTGTTTTAGGGACTACGCGGAATTATTATTAGTTGTACCAATGCTTTTTAGTAAGAGTAGAGTCCACGAACTTCGAAACACTGTCTTCCCTTTGACAGACTTTCGAGAAGGAGATAGGACACTTGGAACCTTAGTAAGTGCTGAGGTGGTCACCGGCCAAATGATTACCTTCAATATGTAGGCTATATAAGGCTTTGGAGCAGTGAACGGGACTGTGTTTCTGGTGTTGAGTGTTTCATGGTGTTTGTGTTTGTTTCCAATGCTAATTTGTGGGATGTATATGTACCAAAGGGACACTATTTCCTAACAAAACTCAAAATATGTATTAAAAAAAAACTGATTGTCTTTTTTTAACGTCAATCTGCGGTTCCGTCAAAGGAATTCAACAAAATTTAAGTAAGAAGTAATTCTAAAAAATGTATGTAAGTAGGAATTCTGAAAAATTTAAGTGGCCAATTTTAACTAGGAGTTAAATAGGTTGTCAAAATAAAGTCTATAAAACATCAAAAAAGTTTAAAAAGAAATTCAATACGATTCTAGAAAATTTTCAACAGAAATTCAAAATAATTTAACTACAGATTTTTGTAAGGGAGCTGCTGCCACACCTGCGTGCGATTCAGTGTCACGAGTCGCGCATCTGCGTAGCTGAGCCAAGTATTCAGCGGCTGTTCGCTCTCGGGGCGCGACCCCCGATAGGTTATTACAACAAAGCATAAACCTCAAGCTTAGCCACTTTTTTTTTTAATAATGTCGCGCCACTTGCATTTTATTTATTTATCTGCTATGAAAGACGCGAGCTTCTGTTGCCTCAAATATATAGGAAAAGAAAGAAACGAAAAGGGAAGATATTTTGAGTCAGTCCAACAAAAAAAACAAAAAAACACGATCAATGCCACTACACAATTATTTATTGTCAACCGTTAGCTCACTGCAGTATAGTAACTTTTTTCCTACAGCTTTAACATTTGGAAAGAGATAAATACGTGCACCCTTCTGCAAAGGAAAAAAATACACGTCATGTTGCAAGCTTATTGACAGCGTACATCAGCTCTCAGGGGTTGCGCACAGAGCACGAACAGCCATTGAGCGCTCGGCTCATCTGTGTGCATGTGCGACTAGCGACACCGGATAGCACACCTTCTCGTGGAAGATGGCGCCACAGGTTCGTTTCGTTCCGCACTGAACTTGATGTGGGGCGGACGCGTGTCATACAAAAAGGGAACGCTGCCACTTTCAGCGTATGCTTGCAACTTGTACGTATCAACTCGATGATATCGCAGAAATTAGATGACACCGTCGTCAAAGGGAACCTTCATCCTGTTTATTGGGCATATAGTAAACTGAGCGAGCATGAGCCAGATAATCATCGGGAAAGGCAGCGTTTTCTATATGATTATGGGGGAACGTGACGCTCAATAAAACGTCGTCATAACCATGAAGCAGGCACGTATCCGGGGGGCGTCTTAGCGTCTTAAAGCGTCTCAAAGAAACAAGCGCTGTCTGCAAGCTGCACTTCGAGCCCCGCTTCTATCCTTCGAGGTGGCGTCCACATAATCGGCGGAAAGGTTCCTTGTGGACACCCCGCGCTTACGCCAGACGCTGTGCCGACTCTGCTGCCAAGTGTACCCCAGGACCTGAGTGGTGACCCTCCTCAGGACGAGAGGAAAGGAAGCGGAAGTGCAAGTCCACCAGGGCCCATCGTTGCAAAGTGTTCGGGGCTCGCTCGGGAAACTGACCCGTTGTCACCAGTGGTGAACAGCTAAGCTCCTGCCGTGATCCCAAAAGGCATTTATTTAGTTTATTTATTTATTTATTTATTTATTCTTATTTTCAGTGACCCACCAACAGCTTAACGCCTCCCTAGTGGTGCACTTATCAATGAGTCAATGAGTAGAAAAATGTTAAACAGGATAAAAGCGAAACGTTAGGAAAAAACAATAGCCTCAACACACTTTCGAAATTTACGCTTTTCATCAAAAATATCAAGACTAGCATTCCCACAAATCTGTTCTAAATGGTTATAAGTCAGTTGCAGGCGTGTCATGGGTGCAGCATGGTAAAAGTCGGTAGGGTAAAACAAAGTATAAAGTCTACAAGACTTACGAGGAACGTGCAAGTAGATGTGACTGAGTAGCTCTGGGGAATCAATTATACCATTTACAATCTTATACAAATATGTCAGTTCACGAATTGTTCTCCTGTTGTGTAACGAGTCTAACTTCACGAGTTCACAAATCCTCTCATAACTATAGAAATAATTCGGTTGAAAATAACGATCAAACAAAACACGAACGAATCTACGTTGAACACTCTCAATTACACCTGAATTTGTCACTCCAATACAGTTCCAGACAACTGAGGCATATTCAACACGACTACGCACCAGTGAAGAAAACAAACGTAAAATACAAAGTGGTTTAGAAAACCCGCGTGTCACTCGTGTAATGGCTCCCAGCACTCTAAAGGAAGCATTCGTAATTGTAGTCACGTGATGATTGAAATTAATTGCAGGATCCATAAAAACGCCTAGATCACGGATGACCTCAACGCGAGTAATATTGGTGGAATCTAATACATAGGGAAAACTCAGAATTTCACGCTTCCTAGAAAAGGACATAACCTTCGTCTTTGACTCATTTAAGAGTAGGTCATTTGAAAAACACCACGCCGAAATAGAATCTATATCACGCTGAAGACATTCACAATCGTCAACCGTTTTAACCGCTGTAAACAATTTAATATCATCAGCAAATAACAAAAACCGCGTGTGTTTAATACAAGAAGCTAGATCATTTACAAAAATTAAAAACAGCAAAGAACCGAGGTTACTACCTTGAGGAACCCCAGAAGTACCGGGTAAAACAAGGAGACGGCAGGCTCTTTAAATCGACCGGAAAATTCGGTTTCTTAACCTATCGCGCTACGATTTTGTGCAGCGTTGCCCACAGATGGTGCATTTTTTTCGTAAAATTTGCAAAGAACGAATTTACCTGAGGAAAAAGTAAAGAAAGAAAAAGGCTTAGCTCCTATGGAAACGCAGCGACGCCACCGGTCTTCAAACAACACGGCGCCGTTTCGCACGGGAGACAAGAGATGGCGCAACGAACGCCGCCAACGAACGAGCATACGGCGCCGAGAGCCGGCACTTTAGCAGACGATCCTTTCGACTCAAAAGCGGCTCGCGTTCCGCAGGCGGCGACAGTCACAGAAACAAAACAGGCGCGGTAACAACAAGGAACTGCAGTTCCTTGTCTGCTAAACACGATGGCTCTCGGCGTCGTCTGCTCGTTCGTTGGCGGCAGTTGGCGTCGCGACCGCTTGCGCCATCTCTTGTCTCCCGTGCGAAACGGCGCCGTGTTGTTTGCAGACCGGTGGCGTCACTGCGTTTCCATAGGAGCTAAGCCTTTTTCTTTCTTTACTTTTTTCTCAGGTAAGTTCGTTCTTTGCAAATTTTACGAAAAAAATGCACCATCTGTGGGCAACGCTGCACAAAGTCGTAGCGCGATAGGTTAAGAAACCGAATTTTCCGGTCGATTTAAAGAGCCTGCCGTCTCCCTGTTTCACCCTGTAGATAAAAAGGAGCAGATAATCGGCCAGATACTCGCACAAATTTCAGCCGATGAGATAGGTAACTATCGAGGAGACGACAGTGTTTAAGGGACAGACCGTAACTACAGAGTTTACTCAACAGTAGTCGGTGATTAACTTTGTCAAAAGCTTTGCTCATATCAAATTAGACTACATCCGCATCGATCGCGACCCACTTGGCTCCCCGAATATGCCAACTCTCTACTGGGCTGTTCACAAGTTCAGCAACTTCGACAGTGTTGCTTCTTTGGAGACTGCTCTTGAGCCGAAGTCTAACAAGATCAGCATCAAAAGAGCGGTGTTCATTTGTTTCGACAACTTACCTGCTGTGGTATGTCAAGTATACCTCCAGGGCCATGTATGCGCTTCACATTGTAACCATGTATTTCAATACCGTTCTACAAACTATTACAACTTTTACCTCGCCTTATTTACGTGTGCTGTTGTTTCCTGGTGTAAATGATGTCAAACAGTTGCTTGTTTTCTTCCTTGAATCTTATAAAGCATTACTTTTTCAGCCCACGTTGTCTCAGTTTTTGGACTTAAATTCAATGTTAAAACGCGTGATAAAAATTGTCACGGCTTAAAAGGCATTTCTTTTAAATGAACGTCGGGTGGTCCTCGGATGGTCGTGGCAGCCATGAAGAAATATAAGATCCCCATTTCTCTGCGACAGTCGCTTGGGTGGTTTGTCGCATAAATGAACAGAAGAATGAGTGACAAGTGAAGCGAGCTGATTAAGGTCAAAAAGATGAAGAACACTGGCAGAAAAGAAGACAGAGAAGTTAAAATTGGGTACTCAAAAACATGCTAAAACAATCTCGGGCATTATTATGTGTCGTTTCGCTTTACCGTAACATAAAATTGCAAGAAAAACAATACTGCTTCTGAGTTTTAGATATTCCCACCAAATATCTAATGTTTGGCCTTTTGTAACCAAGGAAATGGGCATTTCATTTAAAAAGTCTCACCATCCAACGAACCGAAAGTTGCAGCTAATTCTACGCTGACACAACTTGCAATTCGCTTCTTTAAAGTGCAATAGACCGATCTCACCAAGTGTTCGGCGTATGCGTGAAGCCGCCATAACTTTAGTTCACTAGTAGCAGGCGGCAATGCCTGAGACGGTTGGTGCCGTGTCGTGCTATTCACGCGCAGAGTTCCAGCGAGGTTCGGGCACGTGCAAAAATACTAAAATTCCCTCGATGCTTTGCGGCAGCGGTGGCGCAGTCAAACTGGCTGGTGAGATCGGTCTATTGTTTTTATGTGAAGGCAGAGTAATGTGGCTTCTACCGTCCAATACGTGGAAGCATCATGTTGCCAACGGTCGTGCCGCAGCGTAATTGATGTCGCCGTACGACCGCTGGCAGTTCGTAGCTGTATCAGAAATCCTATGTGCACTCCCCAAAGCGGCACCAAAAATGCATATTTTCGCGCCTGCAGCCGCGCATGCGCACACCTTCTGGGTAATGCGCCGGTGTCTACACCTGTTGCGATCAGTATCACGCGCCTCAGGCTAGCCGCTCCGTTCCCAACACTACCCAAGTATTCTAGTACACTGCAGTGCTACGTTTAGCTAATGCAGCCTGATGGCGCCGCGCCACGGTAGGTGTTCCCGGAAAAAAAAACAAAAAAACATATCATCAGCCGCACCCCGTGTGCACCGCGCGCTAGACAGGCCGTGAACCTAAAGCCCCTTTATGCGAACCACGTTTGGATCCCAGGAAAGCCTTTACCGAGCGCACCCATTGGCGAAGCAAGGCACTTCATCGGCGACAGCGCCTAAGATAGGGAGTCATTCTGTGGGCAGATAATGATTACGGTAGGTCGCGGTCGCACCACCCCTCTGACCGGAAGGTGTCGTCGCTATTTTCGCGACAGCACCATCTTCGGACACGTTTTCACACTCTTGGAGCGGTTGCAAACGCACCACTCCGTGCCACGAACAGTATATACCATGAAAGCATCATATGCCGCAGCGTCTTTCTATGTGAACTAATCGGGTGGTTGTTTTATTACCGCAAAGACGCGTAGCTGGTACTGTAGTTTAACCTTCACAGCTGGAGGACCATTAAAACCGTTTTTCACGCTAAGTCATCAAGATGGAATAGTAAGAATTTACTTATTTAATTTCGTCCACCATTTATTTTTCCTATGAGCTATCTGCAGTGTGGTACGCGTTCTTCAAAAAGAGTAACGGAAGCTCGTTCCTCGTTCCTCTTGATTTTGGGAACGCGTTCCCGTTACAAGTTCCATCTGCGAGAAAGGAACTCGTTCCCGTTACAGTTTAATAAATGGAACGTGTCGTTACATATACGTTACATTTGTATTTTTCTAATTACAATATTTAAGCAGATCAAACCAAGTTTATTAAGATCTATTTCATCAAATAGCAACATATGAATTTGAACGCCGTGATGGAAGGACACCAGGAGAAGAAAACAAGCGGAAGAGAGGTTTCATTTGTTGATATATTCACTTTTAAAAATCTCAGCGTTTTGCTATATACATGTTTGTGGTGGGCTATGCAGACGAGCCAAATGTGCTGTTACCCCACATTGCACGAGTGTTTTGCAACAACCTCACACGTTTCAATCTAACAAAGTCTTGTGTTCGAACTGAACAACAGTTGCTCCTCGAATCTGCTGTCAGCGAGACGATGCAAGTGGAAAAGAAGGTAGGGCTTTTGAAGGTCAGTATTGAAAACTACCAGCCCCTCTTCGTGAAGGTTAGACTCGTTGTTCAGTTTGAAGGTGGGAAAAGGGGGGGGAGGAAGGTTGATTTCTGCGCATCTGGTCTATGTTTGGGAAATGGTGCGTTTGGTGTCTAGTAACCTGTTCTTTTGTTGTAACTGTAGGTCTCTTTGTGAAAGTTCAGTGAGGGCTGTAGTCGGCCTTTGATTCCTGAATGTGTGAGGATTCGGGGAAGAAAATGAAGTAGCTGAGTTTAAAACGCCTGTCTTTCTGTGTATTTTCCTTCGACTAAATGTTCTGATTTCTGTACCGCAGTCTCGGGCACTGAGAAGAGAATCAATGCTTTCTAGCTCTCCTGCACTTGACTGTTACCAAGCGAGGACCCCACAAAATAAACACTAAGTAACAAAAACCTTAACGAAATCCTCCTCTTCGTAATTATATTGTTTATAAACGTTTTTCCAGAATTCTCCTTTTATACATAAAAAAAATGACCCCACCGGACGAAGAAAAAGGAACGCCGTTTCTTTTTCCGTTCCTGTATAAATGTAACGAGTTCCCGTTCCAGTTCCATCAATGCAAAATGGAACGACGGCGTTCCTTCGTTCCTCAAAAAAAAAACGCGTTCCAGGAACGCCGTTCCTTGGAACGCCGTTCCGTACAACACTGGCTGTCTGGCGCACGGCGAAAGCGTACATTCGAAAGATTTAGATGATAGCCTCAAATGCGTAGTCCACATACTATGTTTCATCACTCCAAAATCAAACAACAAAATGGCATATTAACGTTATCTGAATACCCCAAACAGCTACTAAAGCGCAACTTACCTCATATCCGCATGTGGGTTGACCTTGGAAGGGCGGCGCAGCTGCGACGCAGCCTACCAGGACACAAACGAGTACGGTCGCCAACCCCATCCTACCGCAGCAAACTCCCGCCGAGGGCCGGTTTACGCTTGCTTCCCTTCAACGCTGCTTTGGGGCCACTGCGTCGAATTGAATCAGGCGATCTTCAGACTGCGGTCGCTGCGTCGCTTCACGACGAACCGCGGACAACAGGCGTCTGGCAACGCCGATCTCCTCCTATATGACCGCAGCGGAAGATGAGATTGGAGTGGCATATCGCTTTCGAGTGCCCTCGCATGTATCGGATAGCAGCGCGGTAACGATAACCGCACTCGGCGTTTTCACTCCCCTTGACGCGAACCTAGACCGACGTTGAAAACGTACCCGCTTGACCGCGGACATTTCGCGTCTTCAGCATGTTTCCGCGACGCTGGCACGGCGTGTTGATGGTTGAGTATCATCGAAGGAACGTTTGCTGTTGCTGCTGTTGTTGTGGAGACCATGACTTCACTTTCGTCGTTTTTTTGTAGGTTGGGTTCGCTGGCAGGTATTGTGGAATATTCCGGCTCAAAAAGGGATCCTGAATTCGATCTCCACTTCTGCCCGTTCCGATCTGGATGAGCATCGTCCTGGCGTGCGGTCGTGTATCACTACTGCGTGGTGCACGTTAAAGGCTCAGGCTAGAAATCGTACGGCACTGGCAAAAGTTCTTATTAAGGCTGAACTCCATGGGACGAATATACAAAGAAAAATCGACGAATTTCGTCCGGCGGCTTTTGCTCTGCGCGTGGCATCAGCACAGTGGCTGCTACGTCATGCGCAAAGCGAGCGTGCCGTCGGGCGGCGTTCGTTAGTTATTCGTCGCATAATTCGCTCCATGGAGTTCAGCCTTTAAAAGTGGATAAGAACGTCTTCATACTGTGGCAGTCTATATTTCTGCGGGCTAAACAACTAACGTTTAATTTGTATTTGTCATCTCAGGTGAGTTTACGCTTTTGAAGCTACCAGTAACAATTTACTTATTTTTAGTGCCAGCCACGAAGCCAGGGCAGGAGTGCTACATATTGTATACACAGAATCAGAGCATCAAAAATTTATGAGCTCATTCACGAAGAAAAAAGAACAGTGGATTTATACAATGCACAATACAAGCCGGAAGCTTATACCAAAGGTACACACATAGACCAAAAGGGAGTAATTGAAATTAGTTGTAGAGCTCCGATACGGTTGATTATAACCATGTTTCGTATTGTGCAGCATAGGCTTAGATGACCTTTTATATCTTGAAGCGTGTATTCTTGTGGTGTTTACAAAGTATATGAGCAAAGAGCTTAATTTTATTAATTTTTAATATGTTTTTGAATCGACACTTGCACGATTCCACTCTTTTTTCAATACCAGCACACTCTGTACAGAAAAGAAAAAAACGAAAAAAAAACGAGGAAGAACGCCTGGGCTAGATTAGACTCGTTAGAGCCAACTTAGTAATCTACGCTTAGACTATCAGCGCTCCTAGAGCCACTAAATGAGCTACGCTTAGAGTATCGGCACTCCGTTCCCAGATCTTTCAGTGGGCGCCGCCATGTGTGTGCTTAGCAGAGATGGCAAAATTACTTTCAATAAGTAATTAAATCACATCACAAATTACTCTTCTGAAACCTGCAAAGATTTAATTAAGTTCCATTACAAATTAGCGCAGACTAAAAGTAATGACATTACGCTACAATTACTTTGTCAAAACAATGAAATCACTTTAACATTACTTTTCAATACATTGAGGCAGTAATTCGTGCTCATTTTATTTTCAGTGTATGTACACATCGCGACACTGTTAGCGCGAACACGATATCGGCGCATTTTCGAATTTTACTTTTAAATAGTAATAGGGAGCACGAAATGTTACTGCTTACATTATAGACATAAATGAGCTCTTTCCGTAGCAATAATAACTTGGATGACATTCCTTGGTTTCAAAGAGAAAAACTGAAAAAACCGGTGATCGCTTGTTCGCGCTAACAGTGTCGCGCTCTGTACCAAAACTCAGATCTTCCTGCTTTCACAGCAACAACCTCATGCGCCAAAAAGTGAACCATACTGAACATTCATTTTGCTGGCGCACACGAGATAGGTTTTAAACATTATGAATAACTTCTTCTATAGGTGTGACTCAAAGACAGTCGACTCACCGGTTTCGCTGTTCATTCAATGGTGAAGGTTCTTAGTTAAAGGGTGATATGTGTCTGTCTTTTTGATTTAGAAGAAGTTATAGTTCGTATCAGCATGTTAAGTCGGGCCATGGGAGCTTGTTATTACAAGGAGTCGTCAAGTGAAACGGTTCTTCCGCCTTGGACGCAATCTAATCTTATTCTCTCAAAAAGTACTAGCTGGCGTATTCCCGGTCATTCCTCTCAAGCAGTCTTGTTCTCAAACACCCGAAGAGCCCAAGTTATTGCGCGTTGTCACAGAAAGGCGCTGAATATTTGCTAGGCAGAACAGTCACCAGTTAAAAAAAGGGACGGCGCGAGCTACCTAAAATGTTTACTTTCCAAAACAAACGGGTGGCGATATCTGCTCGGAGGCTCATTCCCGAATAAACTTCCCAAGGAAAGGCAGCGAGGCATACCGCGAGCAGCACTTGCTTCGCTCGATTCCCGTCTTTTCCGATTACAAAAAAGTGAAAGCCGTTTACAACTCCCTGTAACGCCGAATTAGAGCGCAGCTCTTGAGGAGGAGGAGGAAGGGTACTGGGGGGGGGGGGCAAGTGACCTCGGGGGGGGGGAGGGGGGGTAACGTGACGTCACTGATGACGTCATCAATGATGATGACGATGCCGATGCGGATGCCGATGACGTCATCAGTGACGTCACTGATGACGTCATCAGGGATGATGACGATGACGATGCGGATGCCGATGACATCATCAGTGACGTCACTGATGACATCATCGGCATCCGCATCGTCATCGTCATCACGTGACCTCGGGGGTCACGTGACCAGGAGTCACGTGACCTCGGGAGCCACGTCACTGATGACGTCATCGGCATCCGCATCGTCATCGTCATCATCCCTGATGACGTCATCAGTGACGTCACTGATGACGTCATCGGCATCCGCATCGTCATCGTCATCATCATTGATGACGTTGTAGCCCCCAAGCTACAAGGACAACAGGAACGACAGCGAGAGCGGTGTGTTTCACCGCCACGCGATTCGTGACGGGTGCCACGAGACACTGAGATTCGGGGTGACGTGTTGCACGGACGTTCTACGGTGGCCGGCTCCTGCTGCAACTAACAACCATTTGTAAATATTGTAAATATAAATGTAGTTACATAAAACCAAGCTCGCTACATTTCTGGTGACCCGGACATCCGCCGCCATGGCTACAGGAGCTGACCAAGTCGCCCCCTCGCCATTGGAGCTACCGCTGTCATGACTCTTCCTAAGTTCTGGGCAGAAGATCCAGCACTCTGGTTTGTGCAGGTGGAGAACAAGTTCCGCCTGCACCGAATAACCTCCCAGATAAGGCAGTACGAGCTCCTCATCGACGCCCTCCCACCCCAAGCCGCCACCGAGGTTAGAGACGTCCTCCTCTCGCCGCTCGGCGACACTCCGTATGACACACTCAAGGAGGCTCTGGTCAGTCGCCTCGTCGCTTCAGAGCAGCGACGCCTTCAGCAGCTCCTTAGCGCTGAAGAACTGGGTGACCGTCGGCCATCTCAGTTTTTGCGTCACCTACAACACTTGCTAGGCGACAAGGCGGCCTCCATCGACGCAGCCATCCTTCGAGAGCTTTTCTTACAACGTCTCCCGCCCCCCGTTCGCGTCGGTTTAGCTGTGGCCCACAGGCTTCCACTCCTGGAACTCGCCGAGCTAGCTGACCGAATCATGGAGGTCAACAGCCCTACCATCGGCGCAACACAGCAAACTTCCGACCTTACTTCGGACATCGCCGAACTCCGGAAAGCCATGGAGAAACTGACGGCAGAGGTGTCCGAACTTCGACGGGAATCCTCCCAACGTGCTCGGTCGACGGGACGGCACTCGCGAGACCGTACAGGCCAACGCTTTGGTCGCGACAGCTCCCGTCAACACTCACCATCTCCCCCATCTTCTACAAAGTCGCTGTGCCGATACCACCGACAGTTTGGCTCAGAGGCCCGCCACTGTCGGGCCCCTGCTCCTGGGACCAGGGAAACGGGATGGGCGGTCGCTAGTGGCGGCCAGCGACCCATACCAGCCAACTAGCCGCCTTTTCCACGTTCGCGACAAGATCAGCGGCACACGTTTCCTGGTCGACACAGGTGCAGAAGTAAGTGTCATCCCTGCCTCTACTTTCGATCGCAGAAATCGCACCAAAACATCTTCGCTGCAAGCCGTCAACGCTTCCCTCATCGCAACCTATGGACAAAAATCACTGACCCTGGACCTCGGTCTCAGACGTCGGTTTCAGTGGTTGTTCTGGGTAGCTGACGTAGAACACGCGATCGTCGGTGCCGATTTCTTGCGAAACTTCAATCTCCTCGTTGACATGAAGAACAAGCGACTGATCGATGCAAGCACCAACATGTATGTGTCGGGAGTCCTATCGCGCGCTCCAACGCTCAGCCCAACTTTCGTGAAGCCGCCCCCGAACGAGTTCACCCAAATTCTCCAGAAGTATCCCGACCTAACCAAGCCAAGAAACTTCGAGGAGGCGCCGAAGCACGATGTAACGCATCACATTCTCACGACCGGACCGCCAGTTCATTGCCGACCACGTCGCCTTGGACCAGACAAGCTGCGCGTCGCTCGTGAAGAATTCGAGCATATGCTTCAACTAGGCATTGTGCGCCCCTCATCCAGTCCCTGGTCATCCGCCCTTCACATGGTGCCCAAAAGTCTGGCGACTGGCGGCCCTGTGGCGACTACCGGGCCCTTAACGCCGCAACGGTGCCGGATCGTTACCCCATCCCAAATGTCCAGGACTGTACATCGTTTCTGACGGGCACAACAATCTATTCCAAAATCGACCTCATCAAGGCATACCACCAGATTCCTGTTGAGCCATCCGACATACCGAAGACCGCGATAACAACACCTTTTGGCCTCTTTGAATACGTTCGGATGCCATTTGGGCTTCGTAATGCGGCCCAAACGTTCCAACGTTTCATCGACGAAGTCATCCGTGGTCTCCCTTCTGCTTCGCTTACCTGGATGACCTCCTCATTGCCAGTGCGAACCCGGATGAGCACAAGGTCCACTTGGAACAAGTATTCGGTAGGCTCCACGATCATGGAATCGTGATCAACACGGACAAGTGCCAGTTCGGCGCAACCCAACTGGAATTTCTTGGCCACCAAATTAACAGTCAAGGAATCAAACCGCTGCCAGAAAAAGTTCAGGTTATTTTGGACTGTCCACCTCCAACAACAAAGCGCGCTCTACGACGATTTCTTGGCCTTGTCAATTTTTACAGGCGTTTTGTGTCACACTGCGCAGTGTTGCTACACCCTTGGAAGCCCTACTCTGCAGTTCCACCGCAGAGAAGTCACCTCTGGCTTGGCCCCCTGAGGCAGCACTAGCTTTCGACAAGGTCAAGAAAGAACTCGCGGACGCCACCTTGCTTGTGCATCCTTCACCTGAAGCACTGACTTGCCTGATGGTCGACGCTTCCAGCACTGCTGTTGGCGCCGTCTTGCAGCAAAAGATCGACAACATCTGGTCTCCCATTTCTTTCTTCTCACGAAAGCTGCAAGACACTGAGAAACGCTACAGCACTTTTGGTAGAGAATTGTTGGCTACCTACTTGGCTGTAAAGCATTTCCGACATTTCCTAGAGGGACGCAATTTTTTCATCGCGACAGATCATAAGCCGCTCGTCCATGCTATTCAGTCGCCCAGTCAGAACCACTCCCCGCGAGAGTGCCGTCATCTCTCCTTCATCGCAGAGTTCACCACCGACTTGCGCCACGTGAAAGGAAAAGACAACACTGCTGCCGATACACTGTCTCGTTTGGACCTCAACGCTATTGCTACAGAGAAGACACAGTTTACCTATTCTGAGCTTGCAGAGGCCCAAACAAATGACGACGAGCTTCCATCCATCCGCGAAGCCGGCACTTCACTGATATTTCAAGACGTATTTCTCCCAGATCACGGTGTCACCCTCGTCTGTGACAAGTCCACGGGAACCCCACGACCTTACGTTCCAGAAAACTTACGTCGTGCTGTGTTCACGTCGCTACACTCGCTTTGCCATCCTGGTGTCCGTGCAACGCAGGAGCTGATTACGAACCGTTTTGTCTGGCCCAAAGTCAAGGCCGACGTTCGTGATTGGGTACGTTCCTGTCTTGCCTGCCAACGTTGCAAAGTACAGCGACACACACGAACACAGCTTGGAGTGTTTCCTCTTCCATCACTACGTTTCGAGCAGGTGCACGTGGACATCATCGGACCCTTGCCCCCATCACGCGGTTTCACCTATCTATTGACCTGCGTCGACCGTTTCTCCAGATGGCCTGAAGTTTACCCGCTCGAGAACATAACGGCCGAGACGGTCGCCAGAGCTTTTCTATTCACCTGGGTAAGCCGTTTCGGAGTGCCTTCCACGGTGACGACCGATCGAGGACGCCAATTTGAGTCCGCTCTATTCCGTCAACTCACGTCCCTTCTCGGCTGCTCCCGTACACGCACAACAGCTTACCATCCTGCTGCAAACGGCCTAGTCGAACGCCTTCATAGGCAGCTAAAGTCGGCACTTCGTACGCAGTCGTCTCCCGATGCCTGGGTCGACAACTTGCCCATTGTGCTGCTTGGGTTGCGTTCAACGCTCAAACTTGACCTGGGGAGTACAGTGGCTGAGCTCGTCTACGGTGCTCCGCTACGCCTGCCTGCGGACATGATCGAGCCGCCTACCATACCAGACAGCCTGGATCCCGCATCCTACGTCCACAAGTTAAGGCAAGCAATGTCAACGCTTCGCCCAGTTCCATCACGCCAACAAACGCAACCAAAGGTTTTCCAACATCCTGCACTGGCTGAGGCTACACACGTTTTCGTCAGGAAGGATGCACCGCGGAAGCCTCTGGAAAACCTCTACGATGGACCATTTCCTGTCCTGGAAAAATCATCAAAATACTATACCCTGTTGCTTCGAGGCAAACGCGAAACCGTCACAATCGACAGACTCAAACCGGCTTTCTTCTCCCCTTCGATTCACCAACGTCCAAGCATCAGCATAACACACCAATACCCACAGAGCACCAAACGAACTTCACTCAAAAACCAAGCTCGCTACAACGTCATAAGTGACGTCACTCATGACGTCATCGGCATCCGCATCGTCATCGTCATCATCACGTGACCTCGGGGGTCACGTGACCGTCACGTGACCTCGGGCGGTTACGCCGACGCCGACGGCGACGCCGCTCAAGCCGGAAACGGGCGCCTAAGAGCTGCGCTCTAAAAACACTTTGACTTAACATGGCCAAGGATATACACGAAACGTCCTGGGGCATTGACAACGCATTTGGGATTAACTATTTATTCAGGTCGTTCGTTGTTCGCGATGGTCGAAGCTTACGGATTGACCTTGCTTGACGAAAGAGCAAGAAGGCTGGGGATCTGTTTGTCCTGTCCTCTCAGGTTTTAAAATGTGTTGACCTTACTGGTGATGTGATCTTCGTCTTGTAGCCTAAAAGCCGTTCATGCCTAAGCTGACAGTGCGGTAGAAGCTACGTGCTCGTTGAGACAGTCACACGCCTATCTTTCGCCACGTAACCGCGTTCTCGTTCATACCCACGCGCAGAGAAAGTGCCGGGTCAGGAGATCAAAGGAAGACGGTTGATTGGTTCTGGTGAGCTCGTAGCTCCCACCGCACTGCCAGCTTAGGGACGAACGAGGTTATAATAGCGTCGTGATAACGTGACGCCGTAAATCTGTCTTGCGTGTAGTTCGTGACCGGTGGCCTTCCAGCGATGTGCTTAGACGTATGCTTTGCTCCTTCGCCTTTGTGCATCTGACGAGGTCTTCGTACAAGGCTTTGCGCTCAGATGACCGTCGTTTATCGGCTCCGACGCCTATTTCACGAAATTTCACTATGCACATTTTTTTTAAAGCTCTCAAGCCAATTTGGTTATTTGGGACAAAGGTAATTGAAAAAGTAATTACTAATCTTTTGGAATTACTATCTAAAGGTAATTCATTATACTACTAAATAATCAGCATAAAAAAGTAATTAATTACATTACTCATTACCAGAAAAAGTAATTTATTACTGTAATTTCATTACACTAATGTCAATACTGCCATCTCTGGTGCTTAGTGCAGAGCAGACGCAACTGTCGATCGTCACAAATAAAAAATGCAGCATCCTCGGCTTCAGATACGGTGTGAGGAAGCTCAGCTGTGAGAGTTTTAGGGAACCGTTTTTGCACTTCCGATAGGGTATACGATGGGCCCTCCGGTACAAACTGCGCATGCGCTACCACAGAAGGTTCACATATGCGCACTTCGTACCGGAGGGCTTATCGTATCGTATCGGATGTTCAAAACCGGTTCCCTAAAACTCTCTAGAGTTTTGTTCCATCGCGAACTGTGTTAACATTTCTGGAGGACGGAAAAGCTCTTTCTGCTATTTCAGATAAAGCTTCATATAACTGGCCACCATGGTTCTAAGCACCAAGATGGCTGAAGTGTCGTAACTCTGAAGCGTAGCTTATTTAGTGGCTCTAGGCACCCCGTTACCCGATCCGCTAATGGGCGCCGCCATCTTGGTACTAAGTGCAAAGCAGACGCCGCTGTCAATCGGGCAGCTCAAAACTACGACTTCCTCAGCTTTAGATGCGGGATTAGGAAGCTCAGGTGATATCGTTTTGCTCTGCCGCGAACTGTTTTAACTTTTCTGGAGGACGGAATAGCGTTTCCTGCGATTTCAGATAAAGCTTCAGATAACCGGCAACCATGATGTTAAGCACCAAGATGACTGAAGTGTCGTTACTCTAAAGCGCAATCTTTCTAGTGGCTCTAGGTTGGGCGGGGCCGGGGAAGGGAAACTTCAGGGAACGAGGAGCATGTCCTTTCCCGCAGGTCACCCGTGAGAGCCAGTCGTTTGTATCTACGGAGGAAGCTCTTCGAATGACGGGGATTTAAAATACATTCATGCCTAAAAAGCAGTCTGCGCTACGGCAGTGTGCATGGTTTTTCCCCGTGTTTATTGCCACAGCAAAAGCTTTTTTTTGAGTTTTAGATTTGGTTTTAGCCATGTGATTTGCCGCGTTCCTCTGTGAATTGCATCGGCTTGCTTTCACACGTGCTTTGCGAGAAAATACATGCTCCAGATATCTTAAAAGACCTGTGCAACGATATTCAGTTGGGATGTTTTTCACTTTACGCGAGCTTACTGGCACTGGTAGGACTCAAGGATACTCGCACGCAACGCCACTGGCCAAGAAACTCCTTTGTTGCGGTGTAATTTCAAGGACAAAAGCGATCATTTTCATTCAATCTCTCCTTTGCAAAATTTGATGACGTAACGTGGGGATCGCAGTACTCCCCAATGACGATTTTTGAATGCAGTTCATAGATTGGACCCGAGCATTGCGTGGGCACTCGATTTGGGCTCGTGATAATTACTAGCTCGAGAAGCATTCGGATAGTGGCCCGTGTCCAATCGCTGCCACGACGACAGTAGCCGAGCCATAACAATGTCTGGAACTCAGCGCGTTTCCTGTGCTTTGCCGACCCCAGCGCGTGGCTATGATCAACATTGGCGGCATATAATTGATTCCAGGTCACGTGGCCGCTTGTTCTGGCTGCGAGTTGAGGGTGAACGCTGTTCGTTTTTCTTTAATTTTTTTCTGGGACTTCTATTGTGTGGGGTGAGAAAACGAACGCGTGTTTCGCTAGGTCCTTAACGTCAGGGATCCGTTCACAGCGGTATTTGCGCAAAGTACAAAAATAGTTCGCATCGCCCCTTTAAGGCCCGTTCACACTCTTGCGACCAAGTGCGACCGAGTACGACCGAGAGAGACCAGACCGGTTTTTAAGCCTCTCGCGATCTCTTAGGACCAGCTCCGCTGTAGCACATTCGGTCCTAAAAACCGGTGTGGTCTCTCTCAGTCGTACTCGGTCGCAAGAGTGTGAACGGCACTTTAGAGTGAAGAGATATTCTGTCAAAACACCCACATTGATAGCGTGCTTCGACGAGGCCCCCTGTGGGTTTCTCGAATCGTACATGGGATCTCACGCCATATGTTATTACTTTAAAATAATTTGCTCTCATGAAATAGTTTCCTGACAACTCTAGAAATAATTACACTACTCGTTTTTTTTTTACATATCCAATTTATGTTTTTAGAGATGCCATTAGACACGCAGCTTGTTACTTTAATGCTGTACCTAAATGAGCACTTTCGTTGTAGAAACCTTTCGCTTGTTCACTAGCATTTACCCTAACTTCACACAAAAGTAAGAAAAAATGTTTTTCACCTTCTTACTTGAGAATTTATAGATGTGACTTGCTTTGAAGCCGAGGTTCAACTTGTTCAAGTCCGTCTTGAAAAGATCAAGCGCGCTTCCTAAATGCACCTTATCTTGAACCAATCTTGAACCGAGCTTGAAGCGAATTTGAAGGGCCCAAATTTCAAGACGGGGTTGGACCTACCTTGAACGCGACTTCGTAGTCAATTCAACATGGCGGCTTGCCGATGTGATGTCGCAAATGGGATCGCCGCGTTCAATCTTTGTCACCTGCAATTACGGCATTGCCTTTGGGGACGGGTATTTCTCGCCGTGAAAAGCGGTCATCCCTCCGTGATCGAATGCATCCCACCGGGATGTGCGACAACGAACAGCAACGGCGCGGGAGATTCTCGGCCGTGGCTTGACCGCCTGATTCGAAGGCGACAAGAGGCGGCTGCCGCTGATTCCCAAGCTACAGTTGCTCGTCACGTTGCGACTTTTTTGCTGGCAGGGAGTTTCGAGCTGACGACATTTTACACCTTCACGGCCGTGGCTTGACCACCTGATCCGAACGGCGACAGCAGGCAGCTGTCGCGGATAGCCAAGCTACAGTTGCTCGTCACGCTGCGACTTTTGCTGGCAGGATGTTTCTAGCTGCCGACATTTCACAACTGACGGCGTGCTGTGCAATCAAGAGAGTGACACGCCTCACAGGCTACGTTTACATGGATGCGACCGTATTGAATTCACTTTAATCACTTTGTTTACATGGATTCGAATCGACCGGTGGCGACACCTCGCGTCGAATGATTACAGCTCACCCCACGGGACCTGTTTGGGGGGGGGGGATTAGTGGATTTCATCGGTTAATTACGCGGTCTGGACGGTGGCACAAAACGGAGGGGGTGAGGGGAGCAAAGTTTGAAGGTCATCGTAGCCTTCCTCCTCCCCTCCTTCTGCCCCTTCCCCCGTCCTTCAGATACCTAATTCGATTCGCAAGGGTTTACATTAATTTTTCTATTCTGTTTGAAAATCTCAAACCAACCTCTTCAAACGGACTGAATCGGACTTAATTTGATACGCCGGGCTAGTGAATCGAGGCATTTACAAGGTACGAGTCGATGCGCTAACCCGATTCGATGCGCTATACTGTCGTATCCATGTAAACGCAGCCACAGTAAGGCATCTGTCGCTCTTACGGCTCGGACCGGTCCACTTCCTCGGCGTTCCCAAAATCATCCGCCTCCTTCGAGTAACCGGGTGCACACACGTGTATATCAAGAGCCCGGTGGCGATCTGGATGAGCATCGTACCGGCGTGCGGTCGTGTATCACTACTGCGTGATGCACGTTGAAGACCCCAGGCTAGCGGTTGTACCGCACTGGCTAAATTGCTCATCTGCAGCTGAGACACCAGACGCCCACTAGAGGCAGATTTACTTCCGGCTGTATAAACATATATTCAACAATTTTAAGAGAAACCATAGCATCTTCTCTATGGAGAAGCATACACATAAACACATTTTAAGAGAACAATTGCAGCCTAATCAGGCTTCCAGGCGGGAAGCACCTCGAGCGCTCGTGACTTGAACGGGACTTGACGAAGGATGTTCGCGGGAGCGTCCATGAAATGTAAAAGCCAGCTTGGGCGTTTTCAAGTCGAACTTGGTGTTGAGGCGGACTTGAGCAAGTCGAAGTTCGGCTTCAGTTGAACTCTCACTAAGAATTGGGGGAGTCTCATACAGATATACGAAAACAAATTCGAGACAGTATTCTTTTCAACGTACCTAACGCAGGAAGCAGAGTCTACAATATGGGAAGACGACGTTAATAGACTCTTTTAAAAAATCAGTCACCTTGTGGTAGTTAAACAAAAACAAAAACATTATTGCTGCTCTAATGGCGGTGATAGAAGATCATGCTCGGCTAAATCAAGCACCCTCGATTTCGTGAATCGAAGGTGACGTTAAAGGAACACCATCTTTTACCTTTTCGGCTCTATGCTTCCGAAGACGTTCGCTTTTTCTAGTGTGGAGAAGATGTTTAATGCCGCCATTAGAGCGTCAGGTTTGGCTCTGCACAGGGTGAGTAGACTGACTTTCGGAGAGTCTATTAACAACTTTTTATTTGTGTAAATCCTGCCACACTAAAACAAAAGCAGCTTGAGTTTTTTAGTGAGTAAAAAAGCTTTATCGCCTTTTTTACGTTCAGATTTGTTTTCAATATGGCTATTTCAAAGCCATATTGCTGGCAATATGGCCTTTTCTACTATATTAATTTCTTTCTTTCTGCTTGCAATAAAACACCACCTTACTGACGAACAAAGTAGAAGGTAGAAGGAAAGCTCAACCTTCCGATTTGACCAGAAGAGCACCGCAATTTGCTCGTCTTCAGCCTGCTACAATCTTCCTTGCTTTACGATTATTTTATTTAGATTCAAAACAAATGCACGTCGAAAGCATCAAACAAGACACAAACTGTAAGTAAAAACAATATTTGGGAAATATTTGTCAGGGAAGGGTTTTATTTAAAGCAATACTGAATCGAAACTTGAAATATAGAGAAAACATCAAGAAATAAGTCTTATGGGATTAGGTAATCAAGTAGTTGGTAATCGCATGGTGGTATATTAAGCAGATGGCTATATTTTTCGTTTTAAACGACGGGATTTCGGCGAGCGCTTCAATATCAGCCTTGGAAAAGCGCTCTGCATCTCGGGAGATCCGGCAGATCCGGCGCGGCCTTGACGTCACCGTGCCGTGATGGGCCAAGCGTTCCGTTGTTACAAGCTTTGCCACTTGGAGCCGTGAACGCGCTACAAGCTGGCTTTGTCGAAGTACCCGAGGGCTGTAGCATATCGCGGAGTCGGCGGAGCGGCAGAGCTGGTGGTGGTGCTTTGAGTGTGCGATGGCCGATCAACGCGACGAGAGCGGTGGGTATGATGACGAAAAAGACGCCGCTACATCATCAGTGGCCATGATGGCCTAGAAGCGCGATTCGGCTATAGTCGTATGTGCCTTGTTTTCGCCGTCCGCAACAGGTAACAGAACTTCACGAAGCGAAATTATCACACGTTTTTCGTAAGCTACGATGAAATCCAACGACCACGCCTTCGACGTACAGCTCAAGAGATTTGCGCACTTTTTATGATCAAATCCACATTACCGGCAACATCGCTCGCTTACGTCGTCGCGACGACTAACGTGCATTTCTATGTGCTCTCAGTGCGCGTCCCGACTTCAAGGAGCAAGAGAAAAGATAAAAAGAGTACTTGAGAAGAGTGTAAGACCAAATACTCGACAAAAATATTTAAGTTAAGTTACTAAATACCTCCTTCATGAAGTATTTAAAATACTACTGAAGTTACTTTTCCTGTAAAATATCTTGAGTAAAGTACAAATATTGTGAAATGTAATTCAATTACTTTTGAGGATACTTTCACACTGCGTAATTTGTCTTGACGTCAGTGACAAACACAATTATACAGTTGCGCAAATCTCGTTTACCAGGATGGTTTATTAGCACGCAACAGACGCTGATTATCGAACTTCTGGTCAGATATCCGTCCTCGTTAGCGCTAGAAGACATCACCGCATAATTTCGGTTCACCCTGACAAAAGGAAATACAATCACCAAATGCTTGTTTGTTTTGTGTAAGACATATTTTAATGATTTACCCACCACCTTGACCTTAGGTCATTTCTGGGAAAGTTGAGGGTGAGAGACGGAAAATACGATGAGGATGAAATGTTTAAAAATAGTGCCGGATACCGGCTTCTCGAATGAACTTTAGCAGAGAGTCCAGCAAGACCTTCCTGTGCTGTATATGTCGCCCCCTGGTCGCGTCCAGTCTACGAAAGCTTTGGGCCGATGGCAAGCGGGGAGGTCGTAAATGGTAACCCGCCTTGAGCGTACAATGGCTCTGCAATCCTAGAGAAAGGCTGAGATGCTGAGAGGAAAAAGTTGCTGGACTTTTGCTCCCGCGTCGAGTGCAGTCACCAGCGATAACTGGCCCGGGGTTATCGGGGTGTCGGACTCGCCTGGCTCTGTTCAGCTTAGCCTGCAGGGCAGGCGTTATTGCCTTGTTGATGCCGATGCAGCGCAAGGTAACGCGGTCGCTCCGGCTATATTCGGCTGGTAGTTCGCCATCCGGATCTTGAGGGACCAGGTCTGTCAGTGTCTGGTGCCTCCTCGTCCTTCCCAGGGACAGGAACTCGCGGGGTCGAAGGGAGGACATCATTTTCACCCTCTTGAATTTGTTCCTGTTGATCCTGGTCTCGTCTCGCAGGCGTAGCTTCAAGCGCCATTCTGGCAGCATTGTCGGCCTCTTCGTTGCCATATACGCCGAAGTGTCCCGGCACCCATACCGTTCGAAGGACGCGTCCTTCATTTGCAACTTGTTCGCCTAGTTCTCGCAGTTGTCGGACGGTGTTGCTATGGGTGTCAACGTTGTCGCATTCTGCGTGTGCCTCCCTACTGTCAGTGAAGACCCACACGTGTTTGTAGAGGGCTTCTGTCTTGTTGCAATGTGTGGCCGCCTGTTTGGCTCCTGCCAGTATAGCTTGTAGCGCGGCTTCCTTGAGGCTACATTGACCCTGGAGTACCTGGCTTCATTTCGTCTTGGAGTTTAACATGAACCATCCAATGGCTTCTTGTCCGTCTCCCCGCAGCGCTGCATCTGTGTATACGTGGAGGTTGGTAAAATCTCTCCTCCACTCTCGAACAAAGTCGATGTGGTCCATGACTCCTTGGAACCGCCGCGCTTTTCGTGTTCCTTCCCCATGTTGCGAGCCAGCGGGGCAAATGTAGTGAGCTTCATGGTTGTATCTTCCAGGCTTCTGTTAGGGAGCGTTGGAAGCTGATCCGTTGCGTAACCGATATGTCGCAGTATGGCTCTTACCGCTTCTATGATGTTGATTCGGTCCAGTTTCGCGTCCTTAAGTCGGTCCAGTTGTGCGTCAGTTGTGCGTCCTTAATACAACCACCAAATGCAATACTAAACTCATCAGTCTCTTTGTCTCCATTGCAGTTAGAGCGAAATAAATACACAGAGGAGGTGTCTGGAATGCCAAATGCTTTTAGATAACATTAAAATTTGTACATGTAGAGCTCAAACCAGAAAGCAACAATAAAAATTCAAACATACCTTCAGGTGCTTCCGGATAGTGGGATCAGATGCTTTGCAAACGGAGAAAATCTTCGTCTTGGGAAAGCTTAGCTTGCATTTCACTTGCAGATTGCTGCCTTTCTCGGACACACATTCAAAATAGGTTTTAGATACGGCCAATGTAGGACAGAACCTTCGTCTTCCATCATAATGAGTGTAACAAATTGAGTGAAATTATTGCTGAATGGAAAGAAAAGGAAGTGTTTCGCCACCAATGGAGTGTTGAGAAGGAGGCTTTTATCATATGAGAGTAGCTTTTTATGGTGTTACCGTGCTGATGCGGCGGCTTCGAGCCTCACGATGTTTCGTGTCAGCCAGCCGGCAAATGCGCCGCTCAGTCAGAGTCCAAGGCCTGGTCGGATCGACTAACGACCGTTCCAGAAAGTCTCGCCTGACACCTGTTGTCAGGCGAGACGTCATCGTAGCTTATCGGAACTAGCAACAGGATTTGGTTGCTGGAAAGAATGTTTACGAAAAACTCGGAAGATGGCGGAACGTCAAAAATGTATTTCGGGTAATGAGTACAAGATACTCAAAAATGTAATACAAATACAGCATCAAATACTCTCGATCAAAAGTATTTGCAAGGTAACAAGATACTTCAAAAAGTATCTAAAATACAGTGTCCTGAGTAGAGTATTTGGAATAGACGCAAGTCTGCAAGTTGAAACTGAATACCGCGGCGGAGACAAACGGTTGCACCACGGATACCCTAAGCTACAACGACAACGATCTCACCGACCAAGCGACCTCCAAGGACTAAATAGGGTGGTTCAAGTCACCAGGCTCGATCTAAAATGGACCGTAAAAATCGACGCCTGCACATAGCCATCTGAACTTTTCGTCAAAGGTGTAATTCAGAGATCGGTTTTTCTTGTAAAATTACAAAGCGTAGTTCTTTTTTAGTAAAAAATAGGGCCAAGAAACTTGCCAGGGTCTATGGCGGGCGGCGACCAAGACGACCAAGTCCAGTAGCGGGGTGTGTTTGGCGTTCGTATTGATAGATGGCGTACGGAGCAGCGTCTGAAGGTGCAGCCGACCAGCGAAAGAAAGCAGACGACACGCAGACGAAATCCGTTGGCAGCAAAAGCGCCGCCGTTATGCAGACGCGTTTTTTTACTTAAAGTTTTTTTTTATTGTTCCCATTTATTTTTTAACCGAAGGTACATTTCAAAAAGATTATATTCATTTTATAAACCACGGTGGTCGCGAGCCGTCGCGATAAGGAAGTAGCGCCATATATCAATACGAACGCCAAACACACCCCGCTACTGGAACCCTGTCGTCTGCGTTGCTGCCCGCCGTAGACCGTGGCAAGTTTCTTGGCCTTATTTTTTACAGAAAGAGAGCTACGCTTTGTAATTTTACAAGAAAAAACCGACCTATGAATTACACATTTGACGAAAAGTTTAGATAGCTACGTGCAGGCGTCGATTTTTACGGTCCATTTTAGATCGAGCCTGGTGACTTGAGCCACCCTATATATAAGAACGCTAGGCTTAGCAAGGCACTCCGATGCAACGTTGTTCCGACGACCCGGGACAAGACCATCTGCAGTCGACCGGCTGGCTTGCTGAATGAAATACGCCCATGCGACCTTTGCGGACTCTTCTGGCATTTTGAGCCCTGACCTCTTTTTTGGGATAAGAAGGTCAGTCTTTCCCCTCATCGTCCATAGCTTCCTTTCAGATAAAGGGGTGGTTAACGCTCTCGTCAAAAAGGGATACTCTCCTCAATTCTATCTCCTTTTTTTTGTTATAGAGCTGAAATAAACGCCATGTGGATTGCCTTCGCATCATGGGTACGTACGATTTTTAGAGCGCAGCTCTTAGGCGCCCGTTTCCGGCTTGAGCGGCGTCGCCGTCGCCGTCGCCGTCGCCGTCGGCGTAACCGCGCGGTGCATGATGGGTAAATTTCCCCGCCAAATTTAGCGGAAAATTTTCCCCGCTAAATCTAGCGGAATATTTTCCTCGCTAAATCTAGCGGAAAATTTTCCCCGCTAAATTTAGCGGGAAATTTTCCCCGCTAAATCTAGCGGAATATTTTCCCCGCTAAATTTAGCGGAAAATTTTCCTCCGCTAAATTTAGCGGGAAATTTTCCCACGCTAAATCTAGCGGAAAATTTCCCCGCTAAATTTAGCGGAAAATTTTTCCCGCTAAATCAAGCGGAATATTTTCCCGCTAAATCTAGCAGAAAATTTTCCCCGCTAAATTTAGCGGGAAATTTTCCCCGCTAAATCTAGCGGAATATTTTCCCGCTAAATCTAGCGGAAAATTTTCCTCGCTAAATTTAGCGGGAAATTTTCCCCGCTAAATCTAGCGGAAAATTTTCCCCGCTAAATTTAGCGGGGAAAATATTCCGCTAGATTTAGCGGGGAAAATTTTCCGCTAAATTTAGCGGAAAATTTCTTCCGCTATATCTAGCGGGAAATTTTCCCCGCTAAATCTAGCGGAAAACTTTCCTTGCTAAATTTAGCGGAAAATTTTCCCCGCTAAATTTAGCGGGGAAAATCCCCCTCCTCGAGGTCACGTGAACCCCAGGCCACGTGACCCCCCCCTCCCCGAGGTCACGTGACCCCCCTCCCGTGCCTTCCCTCCTCCTCAAGAGCTGCGCTCTAATTCGGCGTTACAGGGAGTTGTAAACGGCTTTCATTTTTTCGGTATCTCCATTTTATTCCGACATGACGGTACGCCAACACATGTCGAGTTAGAGCAGTTGTTGGGAGCTAACTCAATGCCGGTCCAATCTTTCTCTGTCGAGCGTTCCGTCAGCATCGAGTTGCGATTGTCTACTGGCTTAGCGATCTATAAAATTGGTTGTCAAAGTTTATTCCCGAAGTGGTCACCAAAAACGCGGTGTCAGTGCGGTTCCGCTCCCAGTGCGAGGAGGTATTTACGTGGATCTTGCTGACACTCCCTTAGTTCAAACTTCAAACGTATCTTCCTGGGACGTCGGCTCCCTGGCGCATCCACGAAGCCACGAAACACGTCACAGCGATTTGTTTACATGGGTGCCGCTTTGCAGAGCAGTCCGGGCCGTCTCCTTTTAGCAACGATAGTAGTTGTGTTGACCTCGGAGCGATCGAGTTTGTTGCAGTCGACCGAGGCGGCTATCCTGTCGTCAGGAGAGATAAGCATTCAGGCCCGTTTAAATACACATATCACCGCGTCGATATTAAATCGCACGTACACAATCCCCAGACCTGCCCAAACAAGTGTCGCTGGAAGGACCACCCGATACTAAAACGAATGGTGGCCAACTCTGCTAATACTATCTTCACAAAAGCGCCTCGGTACTATGTTCAGGCCTAAATAATCTCTATGAGTAAGCGATCTTTACGTTGTGGCGCTGCTCTCATGAACTAGTCAGAGCGCTTTATACTGAGATCGTTTGGCCTTCTTAAAAAGATTTTGACAGCCTAGCAACCACAGCCACACACACTGACATCCGGGGTATGACTACTTCCGTCCGCCATTTTAAAGAACTAATGCGATTTTATGTTATTGTGAAATCCGCTGGTTCTAGCGGGCAACAAGCTCCGCCCATTGGACAAACTCTCTCAGTATAAACGGCTCTAGCCCGAGGTTTAGCCAGAGTCCCTCAGAACGACAAACAGAAACAAGCGACAGCGACAAGCCTCCAACACATGCAGCGTGCCCGCGACGGTACCTATGGCAGGCGTTTAGTCGTTCGGTGCTCGTGAAGTTAGCACGTTTGATTGCCAGCTTGCAAAAGATACCCTCGCGCGCATGATGCTCGTGTTTGAGCATAGCCTCCATTATTATACAAAGCCTGTCAAATCTGGTTTGATTCTGGTTTGAGCTTTGTGGCTTTCGTTTGTTTCTGTTTGTCGCTCTAGTGGGACTCGGGCATTACTAACATGTTGTCGTCACGACATCCCATCGAAGCTTCAGAGACATCCACGAGGTGGTTTTCGGTTATAGTTGAATTTAGTATAAAATACCTTTTCTTGTCTTATCCTACCAAAATATTGGTGTTGGTAAAGTTATAATTTAACCTGTTTCATGTTTAGGCAAAGAGACGACCTCCAGATTTTGGTTTGCGTACCCATTTAAATCATAACAACAAAACTGGCGCGATTTAAATAACGATTTAAATCAACTTAATATTTATTCTCCACCCTGTTCGACAGTAATTTTCAGCATAGTGTCACCAGCTATATAACTAGTGACATATCAAAACACTTCAAGCTACACGCGGGCAGTTATTTTGAGGGCAGAGCGAAGAAAACGGAGGAGGTGGGGATAGCAACAATCAACTAAGACAAGTGCTGTCCTCTAGCTGTAGCTCGTTTCTTCCCCACCATGTGTAACGAAAACCAACTAGTCTAGTTTTCGAGCCTATTTTGTGGGCATATATTATTCTATAGAAAAGGCCTCCATACTTTATTTCTCAGAGACCGAATTAAGTTTCTGTCACAGCCTTGAAGACCATAAAGTAAACAAAAAAATAGAAATACGAAAAACACTACATAAATAGAAAATGACATTTTAATACAAAATTTCAAAGTACAATACAATTTAAAAATAATTCGAGGTGTAATAATACAAAACCTACATGCGAATAACGTGGCTTGCGAGGAATACAGTCCTACATAAAATGTAATTTAATATGTAGCTAATTATCGCATCCAATAGTTGTAGCCCCGAAATCTCACCGGGCATAGATCAAGACCCTTAGGAACATTGGCATATTTACATGTTGCGTAAGGCTAACGAAACTGGTAGGGATGATTATAGCAATACGCTAAACTGATGACCCAGAAAAAGGCAAAATAAATTTAACGATATTACACATACTTAAAACAGGGGACGAAGAATGGAGATGGCGGCGATGACAATGGGCAATAAATGTGATACACACAACAGTCACCGGGATAAGAAAATCAGTACGGATGCGAAGCGTTAGGTGAGCGTCACATCGCCGTTGCTTTGCACGCTCGTATTTTTGCGCCGGTAGCAGCTGGCCTGCTGGCCAAACGGGCCGCGGGCTGGGCGTCACTGTAGGGACCTCGGCCAGCCGCGGGCCTGGGGAAGGCCTCCGTGGTCCGGAGCTGGCCCGCGTACCGGTGTTTGGAGGCCCCTGCTTTAGTCGATGAATATTCCTGCTTTGAAAACTTTTCACTTGGTCCTTTTAAAGCGAAAGATTTAGGGGCGACACTTCGCAGAGATTTCGGCTTCGTCTACCGTCGTTGCCGCGCGCCTGAAGAAGGGAAAACAACCTTGTTCTCTCCCCTCTTGCCGCGAGAAGAGGGAAATCGGGACGTCCCGTCGGCCGTGACTCGCGATGAAAGCAAAGATGCCAGCGCACGCGTCCCGCCAATAATTGCGCGTCGCAGGGAGAAGGCCCTTGTAGTCTGCTTCAGAAGAGTTTTTTCAAACATTCCTCGCGTTATGCGAAACCCCACTTTGGCAGTATCCAGTTGCTACGCGTAATGTTGACTCGATTTAGAAACTTCCACCGCGCTTACCCACTTACTTCACTGATCACTCGTGGCAATCGTCTGTGGGATCCATGACGCCAACCACGACGGCTATGAAATTAACCACGTCGCACCTCCTTTCTCGGGTACGTGACGGCACCATTCCTGCCGCAGTGCTGGACCGTGCTACAGCTATCTTTTTCGTTTCTTCGCTCACTGTGGGCACAAATTACGTGTGTGTGTGTGTGTGTGTTTTTTTTTTTTTGTACACGTTTTCAGTTGCCGGTTACACGAATAGGTTTTGGGCACAATTTAGGGAGCCTGGGGAATACGATCACCTAGAAACCAAAAAGGTGTCAGGTACGCTTGTATTGTTATCATCTGCTCCGCGTGTTTTCTGAGCGTCGTAAACAATCCTCGGTTAGATACCAGGCGTTTATCTACTGTTTATTTAACACAGTTTTCCAAGAATGTCAAGGAAAGCTTTTTCCACGAATGTTAATATGAAAGGTGCTTTTGTTAATGCGTAGGTTAGCACTTGCTCGACACGTAGTTTGATGTTTCGTATAACACCCTTTGAATGTTGATTTTGCTTGCTTGTTTTTGTACGATGAGGTCCTGCAACTCCGGTCCTAGATGTGCAATAAATTATAATGCTTGTAATCAACCGAAGAGAGGGTTCACCATTGATTAAACCATGAGAGACCAAACTGGCTAAGGGCCCGGATTGGGGGTCGGTCGCAGTCTGAAGAGCCAAAATGTAACTAAACACATAAAAAAGCAAAAAAAAAATCCTAAATAAATAGGTATGGTGTCTTTTTTTTTTTGGTTACATTCGTTCGCGCGTTTGGTGCGCGTCGCGGTGCCGTTTTTTCCTTTTTTTAACACTCGCTTAAGGCGCGTTTACACCGATGACTAGCGACAGTCGCGCGAGAGACTAGTGACATGCGACAAGCGACCACCGTCGTTCACACTGCGGGCAATCGGCTAGTAACTGCCGGCGAATCGCTTCTTGGAAGCTCTCTGGAGCAGCCACAGCCGCCATCGATTCCGTCCATCCCGCTACAGCTCGGGTTCGCGTTTTCGCCGCTTCCCCATTTTTGCTTTCACGTGCGTCGTTCTCTCCACAAAAGAATACTTCTCGTATTGGTCTGGGACTTTCGGAACCGTACAATTAAAGCGCAACCGCTACACTTACGTGCACTCACAGGAGCCTCTGCAGACCTGCCGATCCAAAAGCCTCGGATTTTCTGTAGGATAAGCATGCTGACGGCATGATACCTAAACAAATGTCTGCTTTTGTGACCCTATAATTTAGCTTTCATTGCAGTTGTGATCAGTGAATTCAATGGTTCAAGCGCAGTGACCGTAATGAATTGTTTCAACGTTTAGGAAAACGACAAGGGGCTTGCAAAACGTATTATGTCGTCTACTTCCGTAGGCTGCAGGTCCGCTAGAGTCATTCGTCATTCGCAACTACTTGCAATGGCTTTCGAAGGAATTTCCAGCACTAGCCTTTATCGTATCTGCTAATACTACGTAGGGTCTTCGAACAGGGCTGCGCGAATAGTTAAAAAATGTATTCACTCACCAGCTCTGGTCACTTATTGACCAGAGGCTGGTGAGTGGATAAGTTTGTATTTATTTACTGGGCGCAAGCTATCGATCTGTGCGGGTACCAGGGCGGACAAATGAGATTAATGAGGTGCACCCAGAGGCTCCGGAGGCGATGGTACATGCATTTCCCTAAGAGCTCGGAAGAGGGGGGGCGGCTGGGTCTTCGAGTTTTCCCGTAGTCGGTGCCTATGCCTGCATGCGCTTCTTTTGTCACGCGGCGTACTTATTCACGGCCAATAGACCGATCTCACAAGCCAGCTTGACTACGCCACGGCTGCCGCTATGCATCGGGGAACTTTAGTCTCTCTGCACGTGCGACAAGCTCGTTGGAGCTCTGCACGTGAGGAGCACGAGACAGCACGAGCCCTCTCGTGTACTGCCGTTTGCCTCCTGTGAGCTAAAGTTATGGCGGCGTCACGCATGCGCTGAACGCTCGTTGAGATCGGTCTATTCAGCTCGACCAATGTAATTGAAGTATTTATTAGATCGTACACTGCGGAAAGCGAGCCCACCGGGCGCGCGCTCAATCCATGCTTAAAAGTGACGGCAGTGACCGCACGAGCTCGCGCTAGCAAAGCATAACTCTATAATACGGGCTACTCGAAGTCTCTAAAGACTATACTTCGTTTCAGCCTAGAGTGCCTCGATGTCCCTCTGTTTAGGGTGATGCCATCGTTTGTGGTACCCGATGCCGACAGCACGCGCTCACAGGAAAAATACAAAGAAATCGCCGGAAACAAAATGTCGCTGTAGCACAGTCAACGCCACGAGCGCGTGCAGGGACACTCTCTTTCACGCGCTTGTGAACAAAAAATAAAAATAAACGTTAGAAACAAAATGGCCAGATGTCATCACCCCCAATCACCCCAAGCAAAGCGCACATGAAGGCACCCTAGTTTCAGCTTGGGTCCAGACGCAGCCGATGCTACAAGCGCGAGCTCCGGGCTTCCAGCGGCCCTGCCAAGCACGCGCGCTCGTGCAGTACAGGCACTGTTCAGGGTTACACGCTCGTGCTTGTAGCATCGGCTGCGTCTGGACCCAAGCTGAAACGAAGTATAGCAAAGACGAAACAACAAAATTTGAACACCTCTTTTAGATCGCGCGCTCGCGTATTGCGGCGCCATCTGGGATGGCATCCAGAAACGTTGACTGAATGAGGTAACCATTAATTCCGGAAGAGGGCACCACAAGGCCGCGAAGGAACCCGGGAAGAAATGAGCGCTTTGCACATTACAACTAGGGGTGTCGCGAACCGGCCGAGGTTCGAGTTCGACCAGGTTCGACTTTTTCGACCTTTTAGTGGAAATTTCGACGAACCTTGTATTGAGGTTCGACTCGTGTGCGCATGCGCGACAAACTGGCCAGTTGGCTTCGGATTGGATGGTGATGGCTAAGGGATGAATTAAGGGCAGCGCTGATTGGTTATTTCAAGTACAAAATTTTATTTATTAACTTCTTCAGGAATTAGAATTAGTTTATTTTAATTGCAGCTGTTCACAAAATTAAAATAACAATTTTCTTAAAAAAAATTCTCCAAACCTAGACATGCTTGTATCAAGGTCTGGCCACACTGTCCACAAAGTCGAACCGGTCGAATCTGGTGAAAAGTTCGAAGGTTCGTCGAACCGGTTCGACCCAGTCGAACCCCGAAAGTTCGACCTAAAAATCCGGTTCGACAAAAGTTCGCGACACCCCTAATTACAACGTAGGTTTTTGCTCGTAAAATGTTAGGTTTGAAAAGCCCTATCCATCCGCGCTTTAGACATCTGAATTCCGCTGCACTGAAGTGTGAGCAGCTCATGGTTAGGGGAACTTCTTATTTTCTTAACATCCTAATTGTAATGACTCGGTCAGTGTCATTTGTAATTTCTCCAAGATTCCGAATGGCTTCAATAAGGCAACTCGGGCAAGTGTTTCCTGTCATGCGCTGATGTATCGTATTTATTTCCTGTGACACACCGTGGAATAAAAATTCCCACTTAGAAAAGCAACCGAAAATGAACAACAGATTCTGCATTTATTTGGTATCCTCTTTCGACAGATTCCGTGTCTGAATGTCCAACGAGCCTGTATATCCAACGAGACGAAAGATCCAATAATGGATATTCAGGCTCGTTGCATACTCAGGCACGTTGGACATTCCGTCACGATTGGACCTTTCGTTTCGTTGTATATTCAGGCTCGTTGGACGTTCCATCTTGCGTGACTCGTCAAAAAGGCACGTGGAAATAGGATCATGTTTTTAACGAACAGGACAGGCTGGTGTGTCACTTATTAGGAAGGAGGGTGGTAGCGAAAGGAAGGCTACAACCGATTTGGTTTTCAAAGAATTCTCGTGATCTACGTACCTCGTGGTAACATTTCAAAGTCGCGAGATTGAATAGAACAACGTAGACATTACTGAAAAAAAAGTAGGCACTTACTGGGATCTGCCAATAATTGTATCTACGCTCTGCATAAAACGACTCGCAGATCATCAGGTCAGGGGTTTCTCCAGATATTGAAATTAGGGGGGTGTCTAACTTTTCAAGGTGGGGGGGGGGGGGGGGAGCATTGAGAATAGAGGAATCGTTGCGAATTAAGGGGGTGCCTAAGGAAAAATAAAGGGGTGTGGGTGCACACACCACTAGGGTGTGTGTAAGGAAATCACTGCATCAGATATTAGTCGCAAACAACCGTGGAATATCCAAGTAGTGGGCTGGTATATCCAAAGAGCCATAATATCGAACGAGACGGAGGATCGAACTGGTCTGAATGTCCAGCGTGTCTGTATATCCATCGAGACGGAAGATCCAACCTGGCCTGAATGTCCACCGTGAGTGAATATCCAACGAGACGGAAGATCCAACCAGGTCTGAATGTCCACTGGGATTCGACATCTAATGCAGCAACCGCGAAGACGTAGAATATCACTGTATGCTGTGCAATGTGACAAGTTAGAACCTAAAGTAACAGTATGGTAAAAATAAGTTCGCAGTTCGCAGTTTACTAGATAATTTGATGAGACTTTGATTTCTGTGAATAAAGGGGTGCTGAGACAAAGCATCACTGAATAATGTTTACCCTAGCGATTCTCGCGATTTCGTGACGGATTTGAAGTAAATGTCCCTGATGTTTTGCCCTCTAGAGAAAGCAGCTGGTTTCATGCACTGCTTCGGCGAAAAATATACGGAATCTCCCTTCAAAAAAGAAAAAAAAAGAGAAAAAAGAACATGCTTAAAAAAATGCAGACCGCTCTATGCAATGAAGCCAACTGTTCTTTGCTTGTAGGCGTCTTGTGAAAGCGAAAGATTTATTTTATAGAACCTAATTAATTATTTAATACCAATTATCGAACTTTCTGCTTGTCAAACTCATTTATAACTATAGTTCTTTTGTTCCCTTATACTGTTCACTGAAGCCTTTATTAAACAAGAAACGAACCAAAAGGCTGAAAAATATCCAAAGAAAACACGACAAGGAAATTGAATTCCTTCAGGTTGCGCAGCATGCCTCACGTAATCAAATTCAGGCTCTCCTGCTGGACCCGCTCGTTATGGCAAGAACAACATCCTCGGAAAGAATCGAAAGGCTCCACGAAGAAATGGCTGCGTTCGCCTCATTCACCAGTGGCCATGCTGCCACTTAGCAGGACGTCTGCAATTACGTGGACAGAATCACGCGGATTGGCGTGCTCCCAGGGGCTACTTAACAGTTCTTTCGTCTTAACAATTCTTTCAGTAGTCGTTGGTTTCCGATGATCACGTTGTCCTCTTTTGAAGACGTGGAGAAAAGTGCCGCATGCCGAAAGCGGAAACCTATCACTCTGCGAAGCTTCGTCTCCGTAGCGCTTTTGTGTAAACAGCAGGTCCGGCGTGCACCAATCGCTCATTGTTGTATGTGTTTAAAATGTATTCTTGATGCCTAATTACTGGGCCACCCTCTTTTGTTTTTGCCACATAATGTATTATTAAAACAATAGCCTACATAAATATGTTTCTAAATTAAATATTGAACTGTCCAAATGAGGCTCCGCGAAGTTCTACGTCTTTTTTTCTTGATGTTTTTATTAGTTGTAGATGTGTTGCAAAATTAGCAAAGTTTAACTAACTTGCTATAAAGTCCGTCTGAGCGACCAGTATTCCTGTTAACAAAGGTGAAGATCTATCAGCTCGAAATATGTAAACATTGCGAAACGCATTGCTCAAATCAGGTAGCCAGATGAATAAGACTGTATGCCGCTCCGCGCACAATATCTACTTGGTCACGTGGCAGGCGAGACAAAATATCCATTGAGAAAGAATGTTCAACTCAGACGGAATGTCCAACGAGTCTGAATATCCAGCGAGACGGAAGATCCAATCAGGTCAGAATGCCCACCTGGACTGAACATCCATCAAGACGGAATGCCAAAATTGAGAAGGAACCTTCGTCCAAGGAGTCTGAATATCCAGCGAGGCGGTAGATCAATCAAAGTTCAATGTCCAACGTTTCTTAATATCCAACGAGACAGAAGATCCACTAGTGGATCTCTCGGCTCGTTGAATCTTTCGACTCGTTGGATATTCAGGCTGTGAATCCTTTCCCGGTGATCGGACAGGGAGTCAAGAGGTCCATCGAGTCACTTGGTCTAATAATGAATCTCTTGACGCGTTGGACCTCCTGACTCGTCGAACACGAGTCAAGAGATCCAATGTGGGTCAAGAGGTCCAACGCGTCGAGAGATCAAACATGTCAAAAAGATCCATGGCGAGTCAAAATGTCCAACTAGTCAGGAAGTACAATAATGGATTTTTCTGAAGCGCTGCATCTCTCGACTCGGAATCCATAACTATCAGTAAAATAATCTATTCGAAAAATAAATAACTTTAAAATTCTCCGCAAGGTTCTTTTTTATGAACTGGCGAAGTGCTAAAAGACTGGAAAGTAGCGAAAGTTGTACCAATTCATAAAAGTGGAGATAAAAAGTGCGTTTTGAATTACACACGTGTCTCGCTGCTGAACACATGTAGCAAAGTTCTTGAACAATTTCTCTTTAAACACATTGTAACTTCTTTAGAATCCGCAAAATGTTTGGTAAAAGACCAACATGGGTTCCGATGTGGTTACTCAACAGTTACTCAGCTTCTCCACACAGTCCATGAATTTGCTGCTACAGTGGATAACGATGGCCAAGTGGATTCTATCTTCTTAGATTTCGCGAAAGCTTTCGACAGGGTGTCGCATCGGAAACTACTGTTCAAACTTAAGCAGATACTAGATAACGATTACCTTTTACATTGGGTTGATTCCTATCTTACGAACCGTCGACAGTACGTGACTGTTGGGAAAGCGGACTCCCTGGATTTGCCAGTCATGTCAGGAGTACCCCAGGGCTCGGTGCTCGGTCCTTTTTTTTTTAGTGTTTATAAATGATCTGCGTGTAGATAAGCCCGGGATTCAGTGCCGTCTTTTCGCCAACGACTGTGTTTTGTTTGCCAAAGTGTCATGCACTTTCGATCAATTATGTTTGGACAGTAGCCTACAATCTGTGTTTTCCTGGTGTCAAGCATGGCAGATAGATTTGAACGTAAAAAAATGCGTGCAAATGACAGTAACACTAAAGAAGTCTCCAATTTTGTTTTGCTATTCTATCAACTCAGTACCGTTAGAAAATGTCACTTCTTATAAATATTTGGGCATTACCATCACATCTACTTTAAGCTGGTCTGTTCACATAGAGAACATTATCGCTAAAGCGTCTCGTAAACTGTGGAGTCTTCGAAGGACTATGCGACATTGTACCCCGGAAACTAAGCTTGTTGCGTACACTACTTTGATTCGTCCATTATTGGAATATGCGGACATTTTATGGGACCCGTATTCACAGTCATTGATTGACAAACTTGAGGGAGTGCAAAAAAAGGCACTGCGATTTATATATAATGCATACGGCATGCACACGTCTGTGTCATCCCTTTATGCGTTATCCGGATTAACCCAGTTATCGACCCGCAGAAAAGTGAAGCGTCTGAATATTTTGTATAAATTAATACACGATAAGATTGGAATGAAGTTCGAAGACTATCTGGTGTACAATCTCAGTCGAGTCACACGGCAGAAGCATGAAAATCTTCTTCGAGAGTTTCAATGTAGAAAATACATTTTTAACTACTCTTTCTTTTCGAGAACTGTCCGAGACTGGAATGGCCTGCCTCACAACATTACAGGCAGTGCCACCTTCGACTCGTTTGTCAGCGCCTTAGATGGAGTTTTAAATCCATTTGACTAATCATTTGCCAAGTGTTACCTCTGTTTATTGGAAAGCGTTTGTACAATATGCCTTTTACTTTTTCTCAACTATGTATCTTGAAGCCATGTATAACTAGAGCTATGCTGTTGTATATGTCACATATGTACTCACATGCCTTGGCCCACAAAAGTAGGCCGGCATTATTATTCAAATAATAAATATCCGTTGGATCTTCCGTCTCGTTGGACATTCAGGTCAAAAGCGCTTTCGCCAGGAATCCAGAGATGCTCCCGGTAGATATGCACGTTCGCCCTTGATTTAAATCATCATAGATAGTAAAGGCTAAGAAAAATACATGTACAGAAAAAGAAAACATCCGGAATTCGCGCGAAATTCGGATAATAAAAAAATATGTGCTCTCTATTTTTTTTTATGAACTAACCACGCGCGGGTACTAAGCGTAAAGTAATCTGAAATATGCTTTTAACAAAACCGTTTGTACCAAATTCCTGCATTAAACGTTACCTTTTTTTTGTGCAAAATTAATACCGATGAATTTTCGCATTTTCAAAATTTGTGCAATTCTCGATTGCCTCTTTCTTCTTTTTTTCTTTCGCTGTACCTTTTTCGCTTACTGTGTGAGTTAATTTAAACACAAAAATTTCTAGTCTAGACTTGTGTGTATTGCGTTTAATTTCTAGGTCAACGTGTCTTAGAAGTCCATCTGACAAAGTATTTATGCCTGTCTAGATTTTTAGAGAAATTTAGCCTCACAATGACCCAACAATGAACCTAGAGTATATAGTACGCGAAAAGAGGGCCTCGTAACGCGCGATAGCTGCCGGTTGAGAACCGGCCCCTCAGGACTCATCCTCTTCCCCTTCCCTCAGTCACGTACACTGACGTCACAGCATTCCCTTTCAGTCACGTGCGCTGGACTCAAAATAACTCGTCTGCAGTCACGTGCGCTGACGTCACGAAACTTGTCCTCAGTCAAGTAGGCCAACGTCGGAGGACTCGCTTTCAGTCGCGTGCGCTGACGTCATCATACTTTCCTTAGTCAAGAGCGCTGACGTCACAGATCTCGTTCTTAATCACGTGCGCTGACGTCATAGAAGCAATAATCCGTCTAAGCCCCTCTTTGAAAACAAAAACAAAAATTGTATCTGTAAAGCGTAATTTCTAAACTATCTATGCGTCCAAAATACTTTAATATAATACAAAAAAAAAACTACACGACTGTTTTTTTTTGATGTCCCTGACGTTAAGCTTCTTCCGTGCTTGTGTTCTAGTATCGGTGCGGTTTAGTTTTTTTTTTTTCAACTAGTAGACGACTTTGCAATGAAATGTTCCAACTTTCTAGAACAAAACAAGTAGACAGTATTGAAGTGTTGCAGCCCAGGCATTTTAAAACGGTTTGCCAGTTTTTCGGCTCTCGGGAGGAGTCAGATTATGCACCCCGATTGCAAATATCTCAATATTGAGTCTAGTAAAAAAAGCAACGACTATTATCTTTAATAGTTTTTACCCGATACATAATCTAATAAACCACGCCGCCTACTACTTTACAAGGTTATATCTCTTTCAGCTCGGAGAGGAATCAAAAAGCATAAAACTTTCGCGAGACTTCTAGAGCAAAAACTAAACCGTATTAGGTAGACTTCACTTTAGCAAGACTTTTTTTACGTTCACTTGCACCCAAAAGATATCTTGTACATTCTTGATGGAACTTTCTTAAATAATTGGATATGGCTTGTTCCCTTCCCTAAGCAACCCAATGAAGCTCTGATCCCCCTCCCGCGCGTGGGCGCTGATACGGCCTTTCGAAGTCTTGAAGTGTCCTAGAGAACAATCTAATTGATCGCCGTCGACGCTCAGAAGAGGGACATGAAGCTGAAGGAACGTTAGTACTGAAATAAAATGAAAACGAGTGGATTTTCAACAGGGAGAAGATATCTGCTTCTCTTACAGAAAAAGTAAAATGAAAGAGCGCCTGCTGTTCGTGAAGCTTATCTTTGGTATTTCATCGGTATTTAAGCTTCACGGCGATTGAGTACGTCCTTCATGTTAGATTAGTACGCAAGCATGTCATCTTCAACTCCCTATACACAAATTAAAAAATGTAAAAAAAAATAAAGTTATCCTTTTTGGGTTCCTCGGTTTTAACAAGACTCTGAATCGTTCCTGAATTGATGGTCTTGCCAACTCTATATTGTGCCATGTGACACATGCACAAAGGAAGATAAAAATGATCAGTCAGAAACTTTGATTTTAGCTGTGGATGTAAGCAGAAAGGTGCAGACTATTGCTTTAGTCTTTTTGGGGACGAACTTACATGACTTTGTTGTGACAACCCTTCTGGTTCCAAACGGTGTCAGCCTTGGTTCAGAGACGCATAACAGCCGAACGCGCCCCCTCAGATTGGACACGATCACTGCGCCACTATTCGGCTTGCACTCGGCGGATATCCGGGTTTGCGTTTGTGCAACCAATCAGTGCAGTGACGAAAATAGCCAAACCCTAACGACTCCTGCGGTACAGCACGCGAACTGGGCATTACCAACTCAGGCGGCGATAAACGGTTATCGTGCTAATGCTTTTTCAACACGTGCGAGCCTGTCGGGTCGGGTAGGTTAACACGTGTCCCTGTGATACACGCGCGACGTAGTGACCGTTCCCCCAAAAGTCCGGGCGCTGTTAGTACCAAGGAGACGCACAAATGCATACACCCAGGCTATAAATCCAAAATCACAGCGCGCTCTCTGCGCTTGATATAATGAGTCGGCAGATAACCCCGCAGAGAAGGAGGAGATCAGTATGATGTCGAGTTTTCGACGTGGCCTCTCGGCCCTTCAAAGGACACTGCCCCCCCCCCCCCACCCCCCCCAGAAAAGAAAAGTTTTTGTTAGGTGGTTTTATATGGTGTCAGAAGATCTAACTTTCTCATTTTATGAAACCCGTGATCACGAGGTGCACTGGCAAAGTTACATCCCTTCAAGGATGTATCCTCGTGGTTGAAGCAACGTATTCTGCTTTAAACACTAATCCGTCCTTGAAGCAACGGCCTGTCTCGATGTCGTATAGAACAGAAAAACTAAGTGTCGCATGTCTTTAACCATGTTGAATAAACCTGAGACTGGTGCAGAAATGAACATATAAGTCGAGGAACAGAAAAGGACAGGACGACGTCTTAAACTCAGCTCCTTGGTACTGAGCTGAGTTCGAGACGTCGTCCTGTCTTTATATGTTCCTTCGATTTATATGTTCATTTCTACCCCAGTCTCAGGTTTATGCAACATGGTTAAAATTCACCAGCTCGCCTGCACCCTTCCTATATTGTCTCATATATTTCTTCATTTTTGTAATCAACAGAACCGTGGAACTGCCCGCTTTCTAACGTATGTTTTTAGAAATGAAGTTATTCTTCAAGGATGGAAGGAAAAGTCAAGTAAACTTATAAATACGTAATAAAAAGTCACAGCGAATGTTTATATCTCTTTTCAGACAGTACCTTTCATGAGTGAACATATAAGGGGATGGAGAGGGAACAAAGCCCGTGGTGGAGAACTTGTCTTACCTGAAAACAGTTAAGTAGTGGCATATTCAGTCTAGCTATGTTCTCTGATTCAGTAACCAAAAATGTGAGTGAAGAAGGGACCAGGCTAGTAATTCGATTGCTGGTGATTCGGCAGCAATGTGAAAACCCAGAAGCGAGAGTGACACATCTGAAAGGCACTGTAAGGCTCCGAAATTTTCTGAAGCGAAATTCGATGAAACGGCATCAAGCCATTCGATAAAACGGCGGTCGATGAAATATCTGGTACTTTGCCTTTTTATCAGAACATGTAAAGTGCGGCAAGAGGCATAAAGCATCGTCGGTGACTTGTGATCTTGGAGTTTGTGAAATCCCTGTGTAATGTGGTGATAGCTATGTAGGTCAAACTGCTAGGTGCCTCCACGATAGGATATGCGAACACAAGCGTGCGTTCAAATATAGGAGTGAACCTTCAGAGCTGGCTAAGCATGCTTCTATACTTCGTCTCACCTAAGCAAGCCTTACTGAGAAGGCTGTGTAGGCCTTGACTGCCTTGACTGGAGCACTCGCTGCAAGGGCGCTAGTATAGCCGCCGAGGCTTCATCCAAAGCAACTCGTTTTAAGCGTGCGCGGTTAGCAATCGTCCATGCTAAGGTGAGACGAAGTATAGTTGCTCTGATTGCTGTGTTGTTTCGAACGAGACTAAAGTTCTAAATAAAGATAATAATTGTTACAAACGGCTCGTAAGCTTTAAGTACGCAAGCTCGTTTTTACGTATATCTTGCAAGGTTGCGTGTTTTAGTCACTTGTATGTTTTCTTGAATAAACCTGTTAAAACATTTGTAAATTCTTAATTAAAAAAAATGTGTGTTTGTGTGTTTGTTGGGGGGGAGGTGAGGGAGTGTTGATCTAAGTAGGGTAATTTCCTCTTTGTGTCCGGTAAGCGTGGCCGGGTTTTTTCTGGAATGTTCGGGGAACGTGTGGGCGTGATGTGTGCTTTGGGCTTCTGTGTTGATGTCCTTGGTTGGCTTTGTTCCTTAGTGCAGTAGTTAAAAGTGTTCAATCTTTTTTTGTTTGTTTTGGTTGGTGGGTACTTGTCTTGGTCTTGGTCCGGCCTAATAAAGATTCAGCGGTGTTTGGAGCATTGTGTTATCCGTCCCGCTTTTCCCCGCTCCTGGATTACCGTGTCTAGAAACAATACTTTTCTGTAGCTGATTTTGAAGCTATCCGACGAACGTGCTTGATTTTCGCATGCGTAAACATAAACTCGACGTTCCTGCTTGGTTTGAGCATGAGCCGCGACACAGAAACCCACTCAGTGCAGCATCTCTCTTGATGCACGTTTCATTCGTGATTTTTTGCATTTCTTGTATAGTCGCAAGCGGGTCCAGACGCATCAGCCGTCTTTTCGACGTCGCCGAGGAATTACTTGGTAGAGGCCACAAGGGAGAAAGAGGGAGGGGGGCGGGCGGGGGGGGGGGGGTATCCGCGAAGATGCTCCCGGCGCCGTTTTGTTTTAAATTTGGTACGTACGAGAACATGAAGGGCGACTGTATTGGTTTCTTTTTATTGTTGTCGTCGTTTATCTTCCCCGAATGAGCAATGCGGCGAGTCCCTAACATGGTAAACATAACCGTAACAAAACAACGCCCGAAAAAAAATGCGACAGCAGTTAAAGTAGTTATGAAGAGCGCGACTAGAAATCTGCCCGAAGTCACAGTGGTCAATCCACACAGCCAACCGGAGGCTGTCAATATGTGGCTTCCGAAAGGTTTCTTCTTAATTTGAAGATGAAAGCCCAGCATAAAAAAGTGCCCATGGACTGTAGAATAATACAATTTTATTTTATGTAATCAGTTTTGGCGAACTTAATTGGGAGTATAGAGCTGGTGTGCAGCCAAAGTGGCACTGGTTCTACGGAACAACGCAAACTGACAGAGCTCCTGTCGGCAGTCTAAATTATGACAGTAAGCAATGTTGTAGTTAATAACAGCATATGAAACTCGTCAAAAAAATCCATTGAAATTGCTGACTCAACAATTTTTTTCCTCTGGCGTTATGGAGGGGTGTGCGAATAGCGATTCAAATCAAATTGCGCTGCAACGACGTGCGCTCTCGAGGTATAGAGTGAACCAGTGCCCTGGTGAATGCAAGCGGTGACACATTTTCCTTATATTTGTTTTCTAAAGATTTGCTACATCGAAGAGTTGTCAACATCTTTATATCAAAGTTTTTTTGTTTGTTTCTTTGATCCTGCCGTGAGATTACCTAAAGTAGGGATAAAAAGAAATACGAAACACGTAAGACACAAACGTACGAAGATGAACAAAGAAAATGGAGGCAAACGAACAAAAGGGACGAGTATAAGAAAAGGTAAATCGATGAATGTACCGAAGATTGGAAATGCATCCAAAGCTGCTCCATCATTCTTGCTGTGAGGAAGTAAACTTCTTTTCATTCGGACAAGTGATATGTTTCTCGCTGTAGTCACTGGCGGGATGAAAAGGGCGGGGCGTCTCGCTCAGTTGTCCGTCCTGCAGCATCTGAGTGTTGCCTTCCGCCCAGCTTTGGCCGCGCGTGCGCGCTGGAGACCGACTAGACGCAAAAACGTTATCGAAGGTAGGACGTTACTGAACTAAAACACACCGGGACGGAGATGACGACGCATCTTTCTTGTTTTACGTACTCACTCTTTTCTTTTCTTATACCTGACATCCACTAACACAGTAGTATTTTTACTCGTCTTCAGTGCAGTATCTCGTGTCTGGAGGATCTTCCCAGACGATGGCGGCATCGAGTATACGGTTTTGAGACTGTCTTTAATATAGACCTAAAAGATAGCTAGCAGCTATTGTAAATTAACCAAGAAAAGAAAACTCATTTCTTAGGACGATCAAACAGGACTGGGGACTGCGATCAATCTACTTGTTATCCGATGGTTCAATTCAGTAGGGCACCTCTATTTTGCTTAATGGGAAGAAAACGAAAACATGTCTGCAATTCAGATCAACGACGAATGGCATTCGTGGCCTAAATGCTCATAATATGCAACAAAACGACAACGACAACGACAAGACAAATCAATTTCACTGATCATACCAGATCAATCCACATAAACTCACTCGTGCATTTTGCGTTAATTGTCTGATAACCTCGCGTAATTCATATAATCTGCCAAGGTACCAAATCCGAGGATGCGATCCCAGTTTCTTACCGCTTCCTACATACGTTTAAATCTGGTTAATCTATTTTGTAAAGGATATAGAAATAAAAAGGCAAGTGATATGCTCGCCCAGTTGAAACCTTTCGCCATTTCTCGAGAAAAGGTCGTCTTGCTTTGAACATGACATAAAAACTCGCACCCGGCGGAGCGAAACCGGTGCCTGCAGGTTCCACTTCAAAGACATTTCCAACGGATAGGTCGGCCGAGTTTGATTTCAGAAGAAAGGGAAAGAAAAGAATTCTATTTGTAAAATGTCGAAGCCATTATCACTCATGTTCTAGCGATAACTTTACGGCGAAAGTAGTCCGCAGCACATTGAACTTCAATTTGTCAGCGGCTCAATCAAATTAAATGATGTCATCTCTAGAACGGTTGCACGGGCTGTTGACATCGATTTACGTCCACATCTCAGAGATGATTGAGTGTTCCAATATGGCAAGTTTTGTAAATACACTAAGAGTTAACAAAAGAAAAAGACAATCCTTTTTTTTTGTTTTGTTAGCGAGCGGTTTTTTTATAAGAAATGCCTGCTCGTCTACTTACCCACCAAATACTCGAAGAGCCAATCTCGGCCATCTACGAAATCAGCTCAGCGAATGATGAGGCGGAACCTATGTTTAGGCCTCAAAATTAAGTCTGCGCTGTGGCATTACGCAATGCAAGCATGACGCTTTGCATTGCGTAATGCCACAGCGCAGACTTCATTTTTAGGTCTAAACGGATGCTCCGCCTCATCGTTCACTGTGCTGATTTTCTAGATCGCAATGATTGGCTCTTTGAGTGTTTTGCGGGTAAGTAGACGCGCAGGCATTTCTTAGAGTGTTGGTTGAGTCGGTCTGGAGGAGTGGCTTATTTGATCAGTCTTTATTCTTTGTGATTCGTTCATTGGCGTACTTATTGGCTAACGCCGCACTCTGATTGGTTGATGATCTCAGGTACCCAGAACTTACCAACTCCGACTTTAGATGTCAGTGACAATGTTCATGACCACTCAAAAAAATCGTTCCTTAACAATTCACAAAAAAAAATGCATTGCCTTTTTTTGCGGGAATTTATTATCGACGAATTAGTGGTCCTTTCAATCTTGAAAATTTCTCCTTCATCAAAAGTCTTGGGCACGGATTGTGGGTGGCTGTGCATCAAATTCCCACGATAGTTTGTTAAAGTTTGACCCCCGCTAATCAGGCATCACTTTTGAACAGTAAATAAAATAAATTGTGAAAAACAAATAACTTTTGCCAGATAAAACGCTGAATATTAAGCGCTTTCTAAAGGATGGGGATAATTTAATTGACTTCCAAATAAATTCACGTTATCTAGAAGCGGGCTCAAATTTTCTTTTTTCTTGTCGCAATTAAAAAGAAATCAGAGAATAGCTTTCTCAGTTGAAATTTCAATGGAAAAACATAATCTCCTTAAATTACCTCTGCATCAGTCCATGCCGGCATTGATTGTGCTGTGATGTTGAAAGAAATGCATAAAATGTTAATAACAATGACATCTTTAACAAGCATGCAAAAAATAGTTTCAGAAAGGAAAATGACGACTTCTACGTTTTTCTGCCCTCTAAAACATGGGGAAGATAATTTAAGCTCAATTGCTCATAAAACTAAGTCAATAGCCGGATATATATATATATATATATATATATATATATATATATATATATGTATATATATATATATATATATATATATTATAGGCAAGTTAGCATATATATATTCTTTACTTGTGTGTCTGGGCAAGATACATAAAAAAATCACCTGTGTACTAGAAAAATAAAAATTTCATGTTTTTTTGAAAGCCGGGGCATTTTGTATTAGTGTATATATGTTCCGGTGGCATATATTACACACCAGAAAATAATGAATGACACACACCGAGCTACTTTTTTTTATATTAACCCGGCCTCCAAGTTTAGTTGTTAGTATTTACTCTAAACTAGACAAATTGCACACTTGTTTTCTTTTTCTTTTTCTTTTTTTTTCTTCAAGGTTTCCATATTGAGGCTGAGGCGCGTGCCACAGACGAGTCTGAACAGTTTATGGTGATGGCTTGTCTGAACAGTAAACTAGTTTTTCGTCGACTGCCTTTGCCCCCGATGCCCTTTTTGTCCTTCCCTCTTGGATCATTTATAACGTCTCGCTTCCAGACTGCGCCTGCCCGTCTGGTCGCGGCATAACCTTGCCGCGCGATGATTGATTCTGACACTCCTTTCCGACAAATTCGCTCACTAACAACAGAGGACCTCATTTGTTATGCATACACATACATCCGAAAGATACCCGAAAATTCATGATCGTTGCTTCGGATGACTGAATCTCTAATTAGTTCACACTCCCCGCGGGTGCATAAATACCACGATAACATACCCCGGTGGGGCGCTGTCAAGATACCTCCAACGCGGCATTTATTTGTCTGGCTGTCACAGGCTGAATAAATCCCCAAAATATAAAAAAATGTACTGCGTGTATCGAAGTGCACATAACGCTGCGCCGCCTGCCTCGCCGACTGGCAGCGAGATCGAACTATACCTGGTGTTTTTATTAAGCATTACAGGTTTCTCTAAAAAAATAAAAGACCTTGAAAACAAAACTTATGCGGTTTGTGCAGGTGAGTTATACTGTCAGGGGAAATAGTATAGGGGGATAATCGTAACGATTAGTCGTCTAATTATGTATATTTGTTAATAAACTTTTAATTAGTGAAAAAGAACATATGGCTCCAATTAGAAACCTCCGAAGCATCATTGAAAACCAATAAACAAACGTTTTTTTAGTAAGATATAAAACGTGGGCGGCATTTTACGGCGCTCTGAAAACAACGCTCAGCTTGGACGCGTTTGTAGGTTTCCGTTTTTTATCTGAGCGCATCAATGCGCCCGCGGTCCTCCTCCTTGGTGGTCGCCGCGCAAAGCTACCCCCTTGGCTCCCTCGTAGGAGGGAGGGGGGAGGGCGCACTGTGTGTTGCGCATCTAAGCCACTGGGGATCACATCACCGGTTTCGCATTGGAACCATATGTCTATCTCTAATATTTAAAAAAAATGTTCGTTAAGAGATATGACTTAATTGGCCGACTGATCGTTACGATTATCCCCATATCTATGTACCCTGGCCGCATAACTCACCTAAACCACCCGCCTAAGTGTAGCTTTCACGGTTTTTTCTTAAACAAATCTATAAGGCTTAAAAAAAGACACCTCTGTATAGGGATGACCAGGAAAGCCATAAAAATTGCTGACTCAGCAATTTCTCAAACTTCGTGTTAAGGCTGCGGTCCCACGGCAGCCATCTTGAACAAGGCGTTAGTTCAACCAATAGATGGCGACACGCTCCCGTGGGGTGGCCGAAACATTGGTTTACGGTGGGATGGCTCGAGCACCATCACGTTCCCCTCGTGGCCTTGCTCGCGCCGCTGCCAGCTGTGCTCAGCTGGCTCAATAGCGTGGCCCAGCAAACGCATGCATGCGAGAATATCAGACTTTGTATAAATTGTTCTCTAATATAGGGAGATGCGGTTCGGCGGTTGTCACGGGCTTTCGCAATAAATCTTACCAAGAAGGAATCAATTGTTAATTGACGTGTCAATATTCTTTCAATGAAAAGTTCTTCTGCAGGAATGCACGCTCAGTAGACTCAATCTTCCAAGACACCAGTGGAAGCGACGCCAAGTAAACTGCTTCGCAATTTACGGTACTTACCTCACCATTATAATGACGACCGAAAAGTGACATAACGAAATATTGTGTGTTCACGGGATCCGGAAGATTTTGTAAAGGTTGTTACATTATAGTTCCCAGAAAACAAACGCCGTTGCAATATTTTCGGAAGTACCGACACATATAATGTTGTAAGTACAGCTTAGGAGGAGTATGATGCAAACCATCAGAATAAATAGGAAGACGTTTATTTGCAATGAAGACGCTATGAATGAACGGCGTTTAGCGACGGCAAGTTATGAGCGTATGGGAATTTATAAGTTCACGTGATTGCTAACTATGGACATGCGGACAATGACGACCTGTTTTGTCGGGAGCTGGAGTAGCGGTAATGACCTGATATTGGACGACTCGTGGCAGACGAACAAGCAAGTTTCTTCTCAGCGCATGGTAAGCGTCCAGTGTCAAGCACAGCACGTGGCTACCGACGTTGTCGACGTTTCGAACACTTACCGCTTTCGACAAAAGTGCTGGCACCTGGGCTAACTTTGTGGAAAGAGTCGAAGGCTTCCTCGAGTCCAGCGCCATCATGAAGTGTAACTGAAAACGATCCACTATTCATTCAGTCTGTGGGTGGCGAAACGTATCCGCATCTGCGGAGTCATAGTCGATGCGTACTCTAAGTGGTTGGAAGTTTACACGATGCCTGCCACGACGTACAAACGCGTCATTGACGTTCTACGCTATCTTTTCCCTACTTTTGCCCTACCAAAAATACTTTTCTCTGATAACGCAACAAATCTTGCTTGAAATAAAATCAACAAATCCTCCCCCCCAAAAAAAAAAAACAAAAAAACGGCATCAGGCATCACATTAGTGCACCATACTATCCTGCAACTAACGGGCAAGCAGAACAGATGGTGTGCGAAACGAAGAAAGCCCTCTTGAAGCTTACGGAAGAAGCAGTTCAGTGAAGAATCGCCAGGTTCTTGTTCCAGCAGCACGCGACGGTCTCATCTTACATGGTAAAAACACCCGCCGAAGCAATGTTCGGCGGACGAAGAGCCACACCCCTCGATCTCATGATACTATGGCCATGAATGAAGATCGAGAGATTCCCAGATCGGGAGTAATGGCAAAGTATTCAGTCGGACAACATCGTCTACGTGAGGGATTTCAGCGGAAGTCGGGCCTTCCATGTAAAACTTGAGTAGAAAAGGCTCTATGGTTGACAAGAGGGCGTCATCCCTCTGAATACGTTGGCCATCAATGCCCTTGAGTGTAAATATAACGAAATCACAAAACTCTCTTTGTGTATTGTGTAACTGCCCTTGTTGTTGGTAGTAGAGGCTGTGGTGGTGATTTGGACCTTTCACACCAGGCTCCTTTTTCTTATTTTTCGCCTCATACTCCTTCGCGGTTTCAGTAGGCTTCAAGAATCTTTTGGAACGGGGACACTTTACGTCAACGAGGCCATTTGTTCCAAGTAGTCAATCAGGGAATGCTGCTAGAAATCCGTCCTTCATATTAACGAATAAGCCGCGCTTCTGCACATTGCAGTTTTCCTGTTCCACGTACGGTTATAAAGCAGCATCCTCATTGGTTCTACCATACTCTGTTGCGGGTGAAGAAAGGTCTTTGGGTACACGATACTTGAAACAAGTCTGGCACTGTACGTTGTGGTTCGACACCCACTAATATCGTCGTCCTTATAGAGCCTCATCATTTAATCATTACCTCGTCACCTCATATTGCTCTTCATCAACAGTAAGTACAATAGGCTACCGACATATTACAATCAGAGAATTGAAAAATTGAGTCGTTCAATCCTTCAATATTTTTATTATTTATATAATGTTATTACGTTACATTACCTCGAGACGATCGACGTCCATCGTCGATCTTCAAATACTTATATAAGGGGGGGGGTGCGATCGGTGGCCGAGTGCATGTCTAGCGCACAACAGCTCGGAGCACGTGGAGCGAAAGCTCGCGCTGCAGAACCCACCCCGCCCCTGCCCGTTTCGATGTGGAATAGCATCATACCGGCGTGCGGTCGTGTATCACTACTGCGTGGTGCACGTTAAAGACCCCAGGTTTGCGGTTGTACCGCACTGGCTAAATTGCCAATCTACACCTGAGACACCAGACGCCCACTAAGGCAGACTAACTTCCGGCTGTATAAACATACACACAACAATTTGCAATTAGACGCACAATCACAATGAACACAGCGTGCCGCCTCTTTTCCTTGGACCGTCTTTTTTTTAACCAGCGCAAGCTCGCGCGTTCTCGCTTTTGAGACTGTTAGAACTAACGTTGATTAGAACAGTCGCACATAAAACCCGCGTTTCTCCTACCCGGCCGCTTCCTCCTCTCGTAATGTGTAGGTGGTTAAAACTAAATAAGCTATAATAATGGTGTATTATTCATATTTAGTTTCAGTTTCAGTCAGGGGAAAGGAGGTTCGCGGGAAGTAGGGCCAATAAATGAGCTGCGCTTAGTGCATCGGCACTCTCTTCTCCGACAGTGTTGTGGGCGCCACCATTTTGGTGCTTGTGCAGAGCAGGTGCAACTGCCGATCGTCATGATTCAAAATTGCGACTTCCTCAGCATAAGATTCGGTGTTAGGAAACTCATGTAATATTGCTTTGCTTTGTCGCAAACTGTTTAAAGTGGAGGACGGAAAAGCGCTTCTTGTGATTTCAGATACAGCTGCAAATAACTGGCAACCATGATTTTAAGCCACAATATGGCCAAGTGTCTCTACTCTGAAGCGTAGCTTATTTAATGACACTATTGATGCCCTTGTGCAAGAAGCTTGTAATATCTCAAGGGGCCCTGATGTGAGCCCCGTGGATTCCACAAGCCACTACCTTTTGACACCTGCCTCTTCCTCATTGTTCCCGCTAGTGCCAGTAAATTAGCTACGCTTCAGGGTAACGACACTTGGCCATATTGTGGCTTAAAATCATGGTTGCCAGTTATCTGAAGCTTTATCTAAAATCACAGCAAACGCTTTTCCGTCCTCCACGAATGTTTAGACAACCCGCGACAGAACATAGCAATATTGTATCAGCTTCCTAGCACCGCATCTAATGCAGAGGAAGTCGCACTTTTGGATCATGACGATCGGCAGTTGTGTTTGCTCTGCACAAGACCCAAAATGGCGGCGCCCAAAACAATTTTGGGGAACGGAGTTCCGATCCTTTAAGCGCAGCTCATTTAGTGACTCTAGGCATGAAATGAACTCGGGTGTATTCTTTCCCTCTTCGTCTTTATCGTTTATTGATTTCAATTATATCGAATAATAAACACTTTATATCACGCTACGCTTGTGTAATTATTTGTCTTAGATTTATTAACCTGACCCAGTACTTAAACCGTTCATTTATCGATAGTAAGTCTTCAAATATATTTTCTAAATGTGAAGGTAAAACGACACGGAGCTTGATGATGATAAAGACGCCAACGCCGCCCTCGAAAATTGTTTGAACTTAGAAATCAGCAGTTTTGTCTGCCATCCGCCAGGTAGCGCAACAAAACACCCAAACAATTTTTAATTGTTTTTAAAATTAGCTAAGCTCTACAACTATTAAGAAACCAAAGCAAGATCATTGGGAAAATCTAATACATCGCAATGTATATCTATTCCATACAATAAATGTTATTAGATGCCAATAAATCTGTTTGATATCCAAAAAAGATGTTCGTCAAAAACAGGTAAGTTTGAAAAGCTCCCGGAGCGTTATGACTTTGAATATAAAAAAAAGCCACCGTCCACCTCTTGGGCAACTATTGTAGTTGTAAATGTTATCAAAGACTTTATCATAGTTTAATTATTTACTCAGCGGCATTTGAATTACCATGACTCGAAGCACAAAAAAGTGCTACGTTTGATATAGAATATCTAAACAAAAAAATTTTACACAGCATTAAATTTTTTTCTGCATATTACCAATTATAAGCACTACATCTGTAGCTAATTTCATTGCCCTAGCGCTTGTCATTAAAAACATATTTGTGCTGAAAAATGTCAATTTTAGGGCAATATTTGGAGAGCTGTAAAAAACAAAGTATTGCAAATACCAAAAAAGTATACCGTTACATTCTGCTCCGACATCATCTTAACAAAACAGCTCTGTTGGAACCGTGTTATCTTTAATGAATCGTTCATAAAACATGAACCAGCGGAGCAAGTGAGGGTCCGCGCCATCCTATTCGCAACGCTACAAATGCGCATGAACAGTATAAACCAATACATACATAATATCAAATGAAAGAGGATTGCATTGCCTTTCGAATGACATCAATCCCACAAATCAGTATTTAAAAGGAGATGAGTAATGACCTGCCAAAAAGTACCTAAACTGCCACATTCAGTGGGACCGTGGCCTCTGTATTTGAGGAAAAACACCTAAATCGTCTTCATTTTGCCTCCAGGATCACGAATATCGAGATTATATTTTAATTTGGTGCAAGGAGGCTGCAGAAATTAATTTTGTAGCGTGAGCTACACTCGCCGAGGTTGAGCAGTTTCGCGTTGCTCGCATAATGAGCCGTGCCCCCTGCTGCGCAAGCGCGAGGAGCAGTGACGTCTAACCCCTGGTTAGGACGTCTAACCCCTGGTTAGGACGTCTAACCCCTGGTCCAGGTCTAACTCCCTGGTTGAGGTCTAACCCTGGCTAGGTCTAACCTCTGGTTAGGTCTAACTCCTGGTTAGCTCAGTTGGTAGAGCGCTCCACCTGTAATGGAGAGGTCCCGGGTTCGATACCCGGACCAGGCGGATTTTTCGGTCGCTCACCAGTCACCTAGCTGTGTTTGGAGATTTGTGTTTGTCCTTTGTCCTTCTTGTTCCCCTTCTCCAGGGATTATTTTCTATCATTCTTGTCAGCTCGCTTGCACCTTTGCATTTAATTGCATTATAATTATAACCTTAAATTGCAAGCTTCACCCTCGTTGGTGTTAGACTGGTGGCAGCTGATAAAACCCGTTTGCTCTACTGACGTCTAACCCCTGGTTAGCTCAGTTGGTAGAGCGCTCCACCTGTAATGGAGAGGTCCCGGGTTCGATACCCGGACCAGGCGGATTTTTTCGGTCGCTCACCAGTCACCTAGCTGTGTTTGGAGATTTGTGTTTGTCCTTTGTCCTTCTTGTTCCCCTTCTCCAGGGGATTATTTTCATCATTCTTGTCCAGCTCGCTTGCCCCTTTGCATTTAATTGCATTATAATTATAACCTTAAATTGCAAGCTTCACCCTCGTTGGTGTTAGACTGGTGGCAGCTGATAAAACCCGTTTGCTCTACTGACGTCTAACCCCTGGTTAGCTCAGTTGGTAGAGCGCTCCACCTGTAATGGAGAGGTCCCGGGTTCGATACCCGGACCAGGCGGATTTTTTCGGTCGCTCACCAGTCACCTAGCTGTGTTTGGAGATTTGTGTTTGTCCTTTGTCCTTCTTGTTCCCTTCTCCAGGGATTATTTTCATCATTCTTGTCCAGCTCGCTTGCCCCCTTGCATTTAATTGCATTATAATTATAACCTTAAATTGCAAGCTTCACCCTTGTTGGTGTTAGACTGGTGGCAGCTGATAAAACCCGTTTGCTCTACTGACGTCTAACTCCTGGTTAGCTCAGTAGGTAGAGCGCCCAACTCCTGTAATGGAGAGGTCCCGGCTTCGATACCCGGACCAGGCGGATTTTTTCGGTCGTCACCAGTCACCTAGCTGTGCTTGGAGATTTGTAGGTTTGTCCTTTGTCCTTCTTGTTCCCCTTCTCCAGGGATTATTTTCATCATTCTTGTCCAGCTCGCTTGCCCCTTTGCATTTAATTGCATTATAATTATAGCGCCTTGACCATTTTTTTGGCAATGTCTTGTGACGCTCCTCCGCGTGCATTGCAGATCCGTCGGATCATGCTGAGCACCGAGTTGCACTGTTTGAGTGTGTCGCGGAGCCAAGCGTCTCCTTTGCCGTTCTCCTCGATGGTGATCCCCAGAATCTTTACCGAAGGGGACGGCTGGATTCGTTTCCCCGCCAGGACCAGGTTGAGTTTCGCTGCATAGTCCTCCTTTACGCGAATTCTCGGGCTGCGTACGACCGTGTAGTTCGTCTTTTCTGGTGCCGCCTGCATTCCCACACGGGCCAGGTGAGCCTCGATTGTATCTAGGCCAGATTGTAGTATATCTCGCTGCTTTTCGAGATCTTCCCCATAAGCCCAGATCGAAACATCATCCGCGTATACGGTGAATTCTAGGCCAGAGATCTTACTGAGTTCGTGTGGTAGCGCCACCATCGCCAGATTAAATAGCGTAGGCGAGAGGACCGAGCCTTGTGGGACACCCACGTGGTTCGCTCTTGGCGCGCTATCGTGCCTGCCGCAGCGTACCGAGAATGTCCTCCCTTCCAGGAAACTCTTGATGAAGTTGAGGGTCCTGCCGGTGATGTTAAGCCGGCTGGCTTCCTTGATAATTGTCGAGTGGGGCACCGAATCGAACGCTTTTTTCACGTCAATGGCCACGATGGTCCGGAATTTAGATTTGTGCACGTTGCGAATGACGCTGGACGATATCAAGGCCAGACTTTCTTGGGTGCCCAGGCAAGGCCTGAACCCGGTCTGAGCTGGATGAAAGGCCCCCGTAGTCTCGAGATGCCAGTCAATTCGCGCCAATACCATCCGCTCCATGACTTTGCACGTGCATGATGTTAGAGAAATTGGCCGATAATTGTTTAGTGATTCCTTGTCCTTGCCGGGTTTCGGTATGGGAATGACCAAAGAGTGTTTCCAGTGCTCGGGCAGCTTGCCGGTGATCCAAATGAGGTTAATCCAGTTTAGCAGTTGGAGCTTGGTGTTTTCGGGGAGGTTCTTGAGCATAGTCATTGTGACTTTGTCTGAGCCGGGAGCTGAGCAGGATTTCCCCTTGTGGAGCGCCCACTCGAGCTCACCCAGAGCGAAAGGCCGGTCCATGCCTTCGTCCGGTGCTAGGACCTCTATGTTGTACAGATTTCCGAGCCCCTGATCATCCTTACATGGCGGCTGAGGAAAGAAAAGATCTCCGGCCATGTCAGCGAGCTGCTCCTCTGTCTTATTCATCTTTAGTGCCAGTATGCTGGTGCCCTTCTTGCTCTTTTTCTTCCCGAGCATGGCTCGACTTACCGCCCAAAGCCGCTTCACCGAAGTTTTCTCGGTTAGCGAGGAGCTGAAGTCTATCCACCTATTGGTGCCGAGTTGCTTAGCGTACTGCTTGGCCTCTACCGTGGCTCGCGTGATTGCTCGCCGGGCTTGCGGGGTCTTGCGTCCATTGCGGTACCGCTGCACCGCTTGAAGTCGCTTAGCCCATATTCGCAGGAGGTGCAGGTCGGGAGTTGGCGCATCTTCTTCAACTTTGGTCTCGGTGGTCGCTTCTTTCAAGGCGTTGTTGAGCAGACTCTCAAAGCTGGACCCGGCAAAGTCGTCCGCTTCTAGCGCTTGTCGAAACTTGTCCCAGTGAACCGTTTTCACGACCCTTTTCTTGCTGCTGCCTTTAATCTTCCGAGTTGGTGAGAACTCAAAGTAGATTGGCCAGTGGTCGCTGCCCCAGAGGTCCCTGGCTCGCTTCCACTTTTGATGTTGAGTGTAAGGGTTCGAAGTCCACGTGAGATCAGGGGTGGTGTCTTTCTGCCTGACGTCCCCCATTCGCGTTTTGACTCCTGATTTGTTCACTAGTTGGATCCGGTGCGCCTGCATCTCACCGAGCAGCTGCTCCGCTCCCTTTGTGTTTGCGTCGTAACCCCATAGATGGTGCTGTAGATTAAAGTCACCTCCGTAAAGCTTTTGCTCCTTTGGGTAGAGACTGTGTAAATGCCCTATCCATCCGTGATCGTAGTTGTGTTTCTTGCCTCTTATAGGTCGGTAGTAGACTGATGTGAAGATGACGTTCACTTGCCGCTGGACCGTGGTGCGAACTGCTACTATTTCCTGATTGTCATCGCAGTACTTTGTAAGGTCAACCTGGTGCTGATCCCAGTCCTCTTTGATGTAGACCAAGGCTTTCCCCGGAGGGTCGGCGCTCTGTCCCGGACGATTATTGGAGATTGATGGGCTTGAGTAGAGAATAAAACCTCGTAGATTAATGTCGTGTGCGTTGGCTTCCTGCACAAGCAGGACGTCGGGCTTCTCGTCGGGTTTGTCTTGGAATCTTGCTCTGAGCTCCGCCACTCGACTGCGAAGCCCTCGGCAATTCCACTGAAGCACCTTGATTATGCTTTCATGCCACATATGTTGCTGGCGAGTGTCTTCCATTGGTTGAAGGAAGCTTTGTATTGTCTGTTTTCTTCTTGCAGCGTTTGAACCGTGGCTTTCAGCCTATCCAATTCTGCTTTCAGAGAGGCGTAGGTGTTCTGCTCTGCTGGGGGTGCTGCCGGGTCGAGTCCCTTTCGGAGCCTGTCAGCCCACAGTTGTGAGGCGCTCGGCGGGACCGGGATCCTGATCTCCCTGGAAGCAACCTCCCGCTTTTGCTGCAGCTTGTGCTGTTCCTTATAGCTCTTGACTTGTTCTCTCATCCGTTTGTTGGTTTCTAACCATGTGGGGCAGGCACGGTTTGTGCCTATGTGCCCAGCCTTCTTACACCCTTGGCAGAACAGGGCGTTTGGAGTTGGGCATCCCACCTGGTTTTCGCTATGCGTGTTGCCGCACGTTGCGCAGACCGTAGCAGTCGGGCAAATGTCCGGCTTATGCCCCAAGCGGTGGCAGTTAGCGCAGGTCACTGCTTTTGGCATGTACGGGAACACTCGCATGTACCGCCTTCCGTACAAGACGGATCGCGGTGGCTTGTCTCCGTCGAAGGTTAACATTGCCGTGTTGGTCTTGCCCAGACGTCGGGCGGCCACCACGCGCACCTTCTCCGATTCCAGTTCAAGGTTGAGTACCTCGTCTTGGGGATCTTCTTGTAGGGTGTGAATGTCGTAAATTACCCCCTTGCAATAGGTTGCGCCGTAAGTGCGAAAGACTTGAACGGGTATTTTCTTGCCCTCGATGTCGACCTCGATGATCTTCTCTAGGACGGCCGCCAATGCCTCCGAGTCAGTCCTGACCGAAATGGTATTGGCCTTTTCTATTAGGTACATGGTGTATGTCGTTGGTGCATGTGTGCTGTTTAGAAGCACTTTGAGTCTTGGAATGAGCGGCTTGATCGAAGTACGCGATCTTGTCAGGCGGATCTTATACTCGATTTGCCGACGCTTTTGGGGCTTGGCGACACCCCCCGTTATTGCTTGCGCATTCGGGTTCCCCCGTGCCCGTTTGCCTTTTTTCTTGTGTGTTACGGTTATCCAAGGATCTCCGTTATCTTGCAGCATGGGCGCTTCCGCTACCACAGCTGCAGCTCTTGGCTGTGACGTCCTATCCCCCGTCGTGTCGTGGGGCTGACTTGGCGGAGGAATATCTGACGTAGCACCTGCAGGCGTGTGTGTAGGGACGGTCGACGCCTTCTCGTTGGCCTTTTTGGCTTTCGATTTCTTCTTCTGTTGCTTTTCGGCAACAGGAACAATGTTGTAAGTCTCTCCTAAAATGCTTTTGAAAATGTCTACGAGGCTTTCCTTCGAAATGCTCGAAAGTAAAGTTCGTAGAGCCTGCTCAACAGTCGGTGCTGAGTTCTCTGGTGAAGAAGTGGCTTGCTCACCGAAATGGAATACAGTGGGCAGCTCGATGACTGGTGTCATGACTAGCAAGGGTTTCGCTGGGGTCGAACTTGCCGGTCCCGTCGCGACAGCGGCGGATCCGGTGTTTGGCCCGGCGAGGTTTCTTGTGTCCATGTCCATGGTTTCTAATTGCTGGTCTTGAGGGCTCGAAGTCTTGGCCGCTTCTTCCTGGTTGTCCAGAGGAGCCGGCATCATTGTCTTATGACAACCGGCCCCCCAGACTTTCAAGACGGGGTTATTAGGTGCTAGGCCTAATATAGGGAGCCTAAGAAAAACGCGTCCGATCTCTTC